>JAOUQZ010000031.1:2971328-2991064 GCA_028564935.1 Neosilurus hyrtlii
GCAGGCCTGTCTGGCCCAACGTCTTCGGGTCAGTCCTTGGGAGTGTCTCCTTATCCAGCTAGAGCCCCTGGTGGGAACGTGGTTTTACAGGGTCTAACGAATCCATCCTCTTTGCCAGTGTCTGAATCCCAGAACCAGTCAGTTTTGGCAAGTCTGTCTGTTGATTCTCAAGCTCTGGGCAGCTATGGGGCTGACTCTTCAGGACGTGCTATTTGGTACACCATTTCACATGGTCAGAACATTTCATTCACTTCCCAGTCTGTGGCCACAAACCAGGCCTTTGGGTCCCAGAGTCAGCTGTCATACCAGGCTAGCTCCACAGTGCAGGATTCTGCAAACCAGTCTGCTTCTAATTCTCAGGGCAGCTATGGGGGGGTGTCTTCAGGACCTAATTGGTACACCATTTCACTTGGCCAGAGTGTCCCATTCTCTTCCCAGTCTGTGGCCACAAACCAGATATTGGGATCCCTCAACCAGCCAGCATACCAGCCTAGCACAACACGGCCAGTTTTGGCAGGCCAGTCTGCTTCTAGCTCTCAGGCCCAGTCCTTAGATGCTTTGACATTGCAGCAAGAACAAGGCTCCAGCATGTATGATGTGCCTTCAAACCAGAGTCTTATGTATGCCGTCCAGTCTGTGTCCCATTTGAACCAGGCTTCTGGATCCCAAAGCCAATCCTCATGCCAGCCTAGTTCCACAGCACAGGATTCTGCAAGCCAATCAGCTTTTAATGCTCAAGCTCAGGGCAGCTATGGGGCTGACTCTTCAGGACATGCTACTTGGTACACCATTTCACAAGGTCCAAGCATTTCATCTGCTTCCCAGGCTGTGGCCCCAAACCAGGCACTTGGGTCCCAGAGTCAGTTGTCATACCAGGCTAGCTCCACTGCGAAGGATTTTGCAAGCCAGTCTGCTTCTAATTCTGAAACTCAGGGCAGTTATGGGGTGGCATCTTCAGGACTTTCTAATTGGTACATCATTTCACATGGTCAAAGCATCCCATTCTCTTCCCAGTCTGTGGCTACCAACCAGGTATTGGGATCCCTCAACCAGCCAGCATACCAGCCTAGCACAACACCGCCAGTTTTGGCAAGCCAGTCTGCTTCTAGCTCTCAGGCCCAGTCCTTAGATGCTTTGACAGTGCAGCAAGAACAAGGCTCCAGCATGTATGACGTGCCTTTAAACCAGAACCTTACATATGCTGTCCAGTCTGTGTCCCAAAGCCAGCCATCATACCAGCCTAGTTCCACAGCACAGGATTCTGCAAGCCAGTCTGTTTCTAATTCTCAAGCTCAGGGCCACTATAGGGCTGACTCTTCAGGACATGCTACTTGGTACACTATTTTACGTGGTGAAAGAATCCCATTGTCTTTCCAAACTGTCGCCACAAACCAGGCATCTGGATCCCCTAGCCAGTCGTCGTATCAGACTGCCTCTACAAGCCAGTCTGCTTCAACCTTTCAGGCCCAGCCTTCGGATGCTTCAACCTTGGATCAAGATCTAAACTCAGGCTGGTCTAAATTTGCATTTGGTTTTTACCGACCTTCTCAAGCGACTGCAAACAATTTTGGTCAAATTCAGAGTGCACAAGCTGACAACCTGTAAACCAAGAAATCATGTGCTTTCACTGCTGATGACTGAACTGTTGAATATTTGTTTACTTGGGATACTTTATTGGTTGCCTGAGTTCTTGCTCATATGCATGTTATAATAAATGAAGAGTGACTACTTTTGACTTGTTTTTGTCTCTCAAGGAAATGGTGCTTCTTAAATCAAATAATTGGTTTTGTCTATCTGGGGTAACTTGAAACGTATAGTAACTTTTTTTTTTTCTCTAAAAGGGTCTCATCTTTTAGTAGCTGAATTAAACTCTCTTTTTTTATATATATATATATATATATATATATATATATATATATATAAATACACAAATATAATTTGCCATAAAAGTCAAACATGCCTTCATGATTGTCAATGTGTTTTTGGTCAGTCCTTGTGTTCGTATTTTGAGCTTGGTAGATTTTATGGAAAGTTAATGGGTTTTCAGCATTTGTAGGCTAATGTTGTTGGAAATACTTCACCTTTCAGTAATATAGTCCTGCTGATAGCTTTCAAAATGACTGAGATGTGTATTCTACTGGTCATAAGGTTTTGTTTGCAACTTGCAACAGAGCTCGAGTGAAATGACTTCATTGCCACAAATTTTTTGATGGTGTTTACAGGGATTCCTTAATTTGACTCTTGTTTTTTAGCAGCCACTGTTGCACTGAGATTTCATCTTGAAACTACTTCTTGACACAACTATAGATTTTATTCTGACAAAATAAATATTCCTAAAATCTAGCATCGATCTGCAAATAGTTATGGTTTGCCATACATATCTGTTTTAACCTGTACTCAATGGGTAGCAAATTTACAAAAATAGACTTCATGTTGATGTTCTCCCAAACATTAAATTGTAGCCACAAATGTCTCAAGGAACTGGGGCTTTTTAAATAAAATAATGGGTTTTGTCAGTATCTGGGGTAACTTGACATGTATGGTAATGTTCTCTAAAATGGTCCCATTATCTGTAAACACAGTTTAGCCTTGTTGCTGATGGAATAGTTTTTCTACTGTGCTAGTTGAACATGCCACAACCGTTTACCAATGTGTTTTTGTTTAAAAAAAAAATCCTTTTAGTAGTTTCCAGTATAATTTTTACTGAAGAGGCATAGATTTCTATTCTCATGACTGAAGCAAACCTATTATAACCCAAGTGTAGGAGACCTGTGTAATTTAAACATGTGGTCTACGATGTTCATTGTTTAAAATATGCTTTGTTGTGAAGGTTTTTTCTGGTGGACAGAATTTTTTTTGTGTGTGTGTAAGATTGTAGACTAGAAATCAACCCGGAGATCGCAAGTTCGAATCTGGATTGATGCCACAGCCATCCGTGACCGGGGGTCCATGGGAGCTAATTGGCCGAGCTCTCACGGGAGGGAGGGATGGCATACACTCACTTCCCTGTCACTCACAGCGATCACCAGCCAATCATGGGCGTCTGTGAGCTCATTCGTACGAGGGGACGGATAGCGCTTTCCCTCCGAGTGTGTTAGGCCGCCCCCAAATACGCATGCGCAACAGTTCGAAAAGAGGTGGGTGGCAGCATCACGTCACGGAGGGGGCATGTGCATGCTTACGCCCCTCCCTGGTCGGTGTGATAGAGAAGGCAAAACTTGATGGGTGGGAATTGGATATGACTAAATTTGTGGAAAAAAATCCAAAAAATAAAAAAATTTAAAATAATGGATTGTAGCCTAGAAGCTTGCTGTTTGATCATGGTTGCCATGTATTGTCTTGAATACAAATATTTAAATAAACCTGGCTCATTCAGTTCAATAAAGCTAGGCTCAAATAAAATTTCAAATGGAAAGTCCACACATAGAAAGTGAGTTTACAAGCAGTAATACCGTTCATGACTTTCCAGCATCCGTTGCAACCATGTACTGTATGATAAGAGCTCAAAATGCAAATTTATCCAGGCAGAAACTTGCAGGATTTGGTTTCCAGGGTCTTGTTTACGCTATCCCTCATCCAAACACATACAAATAAATTGTAGGTCTCCAAGACTTTTATTTTGGTGTGTAGAAAGACCTATGTAGCACCATTTACTTCAAGATAATCAGGCTACATGATCACTGGGCATTTACATTGGCAACACTTGGCAGACACCCTTATCCTGAGTGACTTACAGAAGTGCTATAAAGCCACTATCAGTAAATACGCTCTGATATGGTTTCACTGGGACTCAGGCTATATATCAGTCTAAACTCAGGGTTTGTTATTCTTTATTTTATAAAAAACTATTCTGATTCATAGTACATGGATCTACACCATAACAGAGAGTAGTGTTTTACTGGAATTGTAACCCTGTAAAATGTCAGCATCATGCTGTCAGCATCTAACATGGGCTTTAGCAAGATTGACAGAAAAATGTAAGATGGTAAAGATAGCTCGCTCTGTTGCACGGGAAATACTAGCAAGCCAATGAATGTTAAGGCCAGGCGCGTTCCCCTGCTTTTGTCACACACAAAATGTTGGGGATTCTCAAAGCTGATTCGCAGCGTGGGTGGTGGGAAATGAAAAATGAATGATATTTCTGCAACGGAGGAATGTTTCGATGAAATATTTGCACGTATTACTAAAAAGAATGCAAGTAATAATTTTGTGAACATGAGGCTATCATGACATGGACACTTAAATTTTGATCCAATTCCAATTTTCCAACCGGGAACTAACAACCATGACATCTAAAGAGTTTAACTATTCTAAAATAGTCCTTGCACAACACCAGCCAGTGGCTTGTTAGACTGTCAGTTTGCATAACAGAAATAACATTGCAAGCACAGGTCACGTGGGTGCAACCCAGCAATTTCCATGAACTAATTATATGTCTAAATGTACTGATTAAAAACTAACCTATGTCTATGATGAATCAAATCAAGAGTTAAATCATAGATTCCAATCACTGGTATTACTTCAAAACATTGCATGAAAATGAAACAAGCTTGAATGCTCACCAAAAACCTAGTCAGTCATTTAAATTATGTTTTGAGGAATTAATGAACAATTTACAAACAAATGTTTCATATGAAGTTTCTTGGTAAATGTCTTTTTTAAATGATAAACGGGACCCCTATAAGAAGGCACTTGTAAACTTTATGACTGTCTCTTGTTTATTTTTTATAGATGGAAGAGTAGTCCCAGCTACACTAATGAATTTTTTTCTCAGTTCCCATAAATAGTGTCATCAGAAGAAAATATTGCTCAAATTTTGACCAAGTACAGAATTCAATTCTCTTCACTGAAATACAAATAGTAGCTTTCACCTGATAAAATTCTGAATTGCCTCCTAGTTACTAACTTTTGGAGGGGTATTTTCATACAATCTAGAAAGATGTTCTTTACCACGACCCTTGGGCAGTTAAAAATGTCTTCTCCGGAAAGTAGACATTACACGTGGAGGACAGAAGTGCTTTTTCCAGATATAAATTGCTCTTTCTAAAGCAGCATAGTCCTGTATAGCTTGCTGAAAAATATAATTGGGATTGGATGTGAAGTACTTTCTGTACAGATTTCCACATGCGCTTGATAAGCACGTCTGTCAAAAAGTGTCTTCTCCGGAAAACCACAACGGTTGTCACTGATGCCGTTTTTACTGAAGTTCATAATATATCCAACTAATGTTTCATGAATCCTGCTCAGATAATGTGTTCTGTGAGGCTTTTATTCTTAATGCTGTGAATTCTTTACAAGTGGTGCTGGCAGGTCATGTGTCAAAAAAATGTCCTCTCCAGAAAACATGTACAGACATACAGGTGAACAGAAGTATATCAGCATCATCTGGGCATTTTTCAGATGTATAAGCCTTGATATTTTTGTTAATATTATTGGTTAAAGAAGATATGCTGTAAAAACTTAAAAAACAAAAAAAAGTTATTATTTACCACAATGATACTTGTGGACACCAACAAGCTACGAAGCATTGCTTTTGTCTCTTGAATAACCAAAACAATTAAATAAAAGAAATTTAATTTGTGTATATTCTGATGCACTACAAGCAGATGGACTTATTCTAGAGATCCTGTACCTGTTATACTTTCACCCAGTGTAATTTAGACACCATTAGGCCTGTAGCTCTGGTACTTCACACAAAACATTCTAGTCTCATAAGGTGTTGACTGGTAACAAGAAACCACAAAAACTCAGGAGTTTTATTTTTGAGCCACTGCGAACCCAGCTCTTCTAGCTGTGACATTTTTGACCAGCTGACAAATCAGATCACACTGGGTGTATAATTTGTGCGTGAACATTTCACACACAAATTTTTAGCATCACTTTTGTGTTGTATCCGGCGTTTAAAAGCTTTAAAATGTGAATGAATGAATAAATAAATACATAAATAAATAAAGGACAAAGATTTTGGACAACTATTCATTTATTTCTGAATAAAAACTTCAACCTGGTCACTAAAAGTACACCATGCTGTACAATTGCTTTATTCAGGAAATACAAACAAACAAAAAAAAACCCAAAACACATTAGCCAATCAAATTATTTAAGAGGAGAGAAACCAATCCTATATCACCTTTACAAACTGAAACGCTGTATGTACAGACTGACATCTCGTATGAGCAGGAAGAAGAGGAGGAGGAGGAGGAGAGGGGCAGCATGGGGCGTTAATATGATTATTGCATCGGTCCAGGATTCTCTCTCACTGGAGCAAAATATCAAAAGTGTCGCTCCAGAGGTTGAAGTCCTTAGCTCACAGCCGGAGGAGTGAACCACACGGGTAAGACGCAGCTCAACACGACTCAAATACTTACGACACTCAACTTTCTGGTTCATTAAGGCATTTCCTATCATGCTGTGCTTCGAGCCTCGACTAATTTATCCGATCAGACGACTCATTCTGAACCGCAGGGCTTTATACTAGCTGCCTACCGACGGACCAATCTAATATGCCACATGTAGGTAAGGTTCATCGCATAGCGCCTACGGTAAGTACACAAAAGCCACAAAGGTAACCTTAAGCCACAACAGGAACACTAACCTTACAGCTTTTTATTGATAGGAGACGAAAGAACAAAGCACAAACGAGTCTCTTTCATCGAAAACCTTTCGCTCACTGATTTCTATGGGGAAAAGAAAAAAAAAAACAATTAAGAAATTACCAACAGTAAACGAAAATACACAAATTCCCGAATGCTGGTAGAGAAGCAAAAAAGTGCTTCATTGACATTCAGGAGAGAGAGAGAGAGTGAGAGAGGGAAAATTAAATGACACAAAGCATCTCAAGAGCTGGAGTTCTGTTCACGAGCACAGCTGAGAAATCGCAAATTAAACTCAACACTGATCCTGGATCAGCGGTGCTACATCGTCCTGCGTACAATCCCACATCTAAGCAGTTCATCGTGGACTTTCTGGGAAATTTATTCATCTCAGGATTGTGTGATCATATGATCATGACATCATCGCTAGAGCTTCATTTCACTGTCTCATATAATATAAAATACTGAGATGATGCACTTTAGATTACCCGGCCTGACATTCAGCTTGGCTAGCAATGTAACAGATATACTGTTAGAAAGGTAACAGCAGGTAGAAAACACTCAAAACATTTTGTTAGATAATTAAACTCAGCAGGCAGGTTCGCCAGGAAGCCACAGTTTTTGTGTAAATCAATCATGTTTATTTATTTTAACCCAATTTATTATTTTGAGATGATCATCAAGCTGAAAGTGAAGTAGATAAACTATAATATCATGATCTGAGTAGATTCTCTCTTTTTAAATCAAGCTTTGTGCTCTTTAACGTACGCATGCCTCAAATCTGCGCAAAAACATCTTGCTTTCATTTCTGGATGCAACCTAAATTCCGACTCCAAAAAAAAAAAATATTTTCAAAAAGCCTTTGGAATTCCTTTGAATGGACCTAGACTCCAAACCTGCAACCTGGATTTGTTGTAATGCTACCAGGACAGAATTCAAATCTCATCATGCAAACTTCAGTTCCACATTAATAACATAACTGTATCTTCTTTAATGAACTCTGAACTTTAAGACTTTAAAGAAAAAAACAAAACAAAACACAAAAGCAAATAAAAATCTGCTCATATTTAAAGCCAGAGATGGAGAGAGAACATGGCGCAGAAACAGAAACGAGTTCACGACGTTATTCATCTCTAAAGTGCAAATTGATTTTTTGTTTCTTTGAGGGATCTGATTTTACTGTTAAAGGGTGCGCTGGATTATCCCTGAAGAACTCGACAGAAAATGACTGACATAGATGTGAAGCCTCGACGAATTTAAACGGGTCGAAAGCAGCCTGGGAAAAAAAAATAAAATAAAAGACATCTATATAATCAACAAAAGGCAATATCCACTGGCACTCGTTTATATGTGAATTAGCACACATATGTGTCTGTTTTTTTCCCCCACGAGAAATAAAATAAAGAAAAAAAAAAAAAGAAAGAAAAGAAAAAAGAGGACGGGGCCACCTCTTCTATCAGAGTATTGTGAACATTTCCTGTCTTCAGTGGCACTACAGGCATAATGCCTTATAAAAGAAAATGATAATAATAAAACCACTGAGTGAACTGAATGAACTTCAACACTGCAGTATCAGCATCAACAATGTCACTTTCAACATGTAGGCAAATTTTTTTTATCAACAGCCTCATTTGAAAACCAAAATTTTTCATTTTCATTTTCCGGGAAAAAACAAACAAACAAACAAAAAATCGTCACCATGTTGTAGCTACTCGAAGCCGAGTTGGGGCTGTAAGTGAAATGTGGATTAGGCAGCGAGAGTGAAGATTTCATTGAGACCATACAGGCCAATTTGGTGCTTCTATTAGAAAGGAAATAAAAATAAAGCTATTTCACTGAAGGGAGCTCACAGTATCAGCGGGCGTAGGCATACGCACATACGTGTGTGTGTGTGTGTGTGTGTGTGTGTGTGTGTGTGTGTACACCAAACAGGAATATTATCAAACATTTCGATTCCTATTAGTGATCTGTAAGAAAGGAACTAAAACGCTGATGTAAAAATACTGAAAAGTTACAACTGTTTTTCGCAAATCTGTGGATGTATTGAAGAAAAATCTGAAGACCATCTTTTTTTGTTTCCTTAAAAAAAAAAACAAAAAAAAACAAAGGGAAAAAAAAGGAAGGGGAGGAAGAGGAGGGAAGGAGAAAAAGGCGGGACGAGCCCACCTAGGGGAGGCCGACCTGCACTGGATTTAGGACAGGCGGACAGTGTCTATGGGGGGAGGGGGGAGGGAAGGAGAACTCCAGCCTGTAGAAGCTGCAGTTGTTCTTCTTGTGAACTACGCCGCCACCTTGCTGTCCTTCTGAAACAAATCAAAGTAAATGGTATGAAATAAAAGTAAATGGTATGAAATAAAATCTGTCAGTAAATGGTATGAACGGATCATAATCATATACTGGTACATATTTGCTTGGGTCTTGATGACATCATTCAGCAAATAATTTTCCAAACAACATAAAATCTAACTTCTAATGTTCCTCTTTACATTAAATGTAAACAATCCATAAAAGATTATGCACAGATTCTCATGATACATCCACAAGGGGCAGGGCTTAAGACTCGGTTGAATTTTGGAGATGATCCTGAACAAATTCTGTGAGAACATTGTGAGATTTTGACCATGTGGTTTGAATCCCTCCTTGGTCAAGCCCACTAACTTTAGAAGGTGGAGTTATAAGTATTGATGAAGGTGTGAGAATGTGTACCATGTCGATTGAAACAGGATCATAACTGACCTGGTACTCAAATTCAGAGAAGTCTCCTCGTCCTTCCCGTCCTGAGCGGAAGCCCCCCCTGTATCCGGTTCCGCCGCGTGGTGGGCCGAAAGACCCGCGTCCAGCTGAGCGCCCACGGCCGCCGCGGAAACCCATAGGGCCCCCTCTGCCCCGGAATCCTCCACGACCACGGCGTAACGGGAGCCCAAACGTCTCGGCGTTCATCCTTCTTTCCTCTGCCCAGGTATGCCTCCGCTCTCTACATGGACACACAAATACACGCGCCTCTCAGACACTTCATAATCACTCTCGCCAGTAGACTTATTATTACCTTATATAACGTTAATATATAGATTTAGGCACCGCCCGAAGGCAGAGACCCTGCTAGGTCTCTCTATTGCTGGTGTTATAGAAGTAACACGGTTCCTTTACAGGCTGAATCGACTTCAACCCTGAAGGAAATAAATACGTAAATACAGTCTCGGTTGAAAGCAGGACAGTCAACACAGGTTTTCACTGCCTTTCACTCGCCGATTTCTGCATTCGTTTGTTTTACCTGTCTTGTCCGTGTAATTAATTATCTGTTTAACGAGTTCATGTTCCGTGTTCCTGTTTGTTTTTTTTGTATGGAGAAAGCTTGTCTACATACCCGAGTTAGATTGAGTTTTTTTTTCCGTGCGGGTCTGAGCAGTGGCGAATGAGCCTCTGTTATTTGAGTTTCAGTTTTGTTAATAAAAAATCTTTTTTCTAATTGGAGACGTAGCAGCCTTATTGGGTTTCCTGTGGGGGCACGGACACTGGACAACCATTTAAATCATTCCGTGCCGCTTCCATGTCTGTTAACAGTTATTACATGAACTCCAGCTGGATATTGTCTCATAGCTAGCTTTAGACCTGTACAGCCTTTAGCATTTAGAACAAACTCTACTTCCTAAAATTAAATAAAGAAATACGTTCTTACCATGAAATAATTTAATTCTATATTTTGTTGCTTTTTTTTTTTTTTTTTAATTAATCCTTAAAAAAGAAAATGCGTGCTTTCCACTAGTGGCACTATAAACTCTTATTAAAATGACTAAGGACTACATTTACCGTCATAAATATAACCAGCTAGACTTCATATTAAACTACAGAGAATTTTCTGCTACACGGTTTGTAGTTTCTGGTTTTACTCAGAGTCTGTCTCTGGTCTCAGGTTTTCTTCATCTGAGGGAGTTTTTCCTTGCCACCGTCACCACAGGCTTGCTCATTAGGGATGTATAGGATTTACAGAGAAGTGTTTAAAATCATAAGACTCAATTCTTTACCAAATTTGTATTACTGTAAAGCTACTTTGACAATTATAAAACGCGCTATACAAATTACACTTTGCAGAACGTCTGGCCCAGAGGAAGCTATATTGTGTTGTGATTCTATAGTGACACTGAGGTCACCATATATCAGTTGATATCTTGGGAGTAAAATAGCCAATCAGAATTGCTAAAATCTGGTAAGCTACGACAGATCAAAAGTTTGTATACTCTCACTACCCAATTTTAAAAAAATATTACAAAATTATCACAAAATATATCGCTCACACGTAAAGGGAAATAAGCCTAGAGTCAAAATATAAATGCAACAATACAACAACAAAAAAAAGGGGGTACCATACCTGCCACCTCCTGGTTTATCTGTCCTGTAAAGAAGGCAAAGAAGTCATTTCACATGATTATTATTTAAATAAAGTCTGATAACGTGCATTTCTTAGGCGTGCTCTACCTGGAGTTGTCACAGGAGATATTGTCGAAGAAGGACTTTGACTTGTCGTAGTAGCAGTTGGGGCCCAGTGGATCCTCCTCGTCCACGTTGCCCTCGCTGTTTTGCGTCTCCACACCCGAGTCGCCCTTGTCTTCACCATTCACCGCTTTCTCATCTGATGAGCCCCAATTTCATATTAGCATTTTCACATTAGTGCTACACAATCACTGTAACTGCAACCAAACACGATTTGTGTTTTTGTTTTTAAATAAATAAAACATCGCCTCACAAGTCCTAGAGTTTACCCGTCTGACCAGTTCCAGCCATTTTCACATTCTCATAAACAGTTCCATCAGGCTAGAAAGATGAGAGCTGTGGGTTCATGCTGTACTGTAGTGCTGCTAGTTACTTAACGAAACCCATTCGTGTTTCCTTTTAGCATTTAAATGCACAATATTATTAAAAAAACTTTTTTTTTTGCTCCCGAGTGGCGCATCGACAAGGCGCACGACTATCAACCCGGAGATCGCAAGTTTGAATCCGGATTGATGCTACAGCCATCCGTGACCGGGAGTCCATGGGGGCTAATTGGCCGAGCTCTCACGGGAGGGAGGGATGGCATACACTCACTTCCCTGTCACTCACAGCGATCACCAGCCAATCACGGGCGACTGTGAGCTCATTCGTACGAGGGGGCGGATAGCGCTTTCCCTCCGAGTGGTTAAGACCGCCCCAAATACATATGCGCAGCAGTTCGAAAAGAGGCGTGTGCATTTTTACGCCCCTTCCTGGTTGGTGGTTTGATCACAGTCGCCCAGTGATCAAACTACTGCATTAAAAATTAATTACTTAAGTTAATTATAATAGCAAAGGCTGAGCTAAGCATATAGACGTCATATAAAGCAAGATATTTTACCAACTTTAAGTAACTTGTTCCAGACCACGTGTCAAACTTAAGGCCTGCGGGTCCTCCAAGTCATTTTATGTGGCCCGCGAGAGCCTTTAAGGTATACGCTCATCACACACTCTTCGCGTCAACTTTTACCGTGAAATGAAATTCATCATCCAACCACAAGGTGGAGCCAACCGATTTCAAGTAGACAGCTAGCCATACAGGGACTCAGGAAAGTTTACAAACTAACATGTCATGGCCAAGAAAAGGAAAGCAAATAAAGAAACGGACAAATGTGTAAACAAATAATATGGTCATGCAGACTTCATGGTGGCCCTTTCTGAATAGACGAGTGATTATTCGACCTCGAAATTTAGCAGCCTGACACCCATGTTCTAGACCGTGACCATAATTATTGAATTTTTTAGTTCATTAAAACGTAGAGCTGCACCTTTGATTTTGAGCTTGCTCTGGAACTCGCGGTCGATCTCCTCCTTGTTGAACTGGGCGTTGGCGCTTTCAAAGTCAAAGTCCTTCTCAAACTTCATCGGTCCGTTTCTGCGCATGTTGAACCGGCCACGTCCACGCTGATTCCCACCGACCCCTCCCCCTCCACCGCCGCCTCCTCTTCCTCCTCCTCTTCTCACTGCAGGAGCATCTGCTGATCATGCAAAGGCTTTTCAAAGCAAGGTCTACGCCCAGTCATTTTACACATCTATGGCTCTGCTTTGTCCGGTGAAGCCTGATATTCATCTCACGTGCACTGCGCATGCTTGATTAATAGTGTAAGCTTCTGTAAACACTTACTGCCTTGTGGGCGTTTGGCAGTTTCCCGATTCTCCGCCTTGCTCGGGTCTGGGTCTGGGCGAGCGGCTTTCTCTGCATCGGCAGCTGTAAGAAGTCAGACATCAGCATCCAGATTTAGGACTGAGACGTGTTAGCCTTTCAGGACAGCAATAACAACAACTCTACCCAACCTGTACCGGAAAGGATGATAAAGTCAAAGCACTCGTTTCTGATACTTTTACATTTTATGGCATTTTGCAGACACACTTTTCCAGAGTGACATTTATTATCTTATACAACTGAGCAAGTGAGGGTTAAAGGTCTTGCTCAAGGGCCCAACAGTAACGGCATGGTGGTGCTGGGTCTTGAACCCAAAAACCTTTAGATTAGTAGCCTCAACCACAGAGCCATGTCGGTCACGTTTAGCCCATGAAAGATTCCTGCATCACTTAAATGAACAATTTAGTAAGAACAGGGCTGTGTAATATATACAGTAAGATGACTTTTCCATTTTGCCAAACAGCTTAATCCTCTCAGGGCTGTGGGAAGGCTGAAGCCTATCTCAGCCGACACTGAGAAAAGGCACGGTACACCCTGAAAAGCTCACCAGACCATCGCAGGGCAACACCAGCACATAGGGCAATCTGGAACAGCCAGTCAGCCTAATGGGCATGTCTTTGCAGTACCCGGAGAAAACCCACGCAAGCATGGTGAGAACATCATGAACCCAGGACCCCCTTGCTGTGAGGCCGACTTAATCTAATAGTAGCAACAACACCATTAATAATAATAATAATAATAATAATTAAAACCCCCACCACCACCACAAGTTTTGTAGTGCAGCCATGACACACAGCCAACGCCAGAAATGAGTTCAACTCAAATCTCCAAAGTAACTTACCCCAGCGAACACCATTTAAAAACAAATGTGGGTGACACGACTACGCTATCAAAACGGCGAAAAGAGCCTGTCCATTCTCACCCCTGCTCGGCTCCTGGCTCTCCGCGGGCTGTTTCTGGGAGCTAGGGGCAGCTCTACCCCCTCCAGGACTCTTCTGAATCACAGATCCAGATGGTGCTGCAGGCGCAGGCTGCACCGCAGGTTCCAGACTAGGGCTCTTCCTCGGGGCGTCAAGTGCTGGACTTGTGCGGCCTGACAAACACACAGCGTCAAGAATAAGCTAAGCATTTCTGAAAAATCGATCCACAGGACGGGAAAGAAAAAAAATTTCTCTCTACAACATTTCAGACTAATAAAAAAAGCGAGGAGGAGAGGTACTTATTTCCTACAGAAACGCAGAACACACAAAGCACACGCTGTATTTACCCCACAGTTCGGTTACCTTCAGTTACGTTTGAGCTCAGAGACACACAGGCAGATGGGACAGTGCTTTGGGACAGAGAGGCAGCTACATTTGTCTCACTACCAAACGTGGACCCTGTACTTCCTGTGTAAAGAGGGACAGCACAGCTTTAAGTGTTGGGGTTTTACTGTCTCTCTCACACACACTCACACACCCGAGGTTCAGAAACAGGTAGCGGACAGAACAGGTGCATATCTATATATAAACACTAGAGTATTACCTGGTAAAGCTCTGTCCAAACAAACCATGGGAACGCGCCCCCCCCACAGCATCACATGGAGCTAACGCAGTGTCACTAACTGATTAAGTAATGCATTAAAAGCTAATGACGAGCACTGAGTACAGAAGCTTACCTGCACTGACAGGGGCACCGATGGGCTGGGGAACGAGGGGGGTCGAGAACTGGCTGTAGCCGCGTGCAGGGGGGCGGCTGAATGATGTGTAAGAACCCACAGGCTGGAAGGAAGGCGTCGAAGTGGAGCCTAGAGAAGACTGTGGGAAAATGAAAAGATAATTAAACCACATACTTTTATAAGAAATATAATGGACTGTATATAAAGGATAAATTATCATCCTAACTTCATTAAAAATGTTTCTTAGCCAAAAAAAAGGTCTTGTGGCTATTACCAGTTCTCATGCTGCATAATATTTTTTGCTGATGAAAGGTCTGGATAAGCAACGGACATGAATGAATTTAGACAACAGGTACCTATTAGTGATTAAACCATTAATACGATGGCTCTGAGAGGTCGACGTGCTGCAATTTCAGACAGCGCCTCAACAGAAACCCACCACAACACCAAAAATTACAATGCAAGTGATTCCAGGTCACTTTATAAGTGATTAACACGTTGAGTCTTAAGTCTGTGCTCCATAAGCGCACAAGAGTGCTTGGTGTCAATGCAACCACAATGTGATCGCTACCTCAGAATAACATCTTATCATGAAATCTGTGACAGCCTCGAAGTAAAACGCTGGACGAAAGCCCAGTTTGTCAAGGTCACTGATTCTGAAAGTCGATATATTCAACATAAGGTCTCAACCCCTCAATACTACCTCGCATTCCGTCTAAAATCACAGCACCTGGGGTTAATAAATTGAGAAGTCGATAAACATCCGTCTTGTTTTCAAGATAAAGTCTCCAACTAGCGTCTGGCTGTCAGCTATAAATGATACACACACCTAACTGCAGCCATTTGATAACTTTTTGCAGCACACACACAAAATGTGCACAGTGTAGAAGTTGTGCCTCTCTATTGAAGAGAAAAAGAGGGAGTGTCTAAAGAAACATTACAGCCTTAATAAACCACATTTCTACAGAAAAATATCTACACTTCATCCCAAGACCACGTTCTGAATCCCCAGTCTAAAAACCTTCACTTAAATTTCTCCACGTGACCAAACCTGTGCTGGTTCAACCCAAGAACACACAGACTTTCATCATTTTATTGTGAAGCAAACACTGAACTCCATCCGGTTGATCAGAAAGGGATCTTTACAGCCAAGCGCAGCAATAAAACAAATGCACTGAAGAGTTTCAAACGGCAATACAAGTGATTTACAGTACAATGCCATCATTACGTTATAAAGTACATCAACATTTACTAAACACACAGCGAGACACAAACACACACCTGTACAATGGCTGGGTCTTGAGGTAGGGAGCAGTTGGGCTTCGGTGGTTCACAAACAGTCAAATCTTTGATGTCACTTCCTCTAAAAATTATGTATTCAAAGACATCGTCCCGGGGGGCCACTGGTCTATCTGTAGGACGGTCTTCAGTACCGAAAGATTTCACTGTAAAAAAAAAAACAAAAAAAAAAAAAAAACAACAATCATCATAATCACTCCGAGATCTGCATTATAATTCAGGACTGACGAAAACATGACCGGTCTCCTGAGACCGATGGAAAGTAGACTGACTTTTGAGCAAAGACATACTAGAACATTCCGCGACTACAAATCAATTATGTGCACTTTTGATGGCATGGGTGTGGCGTTCAGGTGTTCCTTAACATCTGGCCATGTGGTGTAGCTGCTGCGTGTTAATGATTTTAAAAAGACAACTTGCGGTCACACACTG
This sequence comes from Neosilurus hyrtlii, assembly GCA_028564935.1. Classification (NCBI taxonomy): domain Eukaryota; kingdom Metazoa; phylum Chordata; class Actinopteri; order Siluriformes; family Plotosidae; genus Neosilurus; species Neosilurus hyrtlii. The sequence continues at coordinate 2,987,500 of JAOUQZ010000031.1, forward strand.
AGGTCTTTGATCTTTAGGATGCTGCACACATTGAAAACATCAGTTTCCGGTTTACCGAAACAACATGTATGTTGTACGTCAACGTTTATAAAATACGATTTTATAAAGTATTTTCCACAACGTGTCTAGTAATAGTTTTCCGGATAACTTGGCTTAAAATTTAAAAACAATGTGAGAATAAACGTATATTAATTATAAACTGAAAAGAAAAGTAACACCACCCACGAAATCCTCACGGGGGATCCGCTTTTAGGCAGCGCCTAATTTTAAAACGTTTAACATTTAAATTAACCCAGAGTGCATGCATCACTAACAGATAGAGCTAAATAATTTTAAGCTAAGTTCATCTTCAGGTTTGGATAAATAAAAGGAATAAACAAAACAAACAAAAAAAAGCTTCTTTTCCACAGCACTCTTGCAAATTACAGCGTTTTGCAAAAAAAAAATGTTTTTTTAAAAAATCATGCAGTTAGATCCAATACGTTACTATCACTGAAGTCACTGCTAATTCACAGGGACTCACATGATGGACGATTTACATAATCTAAACATGAAAGTTTCGCGTTCCGGACAGAAGAGTATGCACTTTCTGGGTTCTCAGTCAAGTGTTTCGTTTAAAAGACAGAAACAAGACGAAAGGTTGGCAAGGAAATGGCTTCATACAGCTGCTCTAACGTAAGTGCCAACAGGAAGTGGTTTTATAAATGATCTACAAGACTAAAAGGACAGAATGCGCAAGGTCTTATTTTAATTAGCTGGCAAATGTCTGTAGGCTGTGATGCCAAATTATTTTCCTACATCTCATTCACCTTCAGAAGCATCAGATCTTTTACATGGCTTTGATTACCTTCTACTGGATTTCTGATAAAAAAAAAAACACTTCTGAAACTACCTTTTGATATGTAAATGAGGACGGCGACGATTGGATAAACGCGCAAGATGGAGGTGACGTCAGCTGGTGTCTCCTAGTAATGCCATTTAAGAGCCTCAATTAGACCCTTTACCCCAAAAAAGACGCTGACACGAAGCATCTTAACGTGTTTGTGGTTAATTCTCATATTAAGAACATAAAAAAGAAAAAAACTCCCCGGTTTGGTAATTAAACGAGGTCTGAACTGAAGTAAACAAAGAAATGCTGCTAATGCTAAAGCTAGCTAGACCACAAATTACCTAGCTAGCTAGCAAGACCACAAACTAAAGCACGGACTGTTAGCTGGTTAAATTATCAACTAATAAAAACAACCCGACCGAATAATAACATTTTAATAAAACCTAGCCAAGCGTCTGCTTAGCTACTTGTATATCTTTTATATAAAAAGCTGTACATGTTACACCAAGTCAGCAAGCCACATGGCCTTTCTAATAAATAAAATAATTTAAGGGGAAACAAGACTTAAAGAAACATGACTTGTACACTTAAATTACACGTTTTTATTTATTTAACCACATTTGATGCTAGACTGTGTTCCAAATACCAAGTGAACAGGCTTAAGTGCACTATGTAGGGTACCAAAGCCATTCTTTCACAGGCAATGCAGTGCACCTACACACCGAGTACACAGCTATTCAGTACGCGGCCCTGAATCGCCCTTTAAATTAGCAACGAAGGAATTTAAACATAAACCTTTTAATATTTTCCTCACTTTATTCCTTTAAAATACTTTTATAACGCTTACAGACGGCTACACATATTTTCAGGCGTGGTTATTTCATCCTGGCAGTTTTTTTAAACCCGTTAGCTAACGGCTAATCCTTCGGTTTTGCGTAACATGTAAAAAGGGCTAGTAAAAAACATTCAGGGCTCGCGGCGGCAGGTTCAACAGGACCGGGTGAGAAATCACCTTTAGCAAGCGCGACGGTGGAGTTTTCGGTGTCGATGGTGTATAATATTCCCTCATAACGGATCTGGGCCTTGGAAATCAGGCTTATTTTGCTGCCGATGTAGGGAGTCCCGCCGCTCATGGCGTCCTCGTTGCTCCTCTTCCACGTTAATCTGAATAAAAAAACACCTCGTTTGGGTGTCCCGGTTCCCTCCGTGTGTTCTCTTCTCGAATGCACTCGAAAACCTCCTCACTCTTATCAGCGCAGTTCCCTCAAAGAAAGTTAGCGCCTGCTAGCTAGCACGACATGGCTGATTTCATTTTCCTCCGCATAAACCGCAAAGCATGCTGGGATCGGATATGGAGCCGCTCTTTCGAACTCTCGCGATAGAACACGAGATTTCCCGAGAAGTCGTCGATTGGCTGTGTACATGCAGCTGTTGGGTTTTATTTATTTATTTATTTATCTATTTATTTATCTATTTATCTATCTATCTATTTATTTTATTTATTACTTTTTTTAATTGAACAAATGGAGCACATGACAATGACAAATTCTCATTTTGACAAATTTATTTAACACTTTACATTCACACCTCCACTGACATGCTAAACAATTAAATAGTTCCCTAATCAACCATAAATAAGGATTAGGAGAAAAGAAAATAATAAATAAATAAATAAATAAACTAAAAATTAAGAAATGAAGTACAAATACAAGGAGTTTACGATAAGTTAAGATCTGCTATAAATGTGAATAGTTTATTTGCATGGGGATTATTTATCCGTGTTAAGCATTTTTGTAACAGGGAGGCAATGAAGGAGGGGTTTTGCCATATCGACATTTGTGTATATAATATTTTGTAATGACAATGAAATTATTCACTAAAAACTCTGTTTTTTTTCTTTAAGAATTACTCCTCTTAGAATATTTTGCAAGGACCAAAACTGGATGTTTCTAGAGCTGGATGACATTAAATTGTGGAGAGATTTCCATAAATTTTGAACAGTCTCACATTCATAAAACAGGTGCTCTGTCGTTTCCAGATTTGTTTTAGAAATATAACAATTTTCCACCCCAAATTTAAATCTACTTTTGATCAGTTCATTTGAAGGATAAATATTGTTTATAGTTTTAAAATGAACTTCTTTACATTTTGGTGAAATTGGGAATTTAAGATATTTTGTTCTAATATTTAGTATTTCAGTTTTATTATAATCTTTAAAAGTAAAATAATTTTTTGTTAAACCTGGAAATTATGTTTTTCCTAAGTATCTCCTTAAAAATTTGTTAATACATTTTTCATTTACTAGGTTCATATCATCTATCTTCACTTTGTGTAACTTTGGGTTTGATGTGTTCCACAAATTACTCTTTATCATCTGGATAAAGACTTTTGGGGTATTCTGTGAGACTTTCTTATAGACTTCGTTGGAGCAGCACATGTTATATTTAGTATTAAAGTCATCCAGGTTAAGTATGATTCCATTTCCATCCATTATATGTATTACAGACCAAATTTTTTTTTTCATCCAGTCTTTCATAAACATGGACTTCCCCCGTACTCAGAATCGCTCTGTTGTTCCACAGTGGTACATTATGGGGGCTGAAATTATGCTTGAACATTATTTTCCAATTTAACAAAACCTGTTGGTGAAATTTGGACGGTTTTATGGGAAGTTTGGATATTTCAAAATCACATACTAATAGAAACTCAATTCCTCCAACCTTGTTGAAAACCATA
>JAOUQZ010000031.1:3017426-3038877 GCA_028564935.1 Neosilurus hyrtlii
TTGTCGAACCGCTTAATCCTATTAGGGCCGGCTGGAGAAAATCTCAGCTGATACTGGATGAAGGTGGGGTACACCCTGAACAGCTCGCCTGACCATCGCAGGGTAACACACACATACATACCTAGGGGCAATTTGGAACAGCCAGTTAGCCTAATGTTCATGTCTTTGGACTGTGGGAGGAAACCAGAGTACCCGGAGGAAACCTACGCAAGCACAGGAGGAACATGCCAACTCCATTTAAACCCCCTTTCCAAGCCCAGGACTCGAACCCTGGTCCTTCTTGCTGTGAGGTGGCTAACCACTACGCCGCATGTGCGTATATATGGTGATATAGGAATTACCCCGTCTGTCCGTCTGTCCACGGAAGCTTGTAATTCTAAGTGCAACTCCTTCTAAAGCGCTGGATGGATTGTAATGAAATTTTGCACACTTGTAGTGTAGAACCTGAAGACGTGCATGAAGTAAAATGATCCAGATTCGATGTTTTGGAGGGGAGATAATTCCATACTTATGTCACGTTGCAGCTGGGGAGTATTCTGTAGCGGGTTTGCTCACCGTTCTGAGTTAAAAACAATTCGGTATTTATACTCCCGGAGTGTTAAGTCTTATCCTCAAAGGGCCATGGTGGGCGCAGGATTTTATTCCAAGCAAGCAGGAGCCACACCTTCCACCTGTTTACATCAGCTGATTTTAATAATCTGTCAGGTGTGGCTCCTGTTCAGCTGGAAATAAAAGCTGCAACCACACCAGCCTTTTACAGATACGACTGTTAGTCTAAAATAAATAAATAAACATCGATGTATCACTCAAAAGAGAACTACACCGTAGACAGATTCAGGAACTGATCAAGTGTAGAGACAGAGCTAGATTAGAGCGAGACCGGCAGAGAGTGCCGTAGGTCGTACTGTGGTGATGCAGATGTATTGGGACGTGTCCCAATAATCCCTTTTCTCCTTTTCCTCAGGTGCTGTAGGGAAGAGTCTGGTGGTGCAGGCAGGGAAAAGCCCCTCAGCAGTCAGTGTGCAGCTCTCAGGGGCGCAGAAGAACAAACTGAACGATCCCGGGGGAGGCTCCTTCAGGTACCTACAGCAACCACCAAGGAACGTATGTGTGTGAGAGATGTAGTAAGTAAATAACACCCTGAACCATTTAGGATGAATCCAGAGCCAATCACAGGGATACTGGCACACTGGAAGGGTTCTGAGCTTCTGTGAGATGAGAAGCTAGTTTAATTCTTTGGGACGTTTCTGGTTTGAAGGACGTCGGAAAAATCACTCACGGGGATCCGGAATTATCCTGGGTAAGGAAACCGGAGAACGCTGATGAAACCCAGAGAGAATGTAGCTTATATTTTTTAAGGCCTCACATAAGGGCCTCATATGCTCCGCCTTACATATACCAAATCAGGTACACTTATACATTTTGGGAAGTGGGAGTGTCACATGCCAACATTAGGTCACTGTGAACTTGAACTTTGACCCCACTTAAAAGGGAAAAGCTTTTTCCGTCCATATTTCTCATATGCTTAGCCTCACATGTACCAAAATAGGTATATTTATACATTTGGAAAGGGGGGGGGTGTCGCATGCCAACATTAGGTCACTGTGATCTTGACCTTTGACCCCACTTAAAAGGAAAAAGCTCATCTGAGCCATATTTCTCATATGCTCCGCCTTACATATACCAAAGTAGGTATACTTATACATTTTGTGAAGTGGGAGTGTCGCATGCCAACATTAGGTCACTGTGACCTTGAACTTTGACCCCACTTAAAAGGGAAAAGCTTTTTCCGGCCATATTTTTTGATATGCTTACCTTCATATATACCACACTAGGAATACTTATACATCTTGGCAAGAGGGAGTGTCACGTACCAACATTAGGTCACTGTGACCTTGACCTTTGACCCCACATAAAAGAACGTGCCTGTCTGTGCCATATTTCCTATATGGCTGACCTTACAGATACAGTATTAGGTATGAACCGGATCACTCGCTTCAAGGTCAAAGCTCACAATCAAATGTCAAATTACCTTTGGTGAGTGGAAAGATATAGCCCATCAAGGGTTAACTTGATCGTTCACCTTTACCTCCCATGTTGACCTTTCAGAAAATGATCAGACAGATAGATAGGCAGAGTGTGTAGTGTCTGAAATTCCAGGGTTTACATTTTAAGCTTCGGTGTAGTTCTGTCAGAGCGAGGCCCCCAGTGACGGTTACCATCACAATGGTATCTATTTTTGCATGTAATCAGAATGTTCGGTGGATATGAAGATGTTGGGTCCAATGACGCCCAGCTGTGAGATACAGGTATGATATAAGTACTACTCCATTCAGACACAAGGGGGCAGCATCGGCCTTGACTGCGGCAGCTCGCTGACGGCGACTCTCTGAGGAAAAATCCGATCGCGTGAGCTTGGTCGTCTTCTGTTGTTTTTCTCTTTTGACAGGCTCCTCATCTCCCAGCCTTTCCTCTTTCACATCTCCGTCTCCCTCTGTCTCTCTCATCCTCCTTCTCGTCTCATCCTTCCTTTTTTAGAACACACACTGGATAAAGAACTGGACGTATAAGTCGATACCCCTGGAGTCCATCCCTGTAGCTTTTGTTGCTGTTTTTCCAGAGACAGCTCGATGTAAATTAAAGTTGGGCGTCTTATTTATTTATCTCCGGTTCCTTTCTTTCCTCCTGGAGTTGCACGTAGCCTAAATCAGCCTGAGCTGATGAAACACTGCTGCCTCCCAGGGAAAGAACAGGTGTACTGTGTGTAATGAGTAACTGTGTATTATAGTGTGTATAGGTTGCATGGAGGTGTGGTGCACCGGCGGTGAATGCCTGATGGTGTATCACTGATGGTGAACAGTTCACGTACGCTTGGTGAAACCCTGCGAACAGTCAGCATCATTTTTGAGAGATGTGGCAACTGTGGCGACGGTACCAGTTGCTCTCTGAATGTTTGCCAAACACTCACTGAGTCACCTTCCTATAGTGGTCACATGACCACAGACATCTGCCAGCTATACACAGAGTCTGTGAACTATTTGCCAAGTGTTCTCCACGTATTCTTCAACAAATCACCACATTCCTGAGGGAGGCGAGTGATTCGTTTGCAGGCCGAGAGATTCTTCTAGCACCTGTCAATCAGTGGTATCTTTAAACCCTGATTGGTTATCGTTTCAGTCGTGTCGTGTGAAAGTTCAGCCCAGTTGAACTGCATACTTTACCACTTTGTGACGCTTGAATATTACGCCTCCCGTCGCTCATTTTGCTGGCATTGACTTGGTCGCTTGTCACTCATCGCTTCCTGTGTGGAAGCCCCTTTAGAATGGAGGTGGCGCACCGGTAGTGCATATAAACCGCCATTCCCTTTCTTTTTTTCTCCAAATCCAAAAAAAATCAGCATGAAGTGAATAAAAACTGGACTAAAAACCCTGGCGATGCTGACAAACAACAGTTTCATCTTTTAGATAGGATTCTTACACTGGAGACTCCTTCCAAAATGTACCATTTATGTAGTTGGGTGGCACAGTGGTGTAGTGGTTAGCACGTCCGCCTCTTAGCAAGAAGGTCCTGGGTTCAAGTCATGGGCTCAGGTGTTTCTATGTGGAGTTTGCATGTTCTCACCATGCCTGTAAGGGTTTCCTCCGGGTACTCCGGTTTCCTCCCACAGTCCAAAGACATGTACATTAGGCTAATTGGCTGTTTCACATTGCCTCTAGGTGTGTGTGAATCATTTGTGTTTGTGTGTTGCCCCGTGCTGGTCTGACGAGCTGTACACTGTGCGCCCGGCCTTCGTCCAGTGTCGGTTGAGACGGGGGTTGAGACCCTAATAGTGGGATTAAGGGGTTCGGTGAGTGAGTGAGTGAGTTATGTAGTTACTTAGCGAATATGGTCAACCGGATTTTTGAGTGTCCGTTACTACCATCCTTACATCCGTACGCCCGTGTGTACATGTACCAGCACATGCTCGGCGCTGAAAAATGCTGTTCGAAAATTGAAAACGGCTCCACATGTGAAATCTTTTGCTCCATAAGTTTAGTGTCCTCTCACAGTCGCTAATCCATTATTTCTCCCCATATCAGTGATCCACTGAGTTTCCACTGAGTTACAGGCTGGTCAAGCGATCAGAGTCCCACCCAGGACAGATCTGCGTCGTTGTTCCTCACAGTGGCGCCATTGTTGGTCGTTGGTCCTGTATGGAATATGAACAAGCGTTTTGAAGTCCGCTCAGTCATAAATAACCTTTTTATTAGTTTTGTTCTTGTTTATTTTCCCACATCAGTGCCAAACCTTTTTACACAGCAGCCGTCTGCAGTAGTTGTGGCTAAAGGTCCAACAACCAAGTATAGAGTTTAAGGGCAATTGAAAGCTGTGTATTCTGTTTACTTAAGTTTTTCATTCGTTCATTTTCTAAGCTGCTTAATCCTAGTTAGGGTCACGGGGAGGCTGATGCCCATCTCAGCCGACTCTGGCGAAGGCAGGGTACACCCTGGACAGCTCACCAGGCCATCGCAGGGCCAACACACATACAACCATTCACACTCACTCTCACACCTAGGGGTGATTTGGAACAGCCGATTAGCCTACTGTTCATGTTTTGGGTGGAAACCGGAGTACCCGGATGAAGCCCATGCAAGCATGGGGAGAAAATGCAAACCCCGCACAAAAACACCCCGAGCCCGGAACCTTCTTGCTGTGAGACAGAACTTAACAAAAGTCTTATGAATAAACAAAAATAGAGGAAATTAGAATGGGATAAAGACTTTTGACAGCAGAGTAACTTGCTAACCCCGCTGACAGTTGATTGGTTGATAAACTGACCAGCCGTGTGACTGTACCATTGTCATAGTGATGCCGTCACAGCTGCAGTGACTGGAGCAGATAGATGAGGAAAGGTGAAAGTGCAACCGTGGTGCCACAAGTAAACACTCTTAAAACAAACAATAACAGTGCAGAACCTTTTACTGTGTGTGGTACTAAAAAGCCACCCTGATGGCAGTAAAATTAGCATGCAGATTTAGGTTTGGGTCCAGATTAAATTGTATTTGGACTGGAGTCCACCTACTGAGTGCTGCTGGCGCCGAGTATGTTTGGCAAACAAAAGGAGTTTCCCCAAAGCTTCTGCTGATTGCTTAAACTTGTAAAGTCGCAGGGCCAACACACACACACACACACACACACACACACACACACACACACACACACACACACACACACACACACCGGGGGTCAATTTGGAACCTTCAGTTAGCCTAATATGCATGTCTTTGGACTTTGGGAGGAAACTGGAGTACCCGGTGGAAACCGCAGCACAGGGAGAACATGCAAACTCCACACAGAGCCTGAGACGTGAACCCTGGACCTTCTTGCTGTGAGGCAGATGTGCTACATCACCGTGATGCCCACTTATAAAACATCACCACGCTAATTAATTTTGAAAGGAAAAGAAGCACCAGCTCAAAGATCGTATAGTGTGCTGTGCTTTGAGGCAGTACCTAAATGTACAGTGCTGCACAAAAGTTACAGTCACAACAAAAATATTATACTGAGAGGCATTAAAAACGCAACATGCACAATATATGCTGTATATAAACATCAAAATGTAAGTACTTCAAGTACTCAAGTGTGGCGTAGTTACCAATTTCGTGAATGCCCACTTGGCACGATCACAAATCTGATCCCTTTGCCACTCCTTGATTAATCCACAAAGTGGGGCGTGAGATCAAATCATGTTTGTTTGGTGTTCAGGTGGCACCTCTGGCTATAAAAGCCTCATAAAAAACGTTTACGTTTGTGAAAAGTGAAGATGCCACGACTGCCACAAGCAAGCAGAGACCAGGCCCTGGGCATGATGAGTGCCAGAATGCAAAGTTAGCAGCACACTTGGGCGTGCATCGTTCAACTGTTGTATGCTGTCTGACACGCCACAGACAGACGGAAACAACCTGAGACCGACTAAGACCTGGCCGGTCACGTGCCACTACACGTGGACAAGGCCGTCGTATCCGGGTGATTTATCTGAGGGACCGTTTTCATCCAGCAACACTGACGGCGGCTGAAGTTCCTGGTACTCGCCGCAGCCACATCAGTGTTTGCACAGTTTCAGTGAAGAAGGTATCTGGTAGTTCGGACACGTGTTGGTGTGGAACTGACAGACCGCAGGCGCTGAAGAACTCGCCACTGTCTGGGTCTGAAATGTCTATTCTTGATTTGTGTGTTATTTAACTGATTTGGTTAAACGTAATAATAAAATTATGGAATTATTTCAGTGTTTTTGTATATTATTCATTCATTCATTCATTTTCTAAGCCACTTGATCTGGCATCCATCTCAGCCGACTCTGGGCGAGGGCGATGTACACCTCGAACAGCTCACTAGACCATCGCAGGGCAACACACATACAACCGTTCACACTCACTGATTTGGAACAGCCAATTAGCCTACTGCGTATGTTTTTGGACTGTGGGAGGAAACCAGAGTACCCAGAGGAAACCCACGTAAGCCTGATGAGAACATGCAGACTCCACACAGAAACGCCTCGAGCCCGGGAATCGAACCCGGGACCTCCTTGCTATGAGGCGGACGTGCTAAACCGCGCCACCGTGCCGCCATTAAAATATTTTTTTTTCCAGCACAAAATTAAATGGTACAGAAAAAATGTTTTTATGTAAATCAAGAAAGCAGGAAGTTATAAGAGTTTACTTTTCAGATAAAAGCGTAATGAAGGCTGCTGGGGTTTGCATGCAAATAAAGAAGCAAGTGTGACAGTCAAAATCTCCTAGAGAGCCGAGGCTGGTTCTGGAAGATTCTCAGTACAACGTTCAGATCATTAAAACTGTGTAACCTGTACATGAGACTATTATATATGTAAAAGCTAAAGGTCATCACCAAATTCACCACAAATCACCAGATATTGACTTTCCTGTTTCCTTTATTATTGTCTACTGTGATTTATAGAATTTTTCTGTAGAAACATTTAATTGGAATATTTATATATAAATATAAGGCATTTCTTTTCAAGGGCATAAAATGGTTGTTGTATCCTCAAAGAAATGATACCGTTTGAGTTCAAGCGCGTTACACATTCTTTCATTTGGTTTGCAGTCGATGCTATTTTCAAATTAATCAGTGCCTTTTTGACCAATCAGAATCCAGAATCTCTCTGGTGTAAATAATTAAGAGTTTTCAGTAGAGATGGATAATCACAATTTACTTAATCATGTAAAATGGATTTGAGGTCTGCGTGTATGTAGGTTGTTTTTACATGGCGTGTGCTGGAGTTTTTGGGGCTTGTGTGTGTGTGTGTGTGTGTGCACGTGTGTAAGGGGTGTTGACCAGGCCACCAAGTGCATCATCATGGCCGTGTGTTTGTATCCACCCCGAGGCATGCCGTAGCTACAGGCACTGATTGTTGAACCAATAAATCTTTAGCAACAGCGCTAATTAAGCTGTCAGGGCTGCACGTAGTGCCAACCTTTCTTCCCACTGGCGTTTTATTTCTTTTTTTTTTCATTGGCTACAGCAGTCCGGAACCTTTCATGACCTGCTAATGCTATGTTGTCCTTTGTCCTGATTCAGAGTTTATACACAGACGAGTTTCTCCATGTATAGTCTAGGGTTTTGTCTGTGAACTGACCTGAGATGTACCGTGCGCACGAGGAACCTTGGAAACGTTTTTGGAAATCATGTTAGTTTGGCGAAGTCTGATCATATCACTATAGCAACCATAGCAAAACAGCACTACTTGAGAAGCACCAGAGACACATAGGGTTTTGTATATACCGCCAGCTAGTGACTCACTCCCGTGGTTATTCAGGATGGAGAAATAATCAATTCCTAATGTATTATAATTCGATCTCCACAACACTTCATTATTAAATCTTATTTATGAACTGCTTTTAACTGAAAACAAACAAAAAAAGAAGAATAATTAAAAAAAAGTAAACAGAGTATTTACTTTTTCTGTACTCTGTATCACCTCAGGCTGCCAGTTTCCTTTAAATATAACTTTGGACTTATGTTATAGCAACACTAGAAGTAGAGCAAAACTACTATATGCTTCCAGTCAAGAATTTGTAATTAAACTTAAAAAGAAAAAAGCAAAAAGATGGCTTTCTCTTTCAGGGCGGCATGGTTAGCACATCCGCCTCACAGAAAGAAGGTCCCAGGTTTGAGTCCGAGGCTCGGCAAGTTCCTGTGTGCAGTTTGCATGTTCCCCTTATGCTTGCTTGGGTTTCCTCTGGGTACTCCGGTTTCCTCCCACAGTCCACAGTGCACATCAGGCTAACTGGCTGTTCCAAATTGCTCCTAGGTGCGAGTGTGAATGAATGGTTGTGTGTGTTGTCCCTGTGATGGTCGCGTGAGCTGTTCAGGGTGCACACCGCCGACGTCCAGTGTCGACTGAGATAGGCACCAGCCTCCCTGTGACCCTAGTAGGATTAAGCAGTTGAGAAATTAAGCAAATGAGAATGAGATGACATTGACTCTCTGTTTCATCCATCCATCCTTCAAGACCACAGAGGAAGCTGGAGCCAATCCCAGCTTTCTTCAGCTGAGAGGCGGGGTTTATCAGTCCATCACAGGAAGCAACCAATGACAAACAGCCATGTAGTGTCAATGAACACCGGTGCAGTGAGCGAAAACATTTCACGTGACGGGAAGTGGGCGCAGAGGTCATCAGAGCTGAACTTTCACATGATGTGAAGATGGCATTAACCAAATACTAATTCACTCATGAGGCGAGTTCGTGAGTAGTTTAGCGGTAAAGTGATTCGCGTAGTGCTTGTCGCTTACTGTGTGGATGCTAATTAATGCAGACCCATTCACACTCACATTCATACCTATGGGCAGTTTAGAGTAGCTTGTTGACCTAATGTGCATGTCTTTGGACTGTGGGAGGAAACCAGAGTACCCAGAGGAAACCCATACAGCCTGGAAAACATGCAAACTCTACCCAAAATCGCCCTCGCCGAGTCCGGGACTCTTATCTAGGACACAGAAGTCCACAAGGAAAAATCCCAGACGGATCCTACAGTATTTGCTATGAAGTGAGAATGTTAACTGCTACAAACCTTGGAAATCAGATCGAACTCTAAGAGAGAGATCTTTTTTTCTCTTTCTTTTTCTCTGTTGTTCTCCCCTGATTTTAGTCGTATTCAATTCCCAACCGTCAAGAGTTGCCTTCCTATCACATACGAGCACCAACCAGGGAGGGGCGTAAGCATGCACATGCCCCCTCCGTGACATGCGACGCTGCCACCTGCATCTTTATGAACTGCTGCGCATGCGTATTTGGAGGTGGCCTAAGGCACTCGGAGGGAAAGCACTATCCGCTATATATTTTTGTTTGAATTAGCTCACAGACGTCTGTGGACTGGCTGGTGATCGCTGTCAGTGAGAGTGTAAGCTCCCGTGAGAGCTCGGCGAATTAGCTCCCGTGGGTGCGGATGGCTGCAGCATCAACCTGGATTCGAACTTGTGATCTCCGGGTTAAAGACTTTAGGTTTAATGGGAAAAAAATTAAGAACTCACCGGAAAAAGCCAACAGTGACAAATCTGAGCTTCACCAAACAAGTGCATAACACTCTCATTTACAGTCTGACAGCAGACAGTGAAGAAGACCTTAAATTCAAAAATTTAGGTATTGGATGTGACACTTCTTTTTGTTTTTTCCAGCATTGTTCAGAAATTTTAATAAAACCCATTAAAGACACTCCACGTGTTCTGAAAGTTATGACTGGCGGTGTATGTTTATATCAAATAAACAACAGAAGGTGAAAATCCTGTTGCTTTCATAAGCAAAGAAAACAAGAAGAAGGCAATAACATCATTTCACCATAAACTGTAATGTTGTAGATTAGTTTTTCCTTTCTTACGTATTTACCTGCATAAATGTTGTCGTGTCACGATTATTCCGCTTTACGTTTATTACACTACCTGAGCTTCATCTACCTGCTATGAAATTCAAATAGCGTTTGAACACACAGTTCTTTATAAAAACTCTAATTTAAATGCACTAACTTAGTGTGTGTGTGTGTGTGTGTTTTGTTTTTTTTTTTCATTTTGGATGAAATATTGTCTTTTATAACCCAGAAAATAATCGTAATGTAGGCTGCAGAAATATAAATTAGAGATCCAGGAAAATGTATAAAGGATTTGGAATAAAATGGAAAGTGGAATACTGGTGCAGAGAGTAACGTTGTCATTTCACGGTACAGTCAGTGTGTGTGTGTGTGTGTGTGTGTGTGTGTGTGTTCCATAATGGACAGCTGTTTCACATACAGTGTTTCAAGGATAATGTGAATGAAGATAAATGTAATTAATTAGTATTGTCATCATGTAACCCCTGAATTCAAATCATATCAAATCAAAACTCCCTCAGTCAGTGGGTCCTGAGTCCATAAATAGAAAAACTATGTCCCCTTATAATCTTCAGCTGCTCTTGCACCCCGTCAGCGGTGAGTTTTCAGGTGGTGTGTTAACTCTGCGGAGGATCTCGATCTTATAGAGGAGCTCTAATCGTGTGTGTCAGCCTCCCACTGCAGTGTCAGCACTCATACACACTCTGAAGTACTGAATAGAGGAGAAGCGTAGCTGTGCGGCTCCGGCATGGGGCAAGCAACGCTCAGGCCACTCTGTCAGAACCAGTGGTTGGTAATAAAAGCAGAGGTTGGTGAACTTTGGCTTTTCTGAGCCCCCTGCTCAGATAGGATAATTAGGACATGGTTCCATGGATATGGAAGAGAAAAAGCACTGATTCTGTCCAGACGTGTTCAGTTGAACAGGACATACAACATCCATATGTGTTCAGTTGAAAAAGACCAGATAGTGTTCAAATGGGTTCAGTTAAAGAGAACAGTGTCCAGCTGTGTTCAGCTGAAAAGAACAATGTCCAGATGTGTTCAGTTGAAGAGGACATACAACATCCACATGTGTTCATTCGAAGAGGACATACAACATCCAGATGTGTTCAGTTGAAAAAGACCAGATAGTGTCCAGATGTGTTCAGTTGAAAGGAACAATGTCCAGATGTGTTCCCTTGAAGACAATGTCCAGCTGTGTTCAGTTGAAGAAACTACAGTGTCCAGATGTGTTCAGTTGAAGAGGACAGTCAGTTTCCAGATGTGTTCAGATTAAGAGGTCAGTGTCCAGATGTGTTCAGTTGAAGAGAACAGAAATTGTCCAGGTGTGTTCAGTTGAACAAGACAGACAGTGTGCAGATGTGCTCAGCTGAAGAGGACAGCCAGTTTTCACATGTTTTCAGATAAAGAGAACAAACAGTTTCCAGATGTGTTCAGTTGAATACAACAGACTGTGTGCAGATGTGTTTGTTGAAAGGGACAGAGTGTCCAGATGTGTCCGGTTGAAAAGAACGGACAGTGTCCAGATGTGTTCAGGAGAGTGTGACAGTGCCCATGTGTGTTCAGGTTAATGTGGCGGTGAACAGGTATGCTTAATGAACAGCTACAGTCGCCAGGTGTGCTGGGGTAAGAGTGTCACCGTCCAGGTGTGATCAGGTGAGAATGACAGTGTCCAGATGTGCATGGGGGAGGGTGAAGGTGAACAGCTGTGTTCCATTTCCAGTGACAGTCCAGTTGTGTTCAGGTTCAGATGTTGTATTTTTGTCTTCCAGGGACGATGATGACATCAACGATGTTGCATCTATGGCTGGGGTGAACTTGAGCGAGGAGAGCGCTCGTATCTTAGCAACCAACTCGGAGCTGGTTGGCACGCAGATCCGCTCCTGTAAAGACGAGGCCTTCTTGCCCACGGGTCTACTGCATCGGCGCATACTGGAGACGGGTAACACAAACACACACACACACCTTAAAATAAAGCACTTTATTGAGTTCCTCTAATTACTGTACTTTCTGTAGTATAAGGCGGCACTTTCTATCCACTTCCCCATGCAGCAGTGAGGTAAATAATTATAGGTATCATTTCTGTCTCAACTGTGGTGTAGTCACTTGTTAGTTACAGGGATTAGCTCCATGTAAAATTTTTATTTCCCATCCAGTCCTTTTTCTGTAATTACGCATTGACTCTATATCCCCATTGTACTCCCATCATCCTTCACTCCTGTCCTTTTCACACACAAGCTTAGCGTCAGTGTTGGGTAAGATGGATCCCGAGGCAGCAGTCTGTTTGCATTTCGACGATGTGGGTTGTTAGTGTGCACCCTCGAGCACTAAGGGAAGGAAGTGCAGCGTCTGAGTGTGTGTGTGTGTGTGTAAGTGAGTTTAAGGACACGGTGTCCCCTGCTGGTCTTGTGTCAGTGACTGGGCGAGTAAAGGTCTCAGGTGACAGTGGACGGAGGGCAGCCAGTGAGTCTGCCAGCTTCACTCAGATGCACAGGGTGTGCTCTCTTCTCTCTCTGCCTGCTTAGGGCTTTCTTGTAAGCAGTTTTGGCACCTGTGCTCTGGCCACACCTCCTACACTGGGTCTAATAAGCATGTAGGCTGCACGCCATTCACTGGGATGACAAGCACGCCATTCACTGGGATGACCCCCCCCCAGGTCCCTGGCAGACATGTAAACCCCACCTACCTCACTGGGACTGACAAGCACTTAGGCCACACCTTCCTTCCTGGGCTTGACAAGTCATAAGGTCAGTCTTCCTTTTCTGGGAGTGATAGGCATATAGGCCACACCCCCTTTATTGGGATGACACACACTTAGGCCACACCTCTCTCACTTTTACTGAGACACTTAGACCACACCTACCACACTGGGACTGACGAGTACTTAGGCCACACCTCCCCCACTTGGACCAACAAGCACGCTCATCCCTCACTGGGATGACAGACACTTAGGCCACACCTCCCTTACTGGGACTGACAAATACTTAGGACACACCTCCCAACAAGCACTCAGGCCAGTTCTCCTGCACTGAACTACCAACCACTTAGGCCACACCTACCACAATGGGACTGAGAGGCATTTAGGCCACACCTCCCTCGCTGAAACACATTTTAAAACCAGTACGTTAATACTGAATCTGTACAATGATTTGAACAGTGACTGCTGTTTATCTCTAGCCTATGAGGGGTCAGCGTCGGTGTCCCTGCTGAGCGCCTGTACATGGCACACACTCTCAGTCGGAGCTGTCTGCAGTGCTGTCTCCAGTATGATAAGCACAGTGACACGACCTGCACACGACGGCCGAACCTCATCACACACACACACACACAGTACACACCGTATATTCTAGGCAGTCATTTCTATAATATACAACCTGACGTGTAAATAATCAGAAGACGAGCAGCGAAGACTTTCGTTACATTTATAGTCAAATGAAATGAGTGAGCATGTTTTTGTGTGAGATCTCAGATATGACAAAGTTGTAGTTTATTTGATTAAAATGCCGAACAGTTAATTTGTATATCATCTTAAATGCAATACTGTGATAATATTGTAAATTGGGATTGTTAGCTCATTAATTTTAGGTGATATGAAAATATAATACCGTCATATACCTAGTCTCAGCAGTGCAACCTTAACCCCGTCCTCCTTCCGTGGCTCGTGATGTTAAAGACGACTTCTCTGGGTTTTTTTTTTGGGAACGGCGGCTGCAGGAAATGCCAGTGTATGATTAACTTTTTACTGTTCCTCTTAAAAGCCTTTTACCCCGGTTTTGTGTTTTGCGACTCATTATCCCTTTGTGATCTTGAGTGCTTTCGAGCTGTTGAGGATGTACGTACTGTAAGCTTTCAACAGCCGATTTAAATAATTGCTATGATTTACTTAAAAGAACAGAAGAAGGGAAATTATGTTAATTTGGAAATGAAAGAAAAGGACCTAACACGCACGTAGTAGCAGAAATTTTTAGCTGCTGTAGGTAAGCCTAATTAGTGCAGAATGTCACCACAAGTAACACACACACACACACACACACACACACACACACACACACACATACCAGCGGAGAGCTTTTTAATTATAGCTTTCAGTTTTCTCTGAAAAAATTGCCTTCATTCATCGTTTCTGTCAACAGCTGCCGTGCGACATTTCGCAAGACGTTTCACACTCGCAGTAGTTCATATACAACACGCATAATTTTTACGAGACGTTTCAGAAACAGATGCTTAGGCTGCAGAGTGCATATAAAAAGTCAATGAATGTGAAATATGTCATTCGTTTCTTCTGATTTGTGCCAGTTTGTTTTGTGAGATATCGTGATGTTTTGTACTACAGTGCTGAATTCTTTATTCTGATTGGTCAGAAGATGTTCGTTAGGTTTCCATTTGCACAGCTCTGAGAGTAGTTACAGCTGTCGTACACAATTAGCCGCAGATCCCACTATAAGCCAAAGCCAGGTGGTTTAGCGGGAGCCAAGGTCATTACAGTTTCTACTGTCACTTCTGGGGAAATTACCATTTCTTTGAGGCCACTCCAAGGCTAAAAGTTTGGGGAATTTGACCCAATGACTACCCATGGGCCAGTCGAGGCCAACTGGGGATACGGTGAAAGCTGAGGTTTAGGCTATTTTAGTTGATAAATTTTTTTAAATGCACCAAAGAACAGTTCAGAATACCCACCCTTTTTGGAGTCCCTGGGGGATGTGCTAGAGGACGCTCCGCCTGGGGACTCCCCCATCATCTTGGGATACTTCACCGCCCATATGGGCAGTGACAGTGTGACCTGGAAGGGTGTGATTAGTAGGTACGGCCTCTCCGATCTGAACCCGAATGGTGTTTTGTTTTTGGACTTCTGTGTTCTTCATGGTTTGTCCATCACGAACACCATGTTCGAACATAAGGGTGTCCATAAGTGCACTTGGCACCAGGACAGCCTAGGCCGCAGTTTAATGATTGACTCTCTAGTCGTGTCATCGGACTTGCGGCCGCAAGTTCTGGACACTCGGGTGAAGAGAGGAGCAGAGCTGTCAACCGATCACCTGGTGGTGAGCTGGCTCCGATTCCTCAATGCTCAGGATGTTGTAGGACTGTTTTGGTTGACACGTCTCTGCAACATCGCATGGTCATCGGGGGCCGTACCTCTGGATTGGCAAACTGGGGTGGTGGTTCCCCTTTTTTAAAAATGGGACCAGAGAGTGTGATCCAACTATCGTGGAATCACACTCCTCAGCCTACCCGGGAAAGTCGATTCAGGAGTACTAGAGAGGAGGATCCGGCTGATGGTTGAACCTCGCATTCAGTAGGAACGATGTGGTTTTTGTCCCGGCTGCAGCTCGCTGGCTTTCAACTAGCTCCGCACACTCTACAGTATCCTGGAGGGGGCATGGGAGTTTGCCCAACCAGTCCACATGTGCTTTCTGGACTTGGAGAAGGCTTTCGACCGTGTACCTCCGGGAATATGGAATACCGGACCTGTTGCTACGGGCCGTTCGATCTCTGTATTGCTGGAGCCAGAGATTGGTAATGGCTTGGAGCTTTGGGTAGTGACTAAAAGAACAAGATCGCGAATACGAGTGGCTGAAATGAGCTTCCTTCGCAGGGTGGCAGGTCTCTCCCTTAGAGATAGGTTGAGAAGTTCTGTCATCCGGGAGGAGCTTGGAGTAGAACCACTGCTCCTCCGCGTTGAGAGGAGCCGGCTGAAGTGGCCCGGGCGTCTCATTAGAATGCCTACCTGGTGTGGTGTTTCGGGCATGTCCAACCGGGAAGAGAACCCGGCGTCGACCCAGAACATGCTGGAGGGACTACGTCTCTCGGTAGCTCTGGGAACGCCTCTATGTCCCCCCGGAAGAGCTAGAGGAAGTGGCTGGGGAGAGGGACGTCTCGACCTCACTGCTTAGAATGCTGCCCCCGTGACTTGACCCAGGAACAAGCGGATGACGATGATGATGATGATGATGATTAATTTTTTTAAGCATCAATTTATTTTTGTAGCTAAACAGTGAAAATAAACTGTTTTAGCCAGACCTAGCTTTAGCTGCCATGTTAATTCTTGTTCATATAATGTAAGAAAAGAAACGAAAATGCGCATCACTTACCTAACACCTTTGTTTTAAGTAGAACACATGATTTTGACCATAGTTCCATATTGCTGTAGTTAGCATAGATTAGCTTTTGTGTTATATGTGGGCTCTCCATGTAAATAGTTGCATAAGTACTTGTTGTTGGCGGCATGGTGGCGTAGTGGTTAGCACGTCCTCCTTACAGCAAGAGGATCCTGGGTTTGAGGATCCCAGGTTCTTCCCGTGGTTGCATGAGTTTTTTCTGGGTACTCCAGTTTCCTACCTCAGTCCAAAGACATGCAAGAGTAAATGGTTGTGAGTGTGTATTGGCCCTGTGATGGTCAGGTAAGCCGTCAGCTGAGATACCCTCCAGCATTGTAGGATCATGCAGTTTAGTCAATCGATGAATGAAAAAATGACAAATTTTGACAAGCAACAGCCGAAAGTGAAGAACTTTAACGGGAGTATGGAGCATCACTGGACACAAAGTTAGAGCAGGTGTTGAACATGTACCTCATAAATATCTCAGAAGTGCAGTCGGCGGATGTTAATGTCCATCCCTATGCCTTCTAGCTAAGAAGTTCGGGGTGACGGAGATTCCTCTGGAGGCGGTAAACTTCATCGCTCACGCCACACAGACGCGGCTGAGGACGGTGCTGGAGAAAGTGTCCTTCATCGCCCAACACAGGATGGACTCCGGCAAGGTAGGAATGAGACCGAAAAGAAGACGCGAGGAGAGAAGGACGTGTATCTCTAACATACAAATATGAAATTTAAAAATTTTATGAAACCAGCTGATCTTATCATTGGTCCTAACATGTCGTTGTTTAGTATAAATATTTGAACAGAGGCTGCTTTCCTCACAAGTGTCCAGGAGGTTTAGAGGAGCAGCAGGCCACCCAAGACTTCCTGGTTTCAAATGTTTAAACGTTCTGATGTGAGGCTCTAAAATTTTTTAAAATGTATTTATTTATTTTTCCACTTGCAGTGTTTTTTAAGTCCATTTGCTTGACTAAACGCTTGAAGGAGAGCTAGTGCGAGCTATATGTGCAAGTCTGATAGGTGGTTTATGAGCCTTTTTTTGGGGGGTTCAGTTTTGTTATTAATAATAAACCCTTTTGTGATGATGCAGCATTACCGAGTTTCCTGTGGGTGCACGGACACAGGACAAACCATCCAAGCGTCTCTCTAGAGGTCCGACATAAATTCTCAGACAAGCTGAAAAAGTCTTTTAACAAGTTATTTGAAAGTTTTTGCTTCTCAAAACGCTCCACGATGCTTCTGAAGGAAGGTGCACCTTCCGCAGCTTGAAGCAAGCATGAAGCCTTCCTCCACTGTATCCCTTTCCTCTGGAGTGGATTATGACAGACCTAGCAAAGTTTCATATTTGTAAACACGCGATCGGGTTGCAGTGTTGTGTCTTCGTTGACCTTCTTTCTTGGAAGCGTTATTATAAACATCTCAAAAGCCAGAGAAGCCTTCAGTAGCTTTAAAGGAGCAGCAAACACACATATGGTTCAGATTTGAGAACCTGCTGCTTTGGAACAATGTTTCTGGTAATCCTGTTTAGAAATGTTGTTTTATTTTTTGTTTTTTTTTTTCCCCCATCTATGCCGAGTCTTCAAGTTCGGCATAAATATGTCAAATGCACGTTAGCATTAGACCACTCGGTACCGGATGAGATTTAAAAATAAAGTTCTGCTCAGATGCCGATGCTGGCTCAGAGGGACGCGTATCAAACTTATCAAAAAAAGAGACGGATAAACATCCATCCAAGAGCGAATAGAAGTCTCCCGCGCAGCTTCCTAGTGTAGCGTGTCTTCTCAGGATTATTTGTAGCCCCATGTACGCGCCAAACAATCCTCCAACTGACGGAGAAGAAAGAAGCGAGACAGGAGGGTTTGAAAGCCTTTTTTATTTATTAAGTTGTTTACTTGCGAGCAGGACTGCGTAGCGGATCGCCGCTCATGACGCGCTCAGCACATCTCCAGATCTTTTCTTCTGTTTTGTGGTTTGGAAATGAGGTGCGATAGAAGTGTGCGAGGCCTTGTGCTTGTGAAGCCACACAGTGACATCAATAGAAAAGAAAAAAAAAGAGATGGCACGAAGCACCATCTCATCGTATCACAAAGAAAGAGAGAGAAACTAATGGATCTTAAAGGTCTTCTGATCCTCCCCCACCCAAACACACAACCGAGCGAGAGGCTGGAAACACTGAGGTAACGGGAGAACTGAGGATTGACGGTGCTTTTCTGAAATAAACACGCTTAATTACTGTGTTAACAGATTGTTTGCCCACAGAATTTGTATCCATTCGGCATCTCTGACGTATCAGTGGCACATCAGATAAGCCAAGTTCTAAACAAAAGTCTAAGAAGAATTACAATTTTTAAAAAAAAATTTTTTATTTAGGAATCTAAACTTTTCCCTGTCTCAGTATACTGTCTCTGTTTTCTGTCTCCAGGATGAGGAGTGGCACGAGCAGTCGTCAGACGTCCGCTCTCAACTCAAATTCTTCGAGCATTTAGAGCGGCTGGAGAAACAGCGGAAAGACGAGCAGGAGAGAGAGATCCTCCTCAAAGCAGCCAAAGTGAGTCAGATATGAGCTTCATGCTGTAGGGTGGGAACTCCATCATGCGGTCATTTACCTTCATGAACTGAATAAAGGGCAGTTTAAGGGGTTCGATGATGTGATGATAGTGGAGCACCAATGATAAGGAAAAAGCGTCTGACCATCGAGTTGCTTTTGGAACGTCAAGACATTTTCGTTAATTATTATTATGTAATTATACTCGCCAAGCCAATCGAATACGGCTTTGAACTACTATCTGCCCATAGATGAATGTGCCCAAGTTTGTTTGCAATAGGTGCTTTCCTTCTTGAGATATGAATTTGTTTTTCCTTTTTCTTAATAAAACCTATAGCGTCCATCTGTCCATCCCTCCGTCCTCCGTCCCGCCGATCTTCCAGCGTACGTATATACATGGGAACCATGTGTTATTCTCTGGAAATTTTTATATCTCAAAAAGGGAAAAATGTAAGAATTTTTTTCTGGGAGAGAATATTATTGAGAACAAGAGGCGTATAATAGTCGGGTCACATGATGTGATGTCATCAATAATAAAGTGAAATAAATAAAGAACTAATGATACTTTTGTGTTATTGAAATGTTCGCGAAAGCTACGGTCTCTAAATGGTGGACTTTACAAGTCGAGACTAAGATTGTGTGTTTGGTTCCCTAATTTTTATTCCCTTCTTTAAACAAGTTATTAAAGTTAATTCATCTTGATATACGTAGGATATGTGGATGGGTTTTGTGCGTTCCCACCAAAAACTTCTCAAGTAAGGGGAATTATATGGGAGCTTCTCTTTTAAGCAGGTCCTAAACCTATATATTACTTCTTTTAGAGTGTTATTATCTAATTTATTTATTCATTTAAAAGCACAATATTCAGTAACTAGAATCAATTATGCAGAAAACAGCTTTAAACTAATACATCTGTTTTACTTACTAAATCCCACCCACATCTCACAGGTATCTGTGCACAGGGCTAAGAAAAAGTATAATTCATCAACATCATCATCATCATCATCTCAAGACCTGCTTGTGTTAAAACAAAAAGACGTCCTATAGTCCAGTTGTGGTCACGTTGACATGGTATGTTATGTAGTGTATAAACATGACTGGGTGTGGTGTTATAGAAAGTAGTCAGTGATGTGGCAGTGGAATGTCACCCAAAGTCAAGCGGAGCTTCTTTTATCTTTAAAAAAGTTCAGCCTGTGCTGATTTATTTCTTTTATATCACAACAATTTAATAATGCATGAATTTCTTGTTTATCACCTCCAACAAGGGCGGAACTTGGGCCAATGAAGAACCAATTAAATTTTCAGGGCAGGTTCGAAGGATTTTTTTAACATTGCGAGATAGGGCAAAGGGGAGGAAAGCAGCCAGAATGTGCTGGGAGAAAAAAATACACTCTCAAAAATAAGTGCAGAACAGGGCACAGGGGGCACTATAATTCTACATTATCTGCCACTATATCTATGTAAAGACAAGATTGCACAACATTGGTGGAGGTCTGCACTCTATGAGTCTCTTATCTAACAAGCTTCAGAAAAAAATTAATGTTAAAAACATGTCAATGAGCCTATTATTTATAACAAATAATTCCATTGTAAGGAAAATAATTCCTTAACAAATTCAGCTTGAAGATAGACCAGTTGATGTCAAAACAACTCCTATAACTCAACTCAACAACCCCCAAATGCTAACTCTTACAATCATTGGTGTGAATGTGACTAAAATGTCTACAATCAGAATGATATTGGACAGATTTGTCCTGCATGGGAGGTGTGCCAGGATAAAAACTTTGCTGTCCAAACAAAATATTAGAGCATGCCTACAGTTTGTCAATGAACATATAGGGTTTTTGGAACAATGTCATGTGATAGATCAAAGATAGAGCTATTTGGCCACAGTGACAGTAGCCATGTGAACAGGATAATTATTTTGTAGTAACTTTGAAGCACAATTGTGGAAATGTTATGGTTTGGGGTTGCTTTGCTGCCTCAGTGACTGGAGCTGTGAATTTTGCCTCATATAAAGAGTTCTTGAAGATAATGTCAAGTGTTCTGTCCAAAAGTTGACGTTGGACTGGAGGTGGATATTTAAACAGGATAACGATTAAAAAAAAACAGAAAAATCACTAAGGAATGGCTCCGAAAGAACAAATGGAGTTATGGAATGTTCTCGACAGGCTCGGATTTGAACCCCATTGAAGTATTGTAGGGATTTGAATTCATTCCTTCATTCATTTTCTAAGTTGCTTAATCCTAAGTAGCTGGTGTCCATCTCAGCCGACTCTGGGCGAAACCATACAACCATTCGCACACACTCTCACATCTAGGGGCGATTTGGAACTGCCATTCAGCTCACTGTGCATGTTTTTGGACTGTGGGAGGAAACCGGAGTACCTGGAGGAAACCCACACAAGCACGTGGGAAAACATGGAAACTCCACACAGAAACCTTCCAAGTCTGGGAATCGAACTCGTGACCTTCATGCTGTGAGGCGGACACGTACCACAGCAGAATTTAAAAAGACAAACAAAAACAGCCCCTTCAACATCTTTCTGCTGAAGGAAGAGCGATCAGAAATTTTAGCAAGCCGATTTCAGAGGCTGGTCGAAAGTGGTGTAAAACGCCTTCAAGAAGTTATTTCTTATAAAGTGGATCTTTAAAAAGCTTTATGAAGAGCTGGAGACCCGGAACATCTTATGTAAGTTGGAAGATGCATAAACCCACAGAAGTTCTTCTCTGGACAGGTCTTGTAGAAGGTGCACGAAGTGGAATATGGAATAACGGACTCGTTGTTACGGGCCGTTCGGTCGCTGTATTGCCGGAGCCAGAGCTTGGTCCGGATTGGTAACGACATGTCAAATTCGTTTCCAGTGGGTGTTCGACTCTGCCAAGGCTGCCCTTTGTCACCGGTTCTGTTCATAATTTTTATGGATAGAATTTCTAGGCGCAGTCAAGGT
>JAOUQZ010000031.1:3046551-3057964 GCA_028564935.1 Neosilurus hyrtlii
TAGGACGCGTGTGTGTGTGTGTGTGTGTGTGTGTGTATGTGTGTGTTTTGTGATGGACCTTGTGATATGAGGGCTAATCTCTTATCCATTCGTCTCTTTCTGCCCTTCAACAACATTCAATTCTTCTTTCTATGTCTCCTAACCAATAACACACACAGTTTGTACTCTATTTTGTGTGTGTGTGTGTGTGTGTGTGTGTGTGTGTGTGTGTGTGAGTGTGTGAAAGTGAAAGAGAGAGAGAGAGGGAGAGACCCTTTCCTCTATCTATGGTTAGGCCCAACGGTCAAAGCGACTATTTTTAAAACGCCCACAGTGAAAATCAATGGCCGAAAACGAGGCAGTGTGTGTGTGTGTGTGTGTGTGTGTGTGTGTGTGTGTGTGTGTGTGTGTGTTTCAAAAACAAGGCCCCCATCCTTATCATGACATTCTCTTATCAGACACAGAGAGAGAGAGAGAGAGAGAGAGAGAGAGAGAGAGAGAGTGAAAAAGAGGTGTGAGGGGTTGAGGGATGGCTGCGAGTGTCTGTAGGGTCGGTCAGTGGTGGGGTGAAGGGTGAGGGAGAGAGAACGAGTGACAAAGTAGAGGGAAAAAGAGAGATGGCGAATGAGGGATGGTCAGAACAAGAGCTACGGTATGCCCGGGCAGATATATCATCATGTCAGGATGCGCAGACTCTCTCAGGCCACAGATTCATCATGAGTGGCCCGGTCTGGAGGCTACGGGACGAGAGGGGAGGAGAGTCGCCTCTGTCCTGAACACCTGGGTCACACGCTGCCTTTTTAACCCAGCACACACACACACACACACTCATTCACAGACACACATATGCACCTACACACCCATACACACCTCCAGGTGCAGAGCTTGTACTGTATATTCAAAAATGGCACAATGCAGGGGAACTTCAGAGGAATGCCAACAAAGCCAGAAGACTGTGTGTGTGTGTGTGTGTGTGTGTGTGTGTGTGTGTTTGAGTGAGTATCCTCAGTGTACATTACTGAGTTCTCTAATAGATTTTGCCTCCAGGGTATCATCATGTCATTGTGAAACAGGAAGCAAGTGGGACGAGATCTAGGCCTCGGTTTGTACTAATGCACGTCCTGTTAAGGCGTTTCCACAGCTGGTATTCTGCTGCTTTCTGATTGGACAGCATGTTTTACAGGAACATAACGTAAGGTCGTGTCTGACATACGGATTGAAGTCAAATTCAACCTACATATGTACAACTATCAAAGAGGAAAAGAATCCCAGTTTCAGGGGATTTTTTATTTTTTATTTATTGTGTTTTCCTGGTCGGGAGTTGGGAAATTACGAGTTACAACCTTCAGACAAAAGCAGGAATAAGTTTTCTTTCCTAAAAACACCCACAAAAAAACCTTCCTCTCATACTCATTTTTAAACAAATCCTGTAAATGTTGTTCAGTAAGGAATAAAACACTTTAGGGTATTCATTTCTTTGCTAAAGCACTTAGTCCTTGCTGGATTGTGGGGAGGCTGGAGCCTATCTCAGCCGACCCTGGGCTAAGACAGGTACACCATGCACAGCTCGCAAGACCAATACTCAGCCATTTACACTCACAGCCAGGCACAATCTGGAACAGCCGGTTAGCGTAATGTGCATGTCTTTGGACTGTGGGAGGAAACCAGAGTACCCGGAGGAAACCCATGCAAGCATGCGGAGAACATGCAAAGTCCACACGAAAACACCCTCGCCGAGCCCAGCACTCGATCATATCGTGCTTATATCATATTTACTCTTAATGTTATGGATCATCCACAAAAATGTTCCCTCGTTCCTGTGATCCTGTCCTTCCCTCACCAGCCTCCTGGGTTATTTTTCTCTTAACGTAAAAAAAAAAAAATAAAAAAGTTAAAAGAGAGCTTTATGTGAAGTATCCATCATGCAGCTCCCCGTGAACAAGTGGTTACTATAGAAACGCTAACATATTAGAACGTTGCGGCTGGAACCACTGTCAGTGCTGCCGTTACAGAAGATCAATCAGCTTCTTCTGACCAATCAGTTTGGAGAATCCAGCATCACTGTGGTATGAGTTGTAATAAGACAGTGCAGCTCGGTTTAGTGGATTCTCTGCGAGCCGAAACATGGCTGTGAATGTTGTGTGATTAGATTCTGTTAAACTTTACAGGGAACTAAATCTAACTTAACATCACTGATGAGTTAACTGATATAACTCTCTCTCTCTCTCTCTCTCTCTCTCTCTCTCACTCTCTCACTCTCTCTTTCCTCAGGGCATCTCCATGTCCTTGTAGCGATGCTCCACTTTTTTGCTCTGAGTGCTTCCACAATCAAAGTGTCCATTGGGAATCTCTCGACTTTTTGTTAGAATAATTTTCCTTAAATATTTTTCCACCTCAGGCGATCTGAGTTTCTCTTCCTCTTTTTTGCCTCGTTTGCTCGGCAGAATTGCATGAAATGTCTTGAACCACAAACCCTGCTTTTTTTTTTTTTTTTTGTTCAACCTGGTATGCTTCCAATTAGATAATGATGCGTTAACACACACACATACACACACAAACATAGAGCTTGGATGGATATGGAAACTGATCACAAATTGCCAGAAGATTTGGGAGAAATGCGAATTATCTCTCTGCCCTTACGGTGATGATGCCAAGGATCTTTAGAAGACTATTTTAAAATGTTGCTAGCTCACATGCCAAACTGCTGCTAGACTTTTAACACCGACTCTCTAGCAGTGATCGGAATTTGATCTAACCAACCTCCTGAGCAAGCCCCATAAGCATGGAACATGTCTCCCATGGTTGTCACCTGTCCGGACCCTGTTGCTGATCCGATGCTGATTGTCTGTTATGGATAGTTTGAGCACTAATGAAACTGAAACCCAAAAATAGAGACCCATACACCACCATTCAGAACAATAAAAAAACACAATCTAACTCGCGTAGGTTAGACGCACTACTTTCTACTTACTTATACTTTTGCTGAACGAAACAACACCAACCGCAACACGGAACATGAACTCGTTAAATGGATAATTGAGCTAACAAGACAGGTGATACAAATAAACGCAGAAATCAGCACATGAAAAGGCGGTGAAAAGAAAACACTTTTATTTCTTCGCTTCAGACCATAGTCGAGAAATATATGGGAGATGTATATATTTTTTCTTCACGGATGAAGTTGATTCAGCCATTAAAGGAGCGACGTTACTCTTACACGTTACCAGCCTCGGACATCTATCAATAGGAGCAGGAGTGCCGCCTTTAGGCAGTGAAAGCGTTTAGGCATTTTTATATTACAGTTTATAAAGTGGTTACACGTTTTTGCCGACTGTTACTCTAGACAACAACCCGCTAAGACATGCAAGCAGGTCCTGCACTTGCGAGAAACAAATTGGTGCATCTGCAGAGAAGGATTTTCTCAAGCCATGGGTAGTTGTGACTGAAACAGAAAGGCCTGAACAGGTTGTCTTATTTTAGAGTTTGTGGGTTGGTAGGCACTCCGGATACCCAAAAGTGTGAAAATAAAAATTTCATGAGTGTACTGTAGGGCTGCATGTTGGTGTAGTGGGGATTCTTCCCACATGACACTTCCAGGGTCCCGGAATAAACACACGTTCTTGGACAGACTGTATAAATGTGAATGTTTAAATCTGCATGCTCAGTGCCCAGTGACGGACTACTGTCCAATCCAGGGTAGGTCCGATGTTCGGAATTGTTCAGGGGAGAGTATCCAGGTCCACCGCAACCACGGTTGAGGAAATGAGTATTTCATTTCCTCATCAAACTGGCGAACTGTAAAGTCAGAGTTACAGATTTATTAGGTGAATATGTTGCCCTGGTTGGCACAGTGGCGTAGTAGTTACCCCTTTTACCTCACAGCAAGGTCTTGGGTACAAGTCCTGGGCTCAGTGAGGGCGGTTATGCATGGAGTTTGCATATTTTTTCTGTTCTAGTTAGGGTTTCCTCTGGGTACTCTGGTTTTCTCCAACAGTCCACAGACATGCACAGTAGGCTAATTATATATTCTCAATTGCCCCTAGATATGAAAGTGTGTGTGAATGGCTGTGTCTGGGTTGGTCCGCGCTGCTCTGGTGGGCTGTCGAGGGTGTACCCCACCTTTGCTCAGACTTGTCTGGGGTGGGCTCCAGCCTTCCCCTTGACCCTTTTAAA
Organism: Neosilurus hyrtlii; assembly: GCA_028564935.1. Lineage (NCBI taxonomy): Eukaryota > Metazoa > Chordata > Actinopteri > Siluriformes > Plotosidae > Neosilurus > Neosilurus hyrtlii. The sequence goes on from JAOUQZ010000031.1 coordinate 3,050,704, forward strand.
GGATAATGCAGTTTGGCAAATGAAATTTAATGTAGCATTTAGTCCTTTGATACACCAGGGACCTGTTCAGGGTGTACCCTGAAAATGTCTGTATGTTTACTGATTTAAAGTTGATACTTGTATATACAGTCATGTAGTCATTCATTATTTTGCCAAACCGCTAATCCCTACTAAGACTGCAGGCAGGCTGGAGCCTATATCAGCCGACTCTGTGCGAAGGCGAGGTACACCCTGAACTGCTCGTCAGTCCACCACAGTGCAACACATACTCAATTTGGAACAGCCGATAAGCCTCAAGTGCATGTCTGATGATCGTGGGAGGAAACTTGAGCACCTGGATGAAACCCATGCAAGCATGGGGAGAACATGTAAACTCCACACAGAGCCCTCGCTGAGCTCAGCACTCGAACCCAGCACCTGGGTGCCGACCACTACACTACCGTGCTGACTCTTGTATACACAGTAGAACTTTTTAAAAAGTAAGACATGCTACTTTGTTTACGGTTTTGTCTGTGAGCAGCCATATTGATTTGATGTCACTGAGCTTGGGATCAAGCAGACCATCCCAAGTTGCGAGAAGATGGTAGGGGCAAGACTTTGTAAAGACTGCTGGTTATTAATGAAAAGTGCACTGATAAGGAACAGGCAATTGGTATTTCACTCCCAGTTAGACTCCTACCATGCTAAGTGCAAGGGCAAGGTCTTAACCACAAGTGTGCCTCTGTCCGCCCGGCAGTATAAATGGGTACCAGTTTAAGTCCTGGGATGGTAACCAGCTGGGGTCCCATCCAGGAGGAGATGAACTCCTAGTCGCTTCACGCTACAGAAACCAGGGATAAGCTCTGGCTCTGATGAGCCCGTAGGCTCGGTGAAAAAGCCCAACAGACTTACCTTAATCGGGATCTGAAGCTTGATGATGTGACTGAGTTTGTAGATTAATGTTTGGCTAAGGATTCTGGGAAATGGAGTTGGAGCAAACCTGACATTTGTAACAAGGTTCTGTGAAATGTTGAAGAATTTGACATTGCATTATGTCAAGTATGGGTTTGATTACAAAGATTTACATAATTTATTAGGCTTATTGTTTAGATATGTACACTAATTTTGTCATGGTTACCTGTTAGTATCATGACTCCCATGGTGCCATGTGTGTTCGTTTTGATTTGTGTTGTAGCCCTGCCTCTGATCAGTGGCTTGTTGCCTCTTTGTGTTCACCTGTTCTGTGTTTAGTATTTACTTGTTATCTGTTGAAACCCACTATATGGAGTTTTTATTGCCATCCAAGACCAATTCTGGTTTCCTAGTGTCATGTGTCATGTTTTATGTTTTTTACCTTTAAACTGCTCCCTAAATTAGTAGTAGAAAATTTCCACGCATCAAGAAGTACTGTATTTTTTTGTAACTGCAGCGTATAGTTATTCAAGGGAAGGCATAACACACTCCGAGGACTATCCACCCCTTTGTATGTTCTCACACACACATGCTTTTTTGAGGGCTCGGGCAATTAGCGCTTGGACTACATGCTGTGGATGGCTGCATGCACCAATCACGGCCCGAACCTGCGAACTCCCGGTGTAACATCGGTGCAATAGTCCTCCTGGTAACACTTAACACCACAATGTTCTTTCCTCTTTGATGGGTCCTTCAGTGCAAGGGTAAAGACACCTTAATTTATCGTCTGGGTTTTCATGTGAAGAGACAATTACCTAAATTTCTTTTTTTTTCTGTTGAAGTATTTCTTGAATATAAATATAATATTGGTCCCTGGATTTTGTGATGTGGTTTGTAGTTATCCGGGAGTCATGAACACGAGAGAAAGAGAGAGAACAAAAACAAAAAGAAAACAAATAAAGATACTGAGTCTAAAAAAAAAAAAAAGTACCTTTGGAGTTCATGTGTGTTTTCAGATAATACAAAGCGCCGTAATGAAAGAGAAAAACAACAAAAAAGAGAATTTTTGCCCGCAAGCAAGATGGCGAAGAATCTCTCCAGTATAAGACCGTGCATGTGTGTGAGTGTGTAAGTGCGCTTGAGCCTTAAGGAGCACGTTCTCTTTGTGTGAAGCGGTAGCAGAACTCGATGGGACATCGGCATCGGGGAGTGGGGCACAGAGTTTCGCTCATGGCAGAGACATAGTGGAGAGGATACCGGAGAGGAAGATTTCAGTTAAACTCTGTCGAAAAGGCTAACACGGACACCTAAACAACAATCGGCTTTCGTTCGGCCCTGACCTCATCCTCCTCCATCACCACTTCACTCTGTGATAACGTTCACGGCATCTCTAAGAGAGAGAGAGAGAGAGAGAGAGGGGGAGGGAGAGATGCACAGCGAAAGAAAGAATGAAAGAAAGCGAGGCATTTGTGAGGTGGCTCTGAGTGTGTCAGCTCTGCCCGCATGTTTCCATTAGATTGTCATGTCGGCTAATTAGAGAGCGGCAGTATGATTCACCTTGTTAATTAGAGGGACTTGCACATCACCGGCCTCAGGGTGCAGAGAAATAGAGGACGGGGGAATGAGAGAGAGAGCGAGAGAAAGAGAAAGAGGCCTCTCTCACTTGCCTCCAGTCTCTCCCTCTCTCAGAAGATTCTCCTCTCATCTACCTTTCCCTCCTCGCTTCTGATTTGAAAATGAATAAATCATCGCCGACGTTCTCTCGCAAGTTTCGACTCACGCGTTTCATTTTTTTCTGCAGATGTAAATGAGGCCTGATCAATAGCAGGTGGGGCTCACGTATGAAGGACAGAAAGAACGAGGGAAAAGAGGGAAAGGAACTGCTGAACCATGTGGAACAAAAGCAAAAGGATGGAAATTTTCTCCATAGATAAGCAATTTTTTAACGACACCCCCCCCCAAACTTGAATATGCTTATGAGATCTTGAAGAGCGTAACCTTTCTATCCTCTTGAGGTTACATGGGAGTGAGGTTTTTACTACTGCTTCGCTAATCGTTTCGATAATTAGAATATTTTTGTTGTTATTCAACTTTAATATTGTGCAGATTATTGATACGGTACAATATGATTATCATGATTCTTCACAAACGATTATTATTTTAAAGCTGTTTTATATGTTGGAAACACGGTGGTGATGTGATTAGCACGTTCGCCTCAAGGCAAGAAGTCCCAGACTCGGGTGTTTCTGTGTGGACTTTGCATGTTCTCCCCATGCTTGCGCGGGTTTCCTCCGAGTACTCTAGTTTCCTCCCACAGTCCAAAGACATGCACGTTACGTTAACCGGCTGTTTCAGATTGTGCCTGGGTGTGAGTGTAAATGGCTGTGTATTGGTGCTGCGATGGTCTTGCGAGCTGTGCATGGTGTACCTGCCTTAGTCCAGTGTCGGCTGAAATAGGCTCCAGCCTCCCCATGAGACAACAAGCACAGTTCTCATATCATCACACCACCCCATCCTACAACAACTTTACTGGCTCCTGCTCCAGCAAAGAATTGTATCCAAGCTCCTTCTTTACACCTTCAAGACCATCAACAATCTTCATATCTGTCCGACTTCCTCCACATCGCCGCTTCAGCCCTCTAGATCCACTAGATTTTCCTCCTCCATCCACCTCACTGCGCCCACCGCTTGCCTCAGCACCACGGGAAGCTGAGATTTCAGCCGCCCTGCTCCTCGGCTCTGGAACTCTCTGCCATCAGACATCCGAAATACTGACTCTCTTCCCACTTTCAAATCCAGACTCGAAACCAAGCTGTTCACGATCGCCCACACTCGATAATCATTGTTATTGCAACTACACAGTCCTACGTTTCTTTTATTGTATGTTTATAATGTTTGGTGTCCTCGAATGTCCAGAAAGACACTTTTAAATAAAATTTATTTGCACTTTTATTATTATTACAGTTTAATGAGGGGACTTGAACTCAGGACCTTCTTGCTGTGAGGCGGACGTGCTAACCACTACGCCACCGTGCCCCCTGATTGGGATTCAATACACCTAAAGATAAAACAGCATGGATATATCCTACAAACATGCAACATAACAAATTATAATGTACAGATTAAACTGTCACCCCTTTCTGTGTGGAGGTTTGCATGTTCTCCCTGTGCTTGCGTTTCCTCCTGGTACTCCGGTTTCCTTCCACAGTCCAAAGACATGCACATTAGGCTAATTGGCTGTTCCAGATTGCCCCTGGGTGTGGATGTGAATATGAATGGTTGTGTTTGTTGGCCCTGCAATGGTCTGTCGAGCTGTTCAGGGTGTACCCCGCCTTCACCCAGCGTCGGCTGAGATGGGCACCGGAATCTCCGCGACCATTGTTAGATTAAGCGGTTCTGCAACTGAGTGAGAAATGAGAATTAGCTATTTTTTGCTCACCTAACGTGACTTTATCAGGGTATTGGGAGGGGCACGCCTCACGTCTTGAAACCGGGTAGCCATTTTCTGGCTAGCTTTCTATGGGTGGATTTGGGGGGGTGAGGAATTGTGGTGCGCGGTGTTCAATTTATCCAGTGTCAGTGATGTAATGAGTCGTCACTTAGAGGAATATCAAGAATCAGTTGATGGCTTTCGACCAATCAAAAATGAGAAAATATTTTGAATGCTTAATGAATCCCTTGGTCATGATACAAGACCTCCTACGTCAGGGATGTCCGACGTTATCCTCAGAGGGTTGAATGGGTGCAGGTTTTCGCTTCAACCCAGCAGTAGCCACATGTTCCATATGTTTCAATCACTGATCTAAAAACAATAAATACTATATTGCACTTTAGTGTTTAAATTTTACTAATGAAGTTATACTCAAATAGCATGAAAACGTGAAAATGGAATTAATTACATCCAAGATGTACATTTCATTTTTAAACCCTTTTCTTTCCATATTTTCAGCTATGCAGAGCATTCTCTATTTTATTTTTTTCAATTCATTACAAATATCATTGAATTTATTGGTAAAGATGTATGAATTCAAGGTATTCTGACCGACAGCCGTGATCTTCTTGCGAGATCTTAAAACCAGGTGGTCCCACCAACGTGGCTGCCAACCGGCTTCAAATTGGAACATTAACATGCAATCTAAATTTTTTTTTTTTAACATCAGTGATTAAAACAGGTGTAAGGTGTGGCTACTCCTTGGTTGAAGTGAATACCTGCACCCACACCGGCCCTTTGCGGATAAGTTTGGACATCCCTGTCCTACATACAAGACTTGTACAGTGGATGCACCACGTAAGAAGATTTAAAGACACTAATATGGTGACATTTTCTGCAAACAAACGGGTCAAAATAAATATATCAGTATAGCGGCTTCATTCCTTTAATGTGTCTTAAATTCATACCCCAAGAGGTACACTGATATACTGACTGCCCCTTTAATTTCATTCAAAAATTCCCCTTTAATTTAAACCTTGAAATTCTCTCACGCATTGTGTTTATCTATAAATACTCAATTTTTTGAGTTTGTGGATATCAAACTCTCAGCAGTTCTGGTCTTAACACCTCGTTTTCAGCAGGAAACGCCTGTTCGTGCCGATATTAAACTTTCATACTGCAATAATTACCCCGACGATATCATGATTCAAAGACTACATTACGTTTAAATTATTTCTCACTCAGAGTGACAGTTCATGTTTTTTATATGTAATGTTCCAGTGAGCAGAATTCTGGGATTGCTTTCTATCAGAAGGACGTTCAGATTTGTCCGCAGTGAGACTGTCTGTTCAGGAAGCACAAAAAGAGTTACATCGGTAAAATAGTAGTCGTTTCCTGAGTGCGGCGCAGGAGTACTGATGATTATTTGCAGGATTATTAACTGTTAACTGTATCGCACATAGAGCTTGTTGAATATGGTGACGTATTAAATAATTGATGATGTGCTCATGAGAGATTTAGGGTGATTGTGTGCAATAATGTCAAGGTCACAGAACGGTCTTTTCCTCTCAAGGGTTTTGGTTCTTCAAATCATTCCACAGATTTTCAGTAGAGTTCAAGACTAGACCACACAAGGACATTTTCCGTTTTCTTTCTTTCAGCCAGTGTGGGGTCAACTCCGGGTCATTGTCATGTTGGAAGGTGAGCCTTCTTCCCACTGAAACTTTCTCGCAGAGGGCAGCAGGTTTTCCACAAGAATTTTACAGGATTTTGCCCCATTCGTTTTTGTTCTATCTTGACACATGCCCCAGTTCCTGCTGCAGAGAAACACCCCCACAACATGATGCTACCACCCCATGCTTTACTGTAGGTGTTGTGTTCTTCAGATGATAACCTGTATTGGCTTTCAGTCAGATATACCGTTTGACATTGACGGCAAATAACTAGATTTTGGTCTCCTCCGACTATTACACTTTTTACCATTTGGCTTTGGAATCGTTAAGGTGCTTCTTGGAAAAAGCTCAAGGAAGACTTGGCTTTTTTCTTGCAGCCCTCCTGCACTAGCCACGGTATTGTTGTCACATGCACACAATGGCCTCTTTGCAAATAATTTGTACTACTTTAAAGTTGCCATAGGCCTCTTGGTAAGCTGTGTGACTAGTTTCCTCCTCGCTCTTTCATCCAGTTTGAGAGGACGGCCCGATCCAGGATGGGTCCTAAAGGTATTGATGCATGTCAGTGAGGGAGGTGGGGCCTCTGTCTGTTAGTGAAGGAGGTGTGGCCTCTATGTCTGTAGTGTAGGAGGTGTGGCCTCTGTGTCTGTTAGTGAAGGAGGTGTGGCCTCTGTCCGTTAGTGAAGGAGGTGTGGCCTCTATGTCTGTAGTGTGGGAGGTGTGGCCTCTGTGTCTGTTAGTGTAGGAGGTGTGGCCTCTATGTCTCTAAATGAAGGAGGTGTGGCCTCTGTCTGTAAATGAAGGAGGTGTGGCATCTATGTCTGTAAGTGTAGGGGGTGTGGCCTCTATGTCTGAAAGTGAAGGAGGTGTGGCCTCTATGTCTCTAAGTGTAGGAGGTGTGGCCTCTATGTCTAAAAGTGAAGGAGGTGTGGCCTCTTTGTCTCTAGGTGTAGGAGGTATGGCCTCTATGTCTGTAAGTGAAGGAGGTGTGGCCTCTATGTCTCTAAGTGAAGGAGGTGTGGCCTCTATGTCTTTAAGTGTAGGAGGTGTGGCCTCTATGTCTGTAAGTAAAAGAGGTGTGGCCTCTATGTCTCTAAGTGTAGGAGGTGGGGCCTCTATATCTGTAAGTGAAAGAGGTGTGGCCTCTATGTCTCTAAGTGTAGGAGGTGGGGCCTCTATGTCTGTAAGTGAAAGAGGTGTGGCCTCTATGTCTCTAAGTGTAGGAGGTGGGGCCTCTATATCTGTAAGTGAAAGAGGTGTGGCCTCT
>JAOUQZ010000031.1:3083547-3096189 GCA_028564935.1 Neosilurus hyrtlii
GTGTGTGTGTGTGTGTGTGTGTGTGTGTGTGTGTGTGTGTGTGTGTGTGTGTGTGTGTGTGTGTGTGTATATATATTAGTGTTTCTTAACTGTGTTATGGCTCAGTGTTTCGATTCTAAAGCGAGCCAAGTTTCACACAAACTAAAAGTGTTTCTGGGTGATTGGACCTGTAAACATACACATCCAGGAGAAGGATGAAGAAGAGAGAGAAATAGAGAGAGAGAGAGATGGCATGTCAAACGTATCACATCCAATCACACTGTATCACAATAGACGTGAACAGTATTGTATCACTGTTTTACCTCAAAGTCTTTGCCTCTTATCTTCTCTCTCATTCGTTCATCTGCCAGATTGCTTAATCCTATTAGGGTTGTTGGAAGGCTGGAGCCTATCTCAGCCGACACTGGGCGAAGCGGGATACACCATGAACAGCAAGCCGGACCATTGCATGGCCAACACAGACAGTACAATTAATATTCACACAAAGGGGCAACATGAAACAGCCAGTTAGCCTTATGTGCATGTCTTTGGACTGCTGGAGGAAACTGGCGTACCCAGAGGAAACCCACGCAAGCACGATGAGAGCCTGCTGACTCCACACAGAAATGGCTTCGCTGAGCGTGTGACTCGAAGCCAGGACCTTCTTGGCATGAGGCAGCCGTGCTAACCGCTACGCCACCGTGGCGCCCCTGCCTGTTATCTTCTCATGATTATAGTAAGAATTAAAGTCATTTAGTGAAGCACTTTTAGTTCCAGTAAAAAAAAAAAAAAAAACGCTGCTTTTGGAAAACAATTCACATGTAATATGAAAAGGAGTTATTTTTACACCGAGCAGCTCGACCGAATGAGGAACTGGTGATGATGATCTTCGGAAACTGTGGTGTATTATTTCATGATTTTAATATTATATCATTATATTTCCCCCCATACCGATTCTATGGGCCATTAAATTCCCATGTGCTGAATGTAATGTAATGTAATGTAATGTAGTAAAACACAATACTCTTCAGTTTAAATGATTGGGAGCAGAATCTTTATATATTCTGTCCGCAGACAGCCGTATTTGGAGGAAGCGATGTGAATGCGATGTTCCTTCAGTCCGTGCAGTGTTTTTGGTCGTACTCTGATTCCTGTAGTGGTGTAAAAGTGTGAAAGCCAGTGCTTTAATCAGGTCATACTCTCACTTTTTAAACAAGGCTTAAAGGGACACTTTGCCCCAGACCGCTTAAGTTCCTGATTATGAATGAACCCAGTGTCGGGAGGTAGATACCTCATCTCCGCTCATGTCAGGTCGCTGGTTTTGTACAAGATGTGTCGAGTACGGTCTGCGTGCTGCTCTCTGTATGTGTCCATAAATCTGTAATTCTTATCCGTCTGCTTTCTGAACCCTGACCTGAAACTTCATATAACGGTTCCTGATTGTTAATAGGTCACATGACTGTAATGTCAAGGCTTTATCTTGTGCTATGAACTCAATAAGTCACCTCAAACCCGTGGAAACGTCGCTTTTCTGAGAAGTCTTATATTCTGCATATTTTGAATTCATTTTGTTTTTTTGGACGGCAACAATAGGAAAGAGAAGAAAATTTCCACTGTGCTTTTCCCCCAAAACTGTATCCGGAATATAGATCATGCTTTGTTGTAGTACAGATTTTAACAGCCACCCCCTCCACCCATTTTTATTTATTTGTGTGTGGAAAAAGGCAGCGAGGCTAAAATTAGCCGAAGAGAAGGGCTGAGAGTGAATAAACAGACGGGCCCATTAGCATGGATGGGTTATTGGCTTATTCGCCTCTTCTGAGGGCTGCCCATTAAAAGTGGTAATGTTCGCCTGCAGCCATGCCTCCAGGACCCGAAGGAGACCAGGGGAAGCATATTTCACATGCATCAGACACCCGAATTAAATAGACCAATGTTCCCTAAAAAGACTGAAGTACATCTCTTTCTGATGTGCGTCTCAGGCAAAAAATTCATTGATCTTGGAATGTCCCTTGGCAATTATAAAATATTAAACCAAGTCACACTTTTTGGCTCAGCTTAATTTCTCTCGCTCTCTCTAACACACACACACAGACACACGCGCACACTGTTCATTTCGTTTTTACTTACTTTTGATCAATTTAAAAAAACTTTGGAAGACTTTTTAATGGTGAAAGTGTGATGCAGCGCAGTGATGTTTGTACTGCCTGATTCCTGCAGCTTATTTATAATTCGATGTACAGAGGTCATCATTATGACTCTGATTTGTGATACAATTTTGAGAAAATTGCTCTGCGATGGCCTGGCGAGCTGTCCAGGGTGTACCCCACCCTCGCCCAGAGATGGGCGCCAGCCTCCCCGTGACCATAATTAGGATTTAGCGGTTCAGAAAATGAATGACTGAATGGTAGAATTTTTGAGAAAGGGTGTAATCATTGGTTAACATAAAGATTTAGACGCTGCCTAAAAGCCGAACAAGGTGAAAGGTGAATGTGAATTCGTTTTGATGACGTATTGTCATGAAACCATCATGTGATGACCGCCCCCCTCCCCAAAGTTTTTAGAGTGAAAATCAGAATACTTTATTGATTCCTGAGCAAGCCGGGAGTTTTGCTATTGTCTGAAAGTGTTATGCCCAATAAGATAAGATTTCTTTAAATGGAAACCCAGTATCACCACAGGGTAGCGAGATGCCATTCTTGACTTCCGTAAGCACATTAAATGCGACAGAAACGTCATCTGATTCCTCAGTGTCACTGGGTTAAGAGCCTTTCTATAGCCTTTCAAATGAGTAATGCATTGCGTGGCAGTAATAGTTTCTTTTGCCAGCTAAAAAAATGAAGAGACCTACTGCATATGGCACATCGAATTCTGTTCACAATGTTAGAGAAGTGAATTTTATTTTCTTAAAAAAGTGTCTTTTATTTTATGGCTTGAAACAAGTAACAGTTAAGAGTTAGGGAAGATAGAATGGAAGAAATTACCATCACGTGATGTGAACTTTTTTGTATTTTGGTTTTAATATGCTGTATTAATCCCACTCGGAGCAGCCCAGAGAGCAGTTGGGGGTTAGGTGCCTTGCTTAAGGGCACTTCAGCCTTGTAGGTGGAGGAAAGGAAGGTGCCCAACCTCCCCATCACCGCCACCATACATTTTTCCTGCCAGTTCAGGAATCAAACCTATAGGTCCCAAACCTGCTTCTCTAACCATTAGGCCACGGGTGCCCCCAAGTATCACCACAGTGTTCCCACATCTACAGGCGGACAGACGGACATCCTGACACGGTGTCCGCGATGCAAAAAATCAAATCGCTGCTATACCAATTTCTAATAAATATGATGCTCCGTTATAACAAGATGTCCTGTATAGCTGTATTACACAGTAGTGGAGTTAAGAGGGCTTGAAATTGGATTAAAATAAATAATTGTCCTTTCCTAGAGCACTTGGTACCAGAAAGTCTAGCAGGAAATAATTCAGTTTAGATTTTAGTCATTATATGTAATTAACTGCGACAGGCACGTTAATCGACTTCAGTATTTATGATGGAAATGTGTCTCTTAGAGAAACCCTGTCGAATCTGACTTCACGTATTTAAACAGCAGAAAAATCTGTCGTTATTATTGTAACGCATTGTTTTTTTAGTCATTTATTTATACTGTAGAACATTACTTCATTACAAAATAAATTAGAAGCTACACCAAATTTCGCTAAATCGTGTACACCCATATTATAGCTACACAGTACTAATGATGTATCAGGACCATTTTGTACAATATTAGCAGCTCGTAGACAGTGTTTCACCATGCACAATTTATCAGGCAACTTAAAGCAGAGAACAGTACACCTGCTCCTCTGATTTTCTCTTTCTACTGGCAGATATAGAAGAGGATCTCTGACAGACTGTACAGAGTAACAGATGGGCTACAGTCAGTAATTGTATACCTACAACTTTCAAAAATGAATTACATACAAATGAGTATAGCTATGAGTTAGATGGTCCGTACTACTGGCAACTTGATGAAATAGAGGGATCTTTAAAGGGGAGATCACACTAGAGGTGCGATAGAAAGGCGACTGACGCGGATGGCAATCACGCGGCGGTCACACTTCATTCCTGAAACGTCCTCGGAATTTGTCACGCAACACTTGCGGCATCGCATTTCCGTGGCCTGGTTCATGAACTCGTCGCGAAACTTTTCAAACGTTTGAAATTTCCATGAATGTCGCAAAACAAGGCTTTGATACGGAGTAGTCTCAAATTGCCCTCCGACAGTCCGACATGTCATAAGTAGGTCGCAAAGTCGTCGTTTTGCTTGCAAATTATTTCTTTTTTATTTGCAGGGAAAAGCGACACATTGGAGACTTCCACACGGAAAGTTCGAGACTCGCTGTCATCCGCCTTATTCGGGGTATTTTGTCATTATTCATATTTTATTATGATAACGCCTGTCAGTTGCAAAATATACGTATTTAAGTGGCAAAATATTTGTTTGATTGCGGAGTCGCAAGACATCTTGTTTCAAAACCAATTTCACAATTTACAAAACAATCATTTTACGTCAGTCGCTTTTCTGTCGTTACCTCTTGTGCGATCAGCCCCTAAGTGACAGGGATGCCATCAGCCAATTAACTCTTCTGGCCACGGGTAGCTGTGTGCATGAACCCGGGCTCAAAACTCATGAAATGTTGGGTGATACTTCCACACCTTGCCGCTGCACTATTCAGGAGCCCTTGATTATGACCAAGTAAAGTTTGACAGATTAACGTAAAATCTGGTGGCTCTCTCTCTTGCTCTTTGGGTCATTTATTTATATTACTGTTATGGTTTGGCTCTGCGTTTTCCTCTAGAGTGAAACTCCACTGAAAATCACTGCAGGCATTTTTTTTTTTTTAAATGATCAACATTTCTATCCTGGTTGGCGTGGTCTCTTCACAACACAGGCTCTCTGAAATGTTTGATTAAAATGGGCTATGCTATGACCTTCGCAGTCGGCAGATCTCACACAGATTTAGATGGCGCTCTTCCCCTCCATCATCAATGCACCAGCCTAGGAAATATCTTCGGGAAGAAGTGCGTGTACATTTCATTATCACACTATAAGAGGGTGTATAGAAGCTGATCTGACGGCTTGTGATGGCCCAGTACGGTTCTACTTCACTTCATGTATTTATTTCCTCTGTTAGCTAGCCAACTCTGTGTGTGATGTGGTAACTCAGTGCTGATCACATCCCTCCCTCCTCTATCCCCTCTGTGCCTTTTGAGACTCGCCAGGCCTCTGTAGCTAATTGACCAAATAATTAAATTTAACTCTGATCTCAATAAATATATACAGCCAGCTGTTTCGACAAGCTACACAGTTCATTAGAGCATGCGCTGTGTTTGTCATTTGGCTAATTAAGATTTAGAATCGATCTCCGGCTGCCCGGTGAGGAGGTTAGCAAGCCATGCACAAGGGACTCTCATCTCTTTGTGCAGGAAACTAAAACATCCATTTCCTTAAGCTTCTGCGCCAGCTTACTGCCTGCTGCGGGATTCATCGCACAAGCCTAATTAGAGAGGCTTCTTAAATCTCACATCAGGAATTGAGACGATTGGGGGGTCAGAAAGTAAGAATACAACAATGTGAATACTAACAATAGACAGGTTTTTATTTAAGTATGGAATTAATTTCAGAAATTAGGTTTCGATCAGCTCTTGCCCATAAAAAAGAACAAAACAAAACATGTTTTTATATGTACATATAAAATATATATACATATAATGCAGGGGTGTCTAAGTCATTTTTACTGAGGGCCACATCACTAAATTTAGAGCACACCAAAGGCTGGATCATCTAGTATCAAAGTGCAACCATGAAACCTGCATGTCAGAATGATTACTTTAGTTTAGAGGTTTAGTTTATGATTTGTCCTCTTTAACTTTATTTACTTTTCTTTTCTGACAGCATGCTAGTGGTCTATTTTGAGCCATAATTGACACTTGAAATATTATTGCTGCCACCTAGTGGATGGACGATGAATTATGTTTCATGGTAATGGTTACTGTAAAGAATGTACGATAATCATATACATTGAAAGTAGTTGTGGGCCACATAAAATGAGATAGTGGGCCAGGATAAGTTTGACACCTGAACCCAAATGACTGTACATTATTCCATGCTGGCAGTTCGTCTGTCCTGTACTCAAACAGTGTGCTTGTATATAGCTCACGGAAAGATATACCCATTCTTTTACTATTTCTATTTTTTTACGCCTATGATCGCCCTACACCTGCATTTCATCTACCTGTTACCCTCCCAATGGACGCAATACATTTCTCACCCGGTTGCACTTCATCAGGAAGCCACCAAACTTCTTGTCATATCTTAGACCACTTCGTGCAACATTCTCGTCCATCCATGATGCGACCACTATCATTTCCACGCAGAAATGCATGTCTAGGTTTTGTATAACTGCCCAGTCTGCTGTGTTATTACTGACACAATGCACTTAAACCAGCACTTGTTATAAACTACCGTTGTTCATTGTTTTTCTGGGCACGCAACACATAGGACTGGGCAGCGCTTGGGAGACAGAGAATCATTTCGCACTCGTCCAAGCCTGAGCTGTGTATCTGCATCTAAATACCAGTGTTACCTGTTTACTTATCTCCTTACTTACAGCTTTTTTACACCCGAGTGGGTGTAAAATATGGTGGCCACATTGAGAACAGCACAGGTGGTACTGAGTCTAAAGCATTTAAAATAAGCAAGTCTGACCGCCAGATTTGCGCGCTTCGTCCAGCCCGGAGCCCCACTATTACAAAGCCTCGTAATGCATTACTGCGACTGACACTAATTACAAGCCCTGCTTTTCTACACATCCAAATCCGGCTGCGTTACAAATGATGGCGGCGCTAACAGAAGCCCTGAGTTTCTCTGTCTGTCACGTCTCTGTGTGATGGAGCAGGGCATGTATTTTTTAAGGCTGTATGAATTATGTATCTGGGCAGGCTGTAATGGAGGCGGCTGACTGATGGTGCTGCTGGAGCGGGAATCTGCGCTCTTCCTCATCAGTCGTGTGACTCGTTACACACCACAACTGTTTATTGTCCGACTCTTCTGTACAGCCTGCATGTGTGGGCGTGTGTTTATGCGCCACATGCTCACACATACACATTCTTGGACCATGTGGGATGAAAATAAACAGATGTCAGTTGTCTCACACACGCTCACGCATACTCACACGCGTCCTTTCGCAGAAGTCCAAGCGTCAACAGTTTGCCTCTGATTTTCAGCGGGCTGCCTGAAACGCGTCGATCAGAATTTCTGTAATGAATACAGCAGAACTGTGAGATTTTACGCTGTAAACATATCATTTGATATTTACGTTTATGGCATTTGGTAACCGCCCCTATTCATAGCTATTCACATTTACCAGTTTTATACAACTGAGCACTTAAGGGCCTTTCTCAAGGGCTCAACAGTGGCGGTTTGATGATGTGGGGCTTGAACCCTCAACCTTCAGATCAGTCAGCTGGAGCCTTGACCACTGAACCACCACGGCACTTGTTTGCTTATCAATGTTAAAAAAACCAACAACCTAGAAACAGTGTGTAAAGCACTGCGGGTGGGACGTCCCATGGTGGTAGCAACAACTCTATGACATCATCACAGAATGTGTACGACGTCTTGACAGACAGAGAGAGACAGAGGGACGCAGAGTCTGGCCCCCTGGTAGGCATCGCTAAGTGGTCCGCCCATTACATGGGACGCCCCACAATTAACATATTCTGATCACTTACTCAGTCATTTGCCGAACTGATTAATCCTACCAGGGTCGCGGGGAGGCTGGAGCCAACACTGGGCGAAGGACGGGTAGAGCCTGAGCAACTCGGTGACCGTCGCAGGGCTAACACACACAGACATTCAAACTCACACCTAGAGGCAATGTGGAACAGCCAGTTAGCCTGATGTGCATGTCTTTGGACTGTGAGAAGAAACTGGAGTACCCAGAGGAAACCCACACAAACACGGGGACCACCATGCCGCCCATAAAATATTCATACAAGACTCAGAATCATTGATCAGTCAGTTTGTCTACTAGTCAAAGTTTAAGCCTTGTCAGATTGGATTAGTTTTCCTTGGGGGATGTTTCTGTAAATGTTTATGCTACCCAAACGAAGTGGTCATGGTGCGATCTGATCCATCCTCCTGATCGATGGTCATTGGCTCTATTGTCCTAGAGTCCTCTTAGCAGATTTTTTTTTTACAGGGTAGGTTGCCAGGTCCTTTCCCAACCCTTCACATCACCTGGTATTCCTATCCAAGTACTGACCAGGCCTGGCCCTGCTTAGCTTCTGAGATCAGACGCGTCAGGATTTCACAGGGTAACTCAAGGGCTACCCGTGACATGCACACTTGGAAAGATGCTGGTCGTATTTTCTTTTAACGTGATTAGAGGAAATGATCTCAGGTGAAACGTTTCCACAAATGACTCATCGGCCAAAATTCCCTTTACATTCGATCCGAGGAGAAGCTTCGGTTCAACAGAATGGAACCAGTGAAATTGGGAAGGAGTCGCCTCGGTGTGAAAAGGCGTCTTATCAAGTTCAAATATCTTTGTATAATAGTTTGAAATGATTCAGCAGTCCTCATTAGAAGGTTACAAAACAACAAATCTCTAGAGATTCTTACCTCCGCCAAGCAGGTTCCGTTCTCATCGGTGTGAGTCTGTCTGATTGTTTGTTTATTTGTTTGTCTGTCTATTTGTTTGTTTGTTTGCCTGACTGTTAGCAACTTTCTGTCCGCAGTTTTTAACAGATCAGTCTGAAATTTTTACCATGAGTAGGTGATCCCCCAAAAATTTTGCCTTTAAATTTTGGTTAGAATCCACACACTGATGATGTAAAAATATTATTTTAATCAGATTTTTTAAAATTCCCATCGCTTATAACGGTGGAGAATTCTCTGCCAAAACATCCAGATTGTGCACATGAGAGCAATTTAGATTTAACTCGGGAAATCCAGTTTTTTAAAGTGCCATAATACAGCAGGCCCAGCAGAGGGCGCCGTGAACTGGATTTTAATTGCTTGGTGGAGGTTTGCACTCTCCAGGTGTGGTGTGTGTGTGGTTTTTTTTTTTTGTTTTATTTTTCTTTTCATGTATTTTATTTATTTGTTTGATTGTTTGTTTGTTTTTTAACCTGTTATTAGACTGGAACCAGTTTATTCCAATATGTCTTGTGTAGTAATTGTATCTGTCCATGCGAGTATTCACTCAGTTTCTACTCCAATATTCTTAGCAGTTGTTTGCACTGCTGGTCTCTCTCCGGTCCTCAGCTGTGCAGTTTAGGTAACTCTGTTCCTGCTGTAGCCTCAGATTACTGCTTGACAGGAGAGAAACCTGATGGGTTTTTTGCTTTTGAGGAAGATGTTCCTCTGGGTTTGACCTGTTGTTTGCTCTGACATGCTTTTCTGTTCACCCCTGTTGTAAAGGGTGTTTTTTTTTTCTTAGTACCATAACTGCACTGCCATCTCGACGCAATGTGGTTATTCACCACTGATTCGTCTCAAAAACAAAACAGAACTGCCTACACACACACACACACACACACACACACACACACACACACACACACACACACACATTTCCTTGGAGGTGTATTTCAATTCTTTTTATCAACTAAAATGATCCATTTCAAGCAAGCCCAAAAATTCATTTCATGCAAAATTTAATTATTTGATGGGTGTCGCAGCGGCTCAGCGGGTAGCGACGCTTCCTCACAGCTCCAGGGTTTCCATCTTAAGCTTGGATTACTGTCAGTGTACAATGTTTCTCGTTCTCCTCATGTCTGTGGAGGTTTCATCTGGGTTCTCGGGTTTCCTCCTACCTCCTTAAAACACTGCCAGAGGCAGGCTGGTGAAATCCTGCCTGACGTCCAGTGTCCTTGCTAAAGGCTTGGGGTCGACCCTGAACCTTCTCAGAATACTCACTGAGCATGTTAGAACAATGAATGGATAATTATTTAGTTTTTGCAACCTCCTTTTTTTTTTTTTTTATACTTAGTCACAAAATGAGTGTGCGTTTAATGCATCCTGTGTGGGTGGGTGTTTTTTTTCCCAGGGGCCTTGGTGTATGAGGTGTTGCTGTAGGTGTGCTTGTGCTGTGCCGCCTCCAGCTTTGCACCTGAGGTGTAGGAACACTCTCTCACTCACGTTATCTAAACTCGGTTTATCTACAGCATCATCTGTTGTGATAATTAAACTAAATAAATATGTAGATAAGGTCTGTGCACACACACACGCACACACACACACACTGCCAGCTGCTTTTAGCCTGAACGCCATGCAGGTATAGATGGAAGCGATGCCTGTGGGTTCTTTGCGAAAGCAACCGCAAGGTTGATTTTATTCAAGTTACACTGAACAATCCTAGCGTGAGTTTTGCGCCTCAGTGATATCCCACAGCACTCTCTGATACGTATCTGGCGTGTTCTCGGTCTGAAGTGGACTCTTCTAAGCCCTGGATCTGTGTATTCCCTCTTCTCCAGCTTGGCATCGGAACGAGGATGGAAAAAGCAAACTGTTTTTTTGGGTTTTTTTGGGTTTTTTTTTTTTTTCGGGAATGGAGGAGCAAAGCGTGCTTGCCAAAACCATCAGAAACACTTACTCACACAGCATTCTCGTGTGTTCCCTGCTATTTTTCTGGGATATTAAATAAAAGAACATCCGTCCTCATAAGACAGCGAGGCTCGAGAGATGTACGAACGTCTCACTAAAAGCATGAAGTGCTCACAAAGACGGGAGCAATGGAACATAAGCGAGCGCCTGGCAGAGATCAGTACAGTTTGTGTATACTTTATTCATTGGGAGTGAGAGTTTTACTTCCCTCTAAAACGTTTTTAGGGCAGATTTGACAGCTCTGGGTTCGAGACTTGTTACAATCAGATGGGAATCCACTCTTTATCCTTCAGAAAGACCTCATTACTTGTTCAGAGCCCGGAATGAATGAGGTCTAATCCTTAATTCAGTTGAACTTTATACTTTTCATGTGGTTTTCTCTCCCCTGGCTTCTATTTTATGATTATCTGATTACAGAAGGAGATCATCATTGTCTTTGTGAGAATTTTAGGTTAAAATATTTTGCTGTAACTCTACAAAGATATCAGATATCAGAAGTACTGGTCGGTCAATTCAAGCCTTAAGACTCAGCAAGTGGATCCCCAGTTATTAGTATCTACTCCACCTTGGTGTTGAGGAAGGATTAAAATTTAACGCAGCGCTCCAACGCAGCGAACGGCTTAAAATCAACAAGCCCTCATTAGCAGAGTCTTCGGAGGATCTGCTTTCCTACTTTTGAGCCTTGACGTTTACTTCGTAATTGGGGTCGCTTTACACATGAAACCCGCTGAATTTTTAATGCACGCCAAAAAAGAAAAGTTCCTCAGATGCTGTCTGTAGTGCGTAGCCTGCAACATCCAGTGTGATATCCAGCCCAGGTCTCAAGTGTTGAGCTTCGGTGTCAGGAAGCAGAAAGTTTGAGTCTCAGAAAGACATTTCGCAAGAATAAGAAAATTGAATGTGATTTTTATTGGTTATTTTTGTATGTTTAATTAATTCAAGCATTTTCCTGACTTTGTAGGTGGATAATTTATAGCTACTGCATGACAATTGAGTCGTACATGAACTGATAACTGATGAGAGGCAGTGTTTACTGAATTGTATAAAATAGGCGATTTTTATCATTTTATTTAATTTTTAAAAAAAGATCTTTTCCACTTTGCAGGCTACGCAGCTCAACAGCTAAATCAACCCAAACAACAGGCAAATTGATGGCAACAGCCGACAGCAACCGTTCCAATTATTTTAAAAAATCTGCAATAATAAGGGCTTGTGTTCATTAAATGCGTTTTTTGTCAATACCAACACACTTTAAATACATTTTCATATTCATTCATTCATTTTCTGAACCGCTTATTCCTAATTAGGGTCACGGGGATGCTGGTGCCCATCTCAGCCGACTCTGGGCAAGGGCAGAATGCACCCTGGACAGCTCGCCAAGCCATCGCAGGGCAGAAACACGCTGACGGCTATGCAGCTACTCTTGACAAAAATCAGCAACGGTTCTTTTACATCCTCTCACCACCGACAGTGACAGACGTGGCCGGCATTTGATAACCCAGTTAGCTGCACTGGGGGGACAGCAGAACATGTTGATAGTGAGGTCTGAACCCCCGACCTTGGGGTCAGTAATCAAGCCCCCTACCACCGGGCCACCGCTGCCCACATTTTCATATGTTTACTACATTTTCAGTGCAGCCTAGCTTAGTGTTGACCGACCACAGAGCTCATGAAACAGTCGTGTGTCTGTCTGGAAGGGACAGAAAAGTACGTAAAGTGAAAATAAACTCAGTGAAAAGCCTTCCTAGAGTATTATGTCAAATGAAAATAAACTCAGTGAAAAATATGCTTGTTCACATGTCTTCAGGCCCCCAAACCTGGGGAGGGTCACAACTGGTAACCTAGCAACCTAGCAGTTTTATAGGTTTGCACTTAAACTGTTTCTGTAAGTCCCACCTCTTGGTTAAGAACTGAGCAGAAAAGGGTAAATTATGGTGTGTGTGTGTGTGTGTGTGTGTGTGTGTGTGTGTGTGTGTGTGTGTGTGTGTGTGTGTGTGTGTGT
>JAOUQZ010000031.1:3102074-3115856 GCA_028564935.1 Neosilurus hyrtlii
TTAGGGTTGCAAGGAGGCTGGCGCCCATCTCAGCCGACTCTGGGCGAGGGCGGGGTACACCCTGGACAGCTCGCCAGACCATCGAAGGGACATCAGTCACACAACTATTCACACTCACACTCACTACAAGAGGAAATTTGGAACAGCCAGTTAGCCTCCTGTTCATGTTTTTGGACAGTCGGAGGAAACTGGAGTACCCGGAGGAAACCCACGCAAGCACAGGGAGAACATGCAAACTTTATACAGAAACACCCGAGCTGGGAATCGAACCCGGGACCTTCTCCCCATGAGGCGACATGCTAACCACTATTTATTCAAATACAAATTTATTCAACCAGTCCTCTGCTGAAACTTTTAATCCTGTTAGGGTCGTGGGGACTGCCATTTAGCAGCCTAATGTGCATAGCATTACATTGTGGGAGTCGGAGGAAACTGGAGTACCCGGATGAAACCCACACAAGCAGGGTAACACAGTGCAAACTTCTTTCAGAAACGCCCTCGCCAAGCCCGGGGCTTGAACCCAGGGTCTCCTTTCTGTAAAGTGGATGAGTTGAGCACTACACCACCGTGCCGCCCCTAGCCAAATTTACATGCTTTAAGTTTGGGGAAGAAGCACGTGTGGGTGTAAGGGACAGGTTTGCACAGCCATGCATGATATATGAATCTCTGTGTCTGTGTCTGTGCCTGCATGTCCTGTATGATTCCTAATGACTGACAGGAGACACACTGCCATGATAACCAGTGACAATCTGCACACGGTAACCATAGCAACGCTCTTATTAAAACCCAGCTGGTATCAGCTAACTAAGCATCCTAACCGATCTCGCTGTGTAGGTTAGATTGATTATTATCAGTAATGCAGATGAAACAAAGCTCAGTGCAACTGAGTCCAGAGATTTACAGCTGTGCATGTGGCTTGAGATCACATCAGGTATGAAACAGATTATTATTTGGAATTACAACGTTGCATTCAGTATTGCAGATGGAATATTTCTTGGGATTGGAATAATAATAATTTAGCGTTTCTCTAACCGTCCACTAGATTCTGATCTACAGGATTGTTGTGTCTCACTGGTTCTTTGTCCTCCGTGTTTGTTTTCAATTACACCCCAAATTATGAGCTGATTGGACAAAAGGTTTGATAGTGTTCATCGTTTATTTTATGAAACGCTTAATCCTAATTAGGGCCGCGGGGAGGCCGGCGCCCACCTTAGCCGACTCTGGGCGAGGGCAGAGTACACCCTGGACAGCTCGCCAGGCCATCGCAGGGCAGAAACATGCTGACTCTTGACGAAAATCAGCAATGGTTCTTTTACATTCCTCTCACCATAGACAGTGAGAGACATGGCCGGCCTTTGATAACCCAGTTAGCTGCACTGGGGGGACAGCAGTGACAACCCGGTGATAGTGGGGCTTGAACCCCCGACCTTCAGATCAGTAAGCCGGCACCAGAGAGAGAGAGAAACACAAAGACAAAACATGGACATTACAAAGACAGAGAAAGTAAGAAAGATATGAGAGAGAAAAGTAGAGAAAAAGTGAGAAAGAACTATAGAAAGTGGGAGAGAGACACAAAGACAGAAACAGAGGATAAGAGAGAGAGAGAAGGAAAAAAAAAGGAAACAAATATGGAGGATAAGAGAGAGAGAGAAAGAAAGAGAGCAAGAGAGAATGTATTGTTAATGAAAAACACATTTTTACTAAAGCGGAAGCAAATCTACACTGACTCCTTACTGACAAGCTGCACAGTGCATTCTGGGTAATTGGCATCCTATAGGTTACATTATTTTGTCCTAATGCAGTGCATTGTGGGATATCAGCGGTGCAGCAGATATTCTGCACTATGTTTTGTAAAGAGATGATTATGACTTTGGAAGGGCAGCTGGAGTCTCTGTCCTCTTCGTGGTGTGTTACTTCTGACTGCTTCCTTTCCTGGAATCTGACCAATCAGTGCCCAGCTTCTGCTTTAAGAGTTGGGTATAAACTCTCTCTCTCTCTCTCTCTCTCTCTCTCTCTCTCTCTCTCTCTCTCTCTCTCTCTCTTTTCCTCTCCCTGGTCATGCCCAAAACGCTGCATATTTGTGTGGTTATTCCCGGTAGGGGGTCCCCCTCCACTCCACCCCCCACCATCACTTCAGCCATTATTTACCCATAATGCTCAGTGCCGGGGCTTTTCCCCCAGTGAGAGCTAAATACCCACACAGGTCTGCGAGCGATGCACTGCACTAATGTGTTGTTAGCCTGCGTGTGTGAACACATTATGACCAGATTATTCTTCATCCACACTCACACACCCTGCACACATCACCTCTCACCATGATCCTGATTTCCAGTCGTGTGTGTGTGTGTGCGCGCGTGTTGTGGGGTTGTGACGGTGGTGGCGGCGGTGGTGATGGGGTTGCCGCCAGCGGGTTGTCATCTGCGGGTGTGTAGGTGAGAATGCAGATAACAGCAAGCTTACACCGTTGTGGCCTTCATGCAGTTATCGCCTTATCTTTTCTCTCCTCTCCATCGCTCTATTTTTTCTTTCCTTTTTTCTTTTCTTTTCTTCTCTTTCTGGCTCTCCCCTCCCTCAGTTCAGAGCTCCAGAGCAATCAGCAACATTTCTACGCTTTACCCATGCTGCTTAGGGTGTACAGATATGTATTGTGGTGTGTGTGTGTGTGTGTGTGTGTGTGTGTGTGTGTGTGTGTGTGTGTGTGTGTGTGTGTGTGTGTGTGTGTGAGTGATGTAGAATGGATATGCCATGTGACATCGTGTATACAAGCTGCCATCACAAATAAATATTTTTACTTCCTTTCTATTTTTTCTTCAGTCCTTTATTCATTTCTTTCTTTCTTTCCTTCATTCTACATTTCTTTATTTCTCTCTCTCTCTTCCTTGTTTTCTTTCTTTCTCTTTTTCTTCCTTCCTTTCTTTCTTTCTTTCCTTTATTCTCCATTTCTTTTACATTCTCTCTCTCTTTCTTCCTTGTTTTCTTTCTTTCTTTCCTTCTTTCTTTCTTTCTTTTTTCTTTCTTCCTTCTTTTCTTTCTTTCCTTCTTTCTTTTTTCTTTCTTCTTTTTTTCTCTTCCTTTTTTCTTTTTCTTCCTCCCTCCCTTTCTTACTTCTTTTCTTTCTTTCTTTCTTTCTTTCTTTCCCTTTCTTTTTCTTTCTTTCTTTTTTCTTCCTTCCTTCAGTCTTTTCTTTTCCCTCTTTCTTCCTTCCTTCCTTCTTTTCTCTTTTCCTTCTGTTCTCTTTTTTTACTTCATCCTTTCTTTCATCCTTCCTTTCCTAATATCTTTTTTCTCTCTTTCTTTCTTTCTTCCTTTCTCTCTTTCTTTCACTTTTCTGTGTTTTTACTGTGTTTCGACCATACAGAGTCTCGTTGTTTGCATCAGACTGCAGTTTAAACCTGGAATTAGCGGCATTAGCGAGCAGCCGTGCATAACGCATCACGCTTTGTTTTGAAGCACATTGATGTTTTTTTTTTTTCCTCAACATGAGCTTGCAAGATGTGGAAGAAACTATGAACACATTCGTGTGTGTGTGTGTGTGTGTGTGTGTGTGTTTTCTTGGCTTCACAGGTGGAGTGTGTGTCAAGGCTGAGCGATTGTGAGTGATGTCTGACCTTTCAGCCCATATTTTGATCGCCTAACCATAGACAACATGACACACACACACACACACACACACACACACACACACACACACACACAGTTCTCTTCGGGTGAATGGATGAGTTTGATTGGCTGAGCTGATGATTGGCAGTAATTGCCATGGCAGCAGGCAGACCTGCCTTTCACATGAGGTCATCTCTGATTGGCCTGATGAGGCAGCTGCAGGTGTCGTACTCTCCCCCCGAGGGCGTCCTGAGCTCTGCCCGTCACACACTCGCTCAGCCTTGACACGCACTCCACCTGTGAAGCCAAGAACACACACACACACACACACTTGCTGCGTTATGAGAACATAAAGGTGGTTGTTATTTGGTCAGTATAAAAGGCCTTGTATGCATTTCAGGCCAAAGCCACGGCATGAACTCTGACCAGAGCCAGATGTTTGCAATCACAGCCCTCGCTGCCTCCATGATCCGTGTTTATGAAGCATAATCCCTCTAATTGTGAGCGAATGGATGGAGGTGGATCAGACATGGCTGCTTTATTCATGCCAAACATCGTGGGTTGTGTTTTTGGCCTGTTTGTGTTTCTTGTGTCTTTCATCTAAGGAAATTTGTTGAAGTCGGATTTTAAACGATTCAAGTCTGTAATAAGAAACGTTTGAGGTTTTGTTTTTGTAATTGTTGACTTCTGTGATTTTTGTTCTCACTGAAACTGAACAGCAATGAAACTTAAAAGTCTTTGTTGAAGTTATTAAACAAAAAAAGTGTATTTAACATCCCTATTTTAAAACTTTCACTGGCTTCTAGTTGCATCTCATCTCCTGTCTAACTCTGAGATTTAGTTCTCCATTTCCTCTCCCAGAACTCCACTCCCTTTCTTCCACTGTTCCATTCACTCTGTCCATCACTGGGATGGAGTGAACTCTCCCTCTTTAAAGCCCAGCACCTCTTTATTCAGCGCCACCCTTGACTTTAGATTCACCTGCTGGGACTCTCTTGAGGTTTGGGAACAATCAGATGGATAAACGTTTGGTGATGCGTGATCCAAGATCACTTTCTTCAGCAGCGGGTCCCAAAACCAAAACTACCCTTCCATCCATCCATCCATTCCTCCATCCACACACCCTTCCATCCATCCATCCAGCCACCTACCCTTCCATCCATCCATCCATCCATCCACACACCCTTCCATCCATCCACCTACACTTCCATCCATCCATCCATCCACACACTTTTCCATCCACCTACCCATCCATCCATCCATCCACCTACCCGTCCATCCATCCACCTACCCTTCCATCCATTCATCCATCCATCCACCTACCCTTCCATCCATCCATTCACTCATCCATCTATTCATTCACCTACCCTTCCAATCATCCATCCATCCATCTATCCACCTACCCGTTCATCCATTCAACCATCCATCCATCCATCCATCCATCCATCCACACACCCTTCCATCCATCCATCCATCCATCCACCTACCCGTTCATCCATTCATCTATCCACACACCCTTCCATCCATCCATCCATCCATCCATCCACACACCCTTTCATCCATCCATCCATCCATCCATCCACACACCCTTTCATCCATCCATCCATCCATCCACCTACCCATTCATCCATCCATCCATCCATCCACCCACCTACACTTCCATCCATCCACACACCCTTCCATCCACCTACCCATCCATCCATCCATCCATCCATCCACCTACTCTTCCATCCATCCATCCACCTACCCTTCCATCCGTCCATCCATCCACCTACCCTTCCATCTATTCATCCATCCTTCCACCTACCCTTCCATCCATCCATCCATCCATCCACCTACCCATCCATCCATCCATTCACTCATCCATCTATCCATTCACCCACCCTTTCATCCATCCATCCATCCATTCACCTACCCATTCATTTATTCATCCATCCATCCATCCATCCACACACCCTTCCATCCATCCATTCATCCATCCATCCACCCATCCACCTACCCGTTCATCCATTCATCCATCCATCCATCCATCCATCCAGCCAGCCACCTACCCTTTCATCCATCCATCCATCCATCCACACACCCTTCCATCCATCCATCCATCCATCCACCTACCCATCCATCCATCCATCCACCTACACTTTTATCCATCCATCCAGCCACACACCCTTCCATCCACCTACCCATCCATCCATCCATTCACCAACCCTTCCACCCATCCATTCACCTACCCATCCATCCATCTATTCACCTACCCTTCCATCCATCCATCCATTCATCCACCTACCCTTTCATCCATCCATCCATCCATTCACCTACCCATCCATTCATCCATTCACCTACCCTTCCATCCATCCATCCACCTATCCTTCCATTTATTCATCCATCCACCCACCCACCCTTCCATCCACCCATCCACCCTTCCATCCACCCATCCATCCATCCATCCACCCACCTACCTGTCTATTCATTCACTCATCCATCCATCCATTCACCTACCCTTCCATCCATCTATTTATCCATCCACCTACCCGTCCATCCATTCACTCATCCATCCATCCATTTATCCACCTACCCTTTCATCCATCCATTTATCCACCTACCTGTCCATCCATTCACTTATCCATCCATCCATCCATGCATTCACCTACCCTTCCATCCATCCAGCCATCCACCTACCCATCCATCCATTCATTCATCCTTCCACCTACCCTTTCATCCATCCATTCACTTATCCATCCATCCATCCACCTACCCTTCCATTCATCCATCCATCCATCCACCTACCTGTCCATCCATTCATTCATCCTTCCACCTACCTTTCCATCCATACATTTATCCACCTACCCTTCCATCCATCTATTCACTTATCCATCCATCCACCTACCCGTTCATCCTTCCACCTACCTTTTCATCCATTCATTCACTCATCCATCCATCCATCCATCTACCTGTCTATCCATTTATTCATTCATCCACCTACCCTTTCATCCATACATCTACCCATCCATTCATTCATCCATCCACCTACCCTTCTATCCATCCATTTACTCATCCATCTATCCACCTACCCGTTCATCCTTCCACCTACTTTTTCATCCATTCATTCACTTATCCATCCATCCATTTACATGTCTATCCATTCATTCATCCACCTACCCTTTCATCCATCCATCTACCCATCCATTCATTCATCCATCCACCTACCCTTCTACCCATCTATTTACTCATCCATCCATCCACCCATCCACCTACCCTTTCATCCATCCATTCACTCATCCATCCATCCATCCATCTACTCTTCCATCCATTTATCCGTCCATCCACCTACTTATCCATCCATTCATTCATTCATCCACCTACTCATTCACCCATCCATCCATCGATCCACCTACCCTTCCATCAATCCATCCACCCATCCATCCATCGATTCACCTACCCATCCATCCATCCATCCACCTACCCTTCCATCCATCCACCCATCCATCCACCTACCCATCCATTCATTCATTCATCCATTCACCTATCCATCCATTCATCGATTCATCCACCTACCCATCCATCCACCTACCCATCCATCCATCCACGTACCTGTCCATCCATTCATTTATTCATCCACCCATCCACCTACCTGCCCATCTATCCATCCACCTACCCATCTATTTACCCTTCTATTTATTTATCTTTCCATCCATTCATCCACCCATCCACCCCCTACCCTTCCATCCATTCATCCATCCATCCACCCACCTACCCTTCCATCCATTCATACATCCATCTATCCACCTACTCTTCCATCCATTCATCCATTCATCTATCCACCCATCCATCCACCTACCCCTCCATCATCCATTTACTTAACCATCCATCCATCCATCCTTCCACCTACCCTTTCATCCATTCACCTACCCATCCATTTATTCATAAATCCTCCCACCCTTCCATCCATCCATCCACCTACTTACTCATCCATCTATCTATACATCCACCTATCCATCCGCCTACACTTCCATCTATTCATCTATCCATCCATCCACCTACCCTTCTATCCATTCATCTATCCATCCATGTACCCACTCATCCATCCACCCATCCATCCACCTACCCTTCCATCCGTTCATACATCCATACACCCATCCATCCACCTACCCTTCTATCCATTTATCTATCCATTCACCCATCCATCCACCTACCCTTCCATCCTTTCATCTATCCATCCACCCATCCACCTACCTGCCCATCTATTCATCCACCTTCCCATCCATCCATTCACCTACCCATCCATCCATCCATCCATTTATCCACCCTCCCACCCTTCCATTCATTCATACATCCATCCACCTACCCTTCCATCCACCTACCCTTCCATCCATTCATCCATTCATCTACCCATCCTTACATGATTAATAAAGTCGATTCTTATTATTTTATAATTTTTATATATTAAATTAAATATATTTTTTGTCATTTTTTTTATCGTTGGTATAACTTCAGGGGATATTATAATTATTTATTATTATAAGAAATTATTGTTGTTGTTTATTTGTTTGTTTTGCAGTTTCCCTGTTAATGTGTGAACATGTTAGAGTTACTCATGTTCCTGATCTGTAACATTCAGCTCTCACTCGGATCTCGGTTCTCTCTGCAGGTGTCGGGGAGCTCTGTGGGTTCTCCAGCCTCATCATTGTCATCGTCTCGCCAGTTCCATCGGCAGCGAATTACGCGCGTGAACCTCAGGGACTTCATATTCTACCTGGAGCAGGAGCGAGAGACGAGTCGATCACTCCTGCTCTACCGTGCTCTGCTGAAGTAGCTAACATCCACCGTGCTAACACTAACCGTACACGAACTCAACTCAAGCAACATGGAATCGGTAGCCAACACGCAGCGACCTCCAGCTTCCTCCTGCAACGTGCCTTCAGTCAGGTTTCAGCTCTCCTGCTCTCTGTGTCTGTCATCACATCGGCATTCGTTTATTTATTTATTTCAGATAAGAAATGCTGAAGATGTTTCCATGGTTTCTGTTCGTCTTTTCCACTTTGTTACAAAGAAATAAGTCAGATCTCGAATTCAAGGCGGTTGATTAAGGATGAGTTACTTAAAAAAACAAACAAAAAAAAAACGGTATATGAATCCGAGCCTGATCTCATCGATGTGTTTGAGAACAGCAGTGTGTGAGGTGTAGCGTTCATACTAAACGATCTTCAGGACTAAACTCCATGAAGTGATTCCTACAGACACAAACCAGGTTTTGTACAAATTTTACGCAGCATTATTTATCCACACTAAATTCATTACACTGAGCCACTTCAAAATAACAAAAAGCCCAACTCTGCATTTATTTATTAACCCCTTCAGACCCAGAATGATTTCCAAACACAAAAGTGACATAACTGTTATGAATATTTGTTCCTAACCTAAGTATTAATGCACTGTGTCTAGTTAAACAGTATTGGTAACAAGCCAAATATGTTTTTTTTTGTTGGGGGGGGGGTTCAGATTTTGTAATATTTCTATAACATGCTGGTATTCACCATGGCGCGGTATGGTGGCGTAGTGGTTAGCACGTCTTGCGCTCAGACTTGTTTCTGTGTGAAGTTTGCTTCTTCTCCCCGTGTTTGTATGGGTTTTCTCCAGGTCCTCTGGTTTTCTCCCATAGTCCAGAAACATGCACATCTGGTACATTGGCTGTTCCAAATTGCCCCATAGGTGTGATTGTGATTGTGAAGAGTTGTATGCGTTTTGACTCTACGATAGTCTGGTTCAGGGTGTAACCCGGCCCATCTTCGCCAATTGTCGGCTGTCAGCCTCCTCATGACCCTAATAGGATTATACGGATCGGCAAAAGATTGAGTGAGTAAGGGTGTTCACCATGTCACATCACTCCCTACGTGACTACAGATATTTTAAGGCTATGTACATAGTGCATAGCGCTTAGCTAGCAAATTGATGACTAAGCTATGACCAAGCAAAACTAAAAATCATGACTACGAGTCATTATACATCATGTTTTTTTTTTTATTCTAGATTATTATTTGTTAGTAAGTATTAACTAGTGGTGGATCTTCACAGGAGAACACACAAATTAATCCAAAAGAGCTCAAAGGAAGTAAATTTCTCTGCATTGTACTGTAATATTTTATGTTTTTGTATTCTGGATCTCTCAGATGACTGAAAACAATAGTGTTGATAGCGCTGACAGTATATTAACTTTCAGTATTGGAAAATTCATAGAGATACCGGAGGGTATGACTGATAAAAACGACAGCACACATCCATGATTAGGCTCAGCTCAGACATTGGTTCAGTTTTCAGTATTATGTCACATGACAGTTTTTAAACCTAGTTTTTTTTTTTTAGATAAAGTAGCAGTCAGACGAATAAAACATAAATAATAATTCATTGGTGGAAAAAAGAGGTTATGATTCAGGACACGTGACTCCTAAAGCAATTACTTTTAACCCTTTATGGGGCACTCATTGAAATACTTGAAAATTCAAAATTTCAACCATAGACCATCACATCATATTACAAGACCTTGTTCCTTTTTTTACTTTTGAAAAAAAATTAAATGTTATGGTCCAAATTACAGATCAATAAAGTGAGCATATATGGTTCCTTGCCCTTCTAGGATAAAAAAATATTTTTTTTTTTTAAAAAGTGAAAATCTTAAAATATTTATTATGTATCAATAGAAACATTAACTTTGTAACATTGTAACAATTTAGGTGTAAAATACACAATACTATAAAAAACAGTTTGTCATCAACAGATCAACATCAACAAATCAACATCAACAAATCAAAAGTAAGTTTGAAATACTCTGGGCCACTGCTGATTGAATCTGCTGCCTTGCGGAGAGGCGGGAGAGGGTCGTTTTGGACAGGTGCCAAAGTGATCAAATATGATCACTTGCCCCATAAAGGGTTAAATTCCAGCCACTTTATATACAGTAGAGTGCAGTGAAGATTATACTCCACCACTTTTATCTAAAACGGCTCCTAATAAAAAGAAGTAAAAAAATGACTTCTCTATAATTTTTTTAGTGAAAATGTATTGAATTATGCTTTTGTAGCCAGAAAGAACCAAGCAAATCATTCCAACAAGTATATTGAGGTAAAAGTATGGCTAATAAACAAAAACACTGAAAATACCGATTTTTCTAAAAAATTTAAAGGTGTCGCAAATTTAATCTTTTTGACTTTTGCATAGCATGAACAAACTTCAAACCGTATGGAATGGTTCATCGAGCCCTTTTAGATAAAAGTGGTGGTGTATGATCTTCACTGCACACTACTGTAGATCAGTCGGCACCAGCCTTGTTCCTGGAGATCGACCCTGACTGAAGATTTTGACTCCAACCTGAATCCTGTTCCTCTAACCATCTTATTTCTGACTGAAGAAATGCTTGATCGGATAAAAGAGGCGTGTTGATTGAAGATGAAACCTGCAGGAAGGTACATCTTCACCTGCATTCTATAATGTGGGCAAAATCTCAACAACCAGAACAAAAATACAAGAATACAGAATACAAGGGTGCTGGATTTCTGATCCCAAGGTCGGGGGTTCAAGCCCCACTATCACCAGGATGTCACTGCTGTCCCCCCAGTGCAACTAACTGGGTTATCAAAGGCCGGCCATGTCTCTCACTGTCTGTGGTGAGAGGCATGTAAAAGAACTGTTGCTGTGGTTCGTCAAGAGTCAGCATGTTTCTGCCCTGCTATGACCTGTTCAGGGTGTACTCTGAGATGGGCAGCAGCCTCCTCGCGACCCTGATTAGGTTTAAGCTAATGAATGATACTCTGATTAGATCGGAGGACGTTGTTGTATTTTGGGGGTAACTTTGGGGAAGAGTGTAATATTTACAAACTGGTAGTTGGTAATATTTACAGATTGGATTGAGGTCAGTACAGATTGTAGTAAGATTGGATGAGAGATCTGAATAAGGTATAAATCAGAAACCCTCGGCGCTCAAAACGGCTGAAACATTGGACTAACATCGCAATAACTTCGGGAATATGATTGGGCCAAATCGGGATCATTTGAGCGCACCTTAAGGTGACCCATCCTATCTCCTTGGTGATGCGAACTTTGGGGTCATTTTTGGTTCAACACCTTGTCTCTTTTCTCTGTATTGCCTCAAGGGAAGCAATGTCTTTCGATAGGTAGATCTCCAGGAACATGGTTGGTGACCACTAATCTTGATGAACTTTGACCTATGAATTTATGAACCTCAGAACTGTGAACCAACAGAAAACAAGACAGCAGAATTGTGGGGGAAAAACTAGGTTTTTATTAGCAGTTGTATCCAATCAGCAACATATGAAGTCCCAAGATACCATGGTTACCATGGTAACTCCAAAACCCAGCACTATTCCTGTGTGAGTAATACACAACTACCATGTTTTCAACCACCAATTAGTAAACTTTCTCCCGGTTTATTCATTTATTTAAGAAAAGAACTTCCCGAGTCATGTGGTCATTATGTTGCTTGCAGGCTCTGAAGGGGTTAAAAAAAAAACAACAACCTAAAGAGACAGATAAATGAAAAACAAATTTTATGACACTTTGATGTAAATATTTTCTTTCATAAGACTTTTAATCAGCACGTGTAAAGTTTTCCATTTCACATTTTTATAAACAGAATAACGAGTATTCTGTGAAGATGATTAAATACAGTGCTGCAGTTTTTCATGCTCGCATTGCGTGTCCAAAAACTGCACACTCGACATTCGGTCAGAAGCCAGCAACGGTCAAGAATTCAGCAATACGCCACCGGTGAAGCCTTTCGGCTAATATTTCCGTCTGTGTGCCGTTTACGTGATGTTTCAAATGGCTTTACCTTACAAATACGAGTTCATTTTCTATATGAGTTTATATAAAAATTCAACACTTTGAATGATGGGCACAGAACAAGGCAGCTTTAAAAAAAAAAAAAAAAAAAAACTCATGTAGTGAGACAACCGGAGCCAACAGCAGCAGCAGACTGATTTAAGAACGTTGGGCGAAAGCCTTGAAGAAAGCTTAGACTCAAAAATAAACACGGAGTGCAGGAGTTCCGACGAGACTCGAACTCTCTCAAAAACTACGGGGGGGGGGGGGGGGGGGGGGGGGGGGGGGGGGGGGGGGGGGGGGGTGGTATGCTAAGAATATTTCTGATATGCTACAAGCTCAACTCCAGAATTATTGGCACCTTCCTGAAAATGAGCAGACATGAGCAGTAAGTGATGAGATATAAGTAAGGAATAAAACACAACAGGGAATATGATGTCATAGGAAAATGAGAGCAATCTGAGAGTGAAAACCCCTATCAAGTTCCACAATCCTCCATATAAACCAAAATCGTAAAGAATCGTCTAAAAAAAAAAAAAATCCTGGATTCAGAATGTGATCCGCATCATCTCCAAAATCTAGTGGTAGCTTCCTTGTCCAAAAGCCCACTTTCGGTAGAATTTCATTTAAATCTGCACTAATTGTTGTGTAATCCTCCTACCAAACCACTTAAACCTGCTTAAGATAATCAGTGATACAAAGCAGAGTTACTGGTTCCACCCTGATTCTTTTTTTTATTCTGAAGACTTAATTGCTATCAGGATGATCTAGAACGTCCTGTTATAAGATTACAGTAAACCAGATATGAGAATATTAAACTTATTTCTTGATACATCGTATTAATTGGCAGTTAGCAGAAAAATTTAACTTTGGATAAATTATTGAAATATTTTTGATACTTTGAATAAGGAATGCTTAAAATTTGCAAATTTATCAGCCAATAGAACAAGGAAATAAATTTTACAGCTTAAAATATGTCCTCTTATACTGCAGCGGTTTGCTAACCGTAACAAGTTGGTGAGTTTTGTGACTCTAAACGAAGCTGCATACAAGAGAGCAGAATGTGTCGAAGTCAGATGGCCGTACTCTCCACTGTCCAGCTGCGAACTACTGTGAGATCATGTGCGGTATGTGGAAGAAGGCGGATAGATCGCTCTGAGAGTTTGTGTTATACTGAGCATGTTCCTGGTTGGTCGCTGTTGTATGATAGGGGAAGAATAAATTAGGGACGAAATGTTGAGGGAAAAAATAATCAGTGATACAAAGTTGACGTGGTTTAAAGTCTGAGTTACATTACTGTGACATTCTTGAAAAAAATAAAAAAAAAAACGTTTTAGTTTGTGAACTAAA
>JAOUQZ010000031.1:3156781-3167666 GCA_028564935.1 Neosilurus hyrtlii
ATGTAAAGCTGCTTTGTGACAATGTCAATTGTAAAAAGCGCTATACAAATAAAACTGACTTGACTTGACTTGAATCATT
This sequence comes from Neosilurus hyrtlii, assembly GCA_028564935.1. NCBI lineage: Eukaryota > Metazoa > Chordata > Actinopteri > Siluriformes > Plotosidae > Neosilurus > Neosilurus hyrtlii. The sequence goes on from JAOUQZ010000031.1 coordinate 3,156,861, forward strand.
TACCTCAAATTCGATGAACTATTTTCGAAAATAGGCAAATTCCAGTTTGAATTTATTTAGTTCTTTTTGAAATAACATTCGCTTGTACTTTAGACAAGATCGCTTACGTGTGAGTCAGGTCCTAATTAACTGTGCAATGAGCTTTTGTTAATCAACTTTTATATACCCATACCCCCCCACCCAGAATGTGCTCAAATCCCCTTCAAAACATGCACAAAAAGTGCGGAAGCAGAGGAAAAATTTACATCTGGCCTTGTGTGACTTTCTTCTATCACTAGATACCGAAGTGATAAACTGACTTAAAAGCAAAATCAGCCAATATCGATAACGTATCTGATATTTCCTGCATCACAGAATTGAAAGCTGAGCTTAGAGCCTATTAATAGTGAAAATAGGAGCATTTCCACATGCACGATACAACTAACAGGATTAGGACTGAACAGTTGCACATGCTAGTAAGAATAATCAGAATAAAAGCCTTCAATTTGCTAGGGTGCATAAAGACCGGGTTCTGGGTATGGGAGAAAGATCATGCAGACTGATGAGTCCAGATTTGCAGAGAGATGGTTGCATCAGGTGTATTGAGTAATAATAATATAGGTAATATGGCATTGACTCATTTAATCAGTACAAGGACCCAGAGTGTCACATATAAGCACAAGGGAAAGATAAAATGAATAAACAAATTGCAAGCAACTGGTAAAAAGAAAATCAACCGGAAAACAGAAAAGCAAATGGAAAAGAGAATTGCTTCTTTAAATGCCTGATTAAAAAAAATCATACATTTCTGTATCTTTTTTATACTTTATTTAAAAATAGATTTGATCTATTATTCATTTATAAATTCTAAAAATTATTGAAGTATAAATAATTTTTTTTCTGTTGATGTTTTCATCATCATCATCATCATCATCATCATCATCTTCTTCCACTTGTTCCGGGGTCGGGTCGTGGGAGCAGGAGCTTAAGCAGTGAGGTCCAGACATCCCTCTCCACAGCCACTACCTCCAGCTCTCCTGGGGGGACACAGAGGCGTTCCCAGACCAGCCAAGAGACGTAGTCCCTCCAGCATGTTCTGGGTCGACCCCGAGGTCTCTTCCCGTTTGGACATGCCCGAAACACCACACCAGGGAGGCGTTCAGTAGGCATTCTAATCAGATGCCTGAGCCACAACTGACTTCTCTCAATGTGAAGGAGCGGCGGTTCTACTCCCAGCTCCTCCCGGATGGCTGAGCTTCTCACCCTATCTCTAAGGGAGAGCCCCGTCACCCTGCGAAGGAAGCTAATTTCAGCCGCTTGTATCCGTGATCTTGTACTTACGGTCACTACCCAAAGCTCGTGACTACAGGTGAGGGTTGGAACCTAGATCGACTGGTAAATTGAGATCTTTGCTTTACAGCAGAGGCTGCCGATCTCCCATTCCATCCTTCCCTCACTCATGAACAAGGCCCCGAGACACTTTAACTCCTCCACTTGGGGCAGGACCTCATTACAGACCCGGAGGGTGCATTCCACCCTTTTCCGGCTGAGAACCATGGCCTTGGACTTGGAGGTGTTGATTCTCATCCCGGTTTTGTGTTGATGTTTTATGTTTTTTTAATTGAATTTGTCATTGTATTGATATTTTGATATATCAATCATAAAATCATTAACTATTAATTTTCTTGCTAATGATTTCTCAGTTTATTGCACAACTACACATTAATTAATAAGGTGTGTTGATAGTAATTATATATATGACTGTCGCATAGCTTTGCGGCATAAAGGATGACAGCTGCAAGTGGAGAATAAAAGAGGCTTCTATTCATAATTATAGTTAAAAACGGGCAGAGTTCAACCAATCAGGCACACAGAATGTTAGAGGCAAAAATAGTAATTACATCTAAAAGGGAGGCAAGGCAACCACGTAAGAGTCCTTATATGGTTAAGGTAATTAGTGGGATGGGAGCAGGTGACAGAGTCATGCGATGGGCGTGTCAGTAGTCAGGGGACTGTGATCGGTGAGGTGTATGCTGGGAAGTGTAGTGTGAGTTCTAAGTTAGCTGTGATGAAGCTGTGACAGTGACATTTGTAGTCTATACTTACAGTGATAAATAGACACATTCAACACTTTGCTCAGGTGGAAGATGGGATTGCTGCCTCATTTGACATAAATTAAAAATATTTGATTTGAAATAAATAAAGAGTGTGCATGTGCAACCCCTTAAAAAAATTATTTTTATAGTAATTATGCTGACATTCACTACAGCTATACATAAAGCCATTCTACAAATACATAATAAAATATATAGAATTCCTAAATACTTTTATTGTGACCAATAATTCGATATTCTAGCTAAACTGTAATACTTTAAAGTATTATTTTGGGTAATGAGATTTGGTATCAATTATAGTTAGTCCTTCTCTGTTTCTGTCCCAGTTAGAATGTGTTAACTGGTGTGAAGTAACAGACATCTATAATTTTTTTTCTTTTTTAGTGTATGTGGGTATATTGTTTATTTGTGACCTGTTTTGTCAAAAGTATAGACCAACATTAAAATTATAAATAACCCCTAAATGAGTCTTAAACGAAACTACCATGCCTGATTGAGATAAAACAAAAGTCTACATTCCACTGTGAAGTGCTGTCATTCCTGCACAATTGCTCCTTGCATTGTGAAATAAAATCCGACGAAGATTCCCACTTATTCTTCACCACTTAAGTCTCTTCACAGTGCCAGAGTCAAGCTCAACAGGGTCTTCTTTCCCCACTGATTCTGCCAAGCCCGCTCCCTTACCTGTGGTTGTCCTAGATAGTAGTTCGGGACAGTGGGAATCTTGTACATCCATTCATGCACGTCACTAATTACATTTACATTTACAGCATTTGGCAGACGCTCTTATCCGGAGCGACTTACAATTATAATTTTTATACAACTGAGCAATTAAGGGCCTTGCTCAAGGACCCAACAGTGGGGGCGATAGTGGGGATTGAACCGCTGACCTACGGATCAGTAATCAATCACCTTGACCACTCACTGCCACCACTGCTAATTGGATGACGAGGCATTTGGCTACCTTGCTTAATCAAAGGCAAATTCATGTTCTACCTCATCTGAAAGCTCATTCTTTAAATTATTCTAATGTAATGTCACCTTACAATTCATCTTCATCAACATGTGACTCATTTGGCCAAAATTGGTCACATTTAACCTTTATGGTGATATAATTACTGCTATGTAGCGTCCCTTTGTTTGCTTTGCAAACTCCCAATAAAAAAAGTAAAAAAAAAAAAAAGCGGCTGCTATTTTGAAGCAGTTTGAACAAACTACTACTATGTAAATGTTACACTGTAATATGTAATACGTAAGGTGCGATTATAAAGTTCTAGGACAGTTCCTGTAGCGAATGTATTCAGTGGTGCACAGTCATGTGTTCAAATATCACCTCTCGTCTAGCTCATTTCTTCATTGTTATTGGCTTTCTTGAGTAGATAAGTCAAGTGTCTCTGCTGCCGTATGCAAATGCTTGTGCACTGTACAAATAGCGTTGCATATGGGCCAGTGTAAAAACAAACAATTGAAAAAACCCCACCATGTAACACGAGTTGTGATGTTGAAAATAAATACTTATTCAGAGCAACTTACATAAATCTTTTCTACACAACTGAGCAATTGAGTGTTAAGGGCCTTGATCAAGGGTCTAACAGTGGCAGGCTGGTGATACTTGGTCTTGAACCCCCAATCTTCAGATCAGTAAGACAAGCCTTAAGCAGAGAGCCACCACTGCCCACTTCATGAGAGGTACTGCTTGCTTCCTGCTGCACACTCCTGACCATGCTGCACTTCATTCATTCACTCGCTACTGGAATAGTCCCAGAACATTTTGCACCTCGTGGAATTATTGACAGCCTTTACAATACCGACCTAATGTCAAGTCGATACTTAATCAGTTTATTAGAACACATCTTGAAAAGGTTTGGAATAATTGAACATTAGATAGTCCATATAGTAAAAGTCATATACTCTCTGCCTCTCTAACGCACTGAGCTGTGTGAAGTAATGCTGGGTGATGTGTGTGGAAGTCCTTGCAGCCTCTGGGTTTCGGTCCTTGAATGTAGGGAACGTAAGGTTTTTTGGAGCACCAATCTTATGCAAGAGGAAGTTCGCTTCCTCCTCAACGGTCTCAAATTTGCCGATGAAATCATAATCAAGCAAGCATGGACTGCAGAGCTGACTTACTGGCTCCCAGTGGATGTCCATGCCAATGGGACGATGAACATCCAGAAGGTAGTGGATAAACTCGGAAAAAGTGACACCACTTCCTGTCCTGAGTGCTGATTTGGATGCGTTCACCCTGTACTTGGAAATGATGGGCTTGCCAAACACAGGGTGGTAGTATGAGTTTGGGCTTTCAAATTTGTCCCTGAAGGCTGAAACCAGACGCTCCATTGGCTCTCGAATGAACAGAACCTTGGTGTAAGAATGCAGGCGCTCAGAAACTGCCTGTGGGTCAAAGTTGTTTAGCCGCATCAAGTGGTTGCCATAGTGGACAGTGTCATGGTTTATAGTGTGTGTGGAGGATGCAACACCAGCAAGGACCATAAGCACTCGCTTCCAATTGGAGCAGCCAGCTTTGGGCACTTCACAGTAAAGCAACTTGTGCCTGTCCTCTACATAAATACGAGACACATGGTGCGGCGTTATTGTTCGTGAGATGTTACTCCGGTATTTGGCACAGATTTCCTCGATCAGGCGATGACGAGTTTTCTGCATACGATAAAGGTGCTGCCAATTCTTCGGTGTAGGCTCTGCTGAAGATGAGAAGTTGAATAGTGACTGGATTGCTACACTACTCTTGAGAAGTTTCCGGTGGCGTTTAGTAACACGACGAAAAACTTTATCTGGTTTGTTCCAAATGAAAGCTGGAAACTGAATTGGTGTGGTATGGTTATCAGCAGTTGGTTCATCAGGTCTGTGCTGTCTACCCAAATTAACTGCAATGATGCTGCTTGTAATGTTGCGGTCCTCCTGGGCACACAGCTCCTGCAAAGAAAAATAATCAGAACAAATACTGTGTGAATATAAGTTATTTATTTACACAGAACTATTTTCAGCATAATATTTTTGAACTATTTGTTTCGGGACAGTGGTGGCCCGGTGGTAGGGTGCTAGATAACTGATTCCCAAGGTCAGGGGGTCAGGGGACAAGCAAATTTCTCCCCTGCGATGGCCGGACGAGCTGTCCAGGATGTACTGTGCCCTTGCTCAGAGTTGGCTGAGATGGGCGCAAGCCTACTCGCGACCCTGATGAGGATTAGGTGCCTCAGAAAATAAATTAACATTTGTTTAGAGGTTGATTAAAGAAAACTAAATAAAAAAATTACCCTTTGTTTGTATGTGTGTGTGTTACCAGGATTACAATAAAATAATTTGCGTATTTTCATGGAATTTTTTACCAGAAATGGGACTTTGTATAAGGAAGACTGCATTCGATTTTGGAGATGATCCGGATCAAATTCTGGATCCAGGAATTTTCAACAGAATAAAAAAAATTTGTTAGACTGGACATTTTTGAACATTTTATTTCATATGGGTTTGGGCCTGGCGGAGGTTTGTGATCTCTGAGTGCTCTTGTTTTTAATGCACAAGTTTATGGTATTATTCTCCTATGTTAAATAACCAGGTACTGTATACTGCCTCAACATATAATTCTTTAATATGTTTAGCTAAATGTAAATTATAGTTAGAAAATCATACAGCAGCGTGGTAGTATAGTAATCAACATGTCTGCCTTACAGCAAGGATATCCGGCTGGCTTGAGTCCTGAGCTCAATGCCGTGTCCTTTTTTTTTTCTTATTCCGGTTTAATTCCACAGACCAAAGATATACATATTAGGCTAATCAGCTGTTCCAAATTGCCTCTAGGTGTGAATGTTAGTGTGAATGATTGTATGTTGACCCCGCAATGGTCTGATGAGCTGTTCAGGGTATATCCCGCCTTCACCTAGTGTCGGCTGAGATAGGCTCCGTCCTCACTGCGACCCTAGTAGGATTAATCAGTTTTGCAAATGAGTGAGTGATACTAAGAAAATTCTAATTTTCTAAGTTTAATACTACAATATAAGTAAAGAAATATTTAAAATAAATTTATAATGGATAACATGGATTAAAACAATCTGCTGTTCTTTTATCAGCCACATGATGGTGGCCTTTCTCCAACAAACCTTCAAAACTCAATTTAAACAATATAAACAATCAAACAATTTAAATTCATGCCATAAAAATGCATTTAAGGGGGTCCAAATACAGTACATACATTTCATGCTTTAACAACAGAAGAAATAGGTGCAGGAGCCAGGTGCACGGTTTAAGAGGGTTGTACTTAATAAATTATGGGTGTGCTTTGGGGATAAGGTGCAGCAAACGTTCACTTTAACAACCAGGCCTACTTGTACTTTAGTGGATTGCTATCATATTGGTGGATCTACCAGGTAATTGTAAATAATCCTTCTCTTCAGAGGTATTGAATATTGCTCATGCACAGTGAAAGCACACAAGCAGATCATAACCATAACATATAATTAAAGAAACTCAAACTAAATCTTGTTTACAAAAACAATCTTAAATATTGTAATCTTTTTATGCTTTAGCGCCACTGTGCCTCCCTGTGTGTGTAACAAGAGGAGTGTACTGTATACGTATTGTGCACCCACCACTGAGGGCGCATATTACGATACTGATAATGCTTAAAATAGCAACTAAATACTCTGCCACCGACTTCAGACCAAAGTTATGTTCATCATCACTTTGCAATCACTTTACTTTGCATCAGCATAGCAGAATGCCCCTGACTGTACCTCACTTTAAGACCAACACACCCATGCATGTTCAGCTGGAAATGAAAAAGACATTTGTGTAGCATTTGGTGCTGCTATGCACTGGGTGTATGATAAGGCCCTCTAATTCTACCTACCTCTCTGCTAAGTCACCTTGATAATTCATTCAAAATTATAATTCCAGCTTTGTACTACCCAATAATAATAATAATAATAATAATAATAATAATAATAATAATAATAATAATAATAATAATAATAATAAAAATAATAGTAATAATAATAATAATAATAATAATAATGTCATTCCAACATATGTTAATGCCTTACATTCCACCAAATTTCTGAATTTATTGCTAATTGCTAATAATCTCCATGTGCCTCATGTCCATCTCAGCCAACTCTAGGTGAAGGTGGGGTACACCTCGAGCAGCTTGCCAGGCCATTTCAGGGCCATCACACATACAGTCATTCACACTCGCTCTCACACCAAGGGGCTATATGGAACCGTCAGTCAGCCTACTGTGCATGTTTTTGGACTGTGGGAGGAAACCGGAGTACCCAGAGGAAACCCACGCAAGCACGGGGAGAACATGCAAACTCCACACAGAAACGCCCAGATCCTGGGAATCCAACCCGGGACCTTCTTGCTGTGAGGCGAACATGCTAACCACTACACCACCGTGCCGCCATAAATAATTTTTATGGTGATTATTTTTCCACCTGATTATTTTCATTTTTTGCAACATAGTGCACATTATTTTTGTTATATTATATTTAGAGCTTTAGATTTGTTCAGATTATCTGAGGCATTGATTTGCCTGAGTCACTTCACTATGCGCAGCAGAATTTTAACCTGGTTTTAGGATTTGTAATTTAAACACGCTTTACCTTCAAACAAGCTCCTCTGCTCATAGATCCACAAAATAATTTTAACCTTAAAGAGGACTTCCAACAGAGAATTCTGACCTACATTTTACAGCACTGGTTCTTTTTTTAACTGCCACTAAGGAGTTACTGCGAATCTTTCAACTTATTGAGCACAGACAGTAAAAAAAATTCTTCCTTACTGTAATCAAGGAAACTCCAAATTACCTTTCCTGGCCTTTGTTTTAGCCAGTACAATATATTTTAATCGACCTTTATAAAAAGAATCTGACAAAGAATGTCAGATTTATGTCTGCTTTACTGCAGTATTCACTATGTAAGAATTTCTGTGGGTCAAAATGCATACACCAAGCTGACTGTCTCTTGAAACCTTGGGAAGATTCCAAAAATGTATGTACTTTGCTAAATAGCGTAATTGGTAATTAATTGGCAGTTGTGGTTCAGTGGTAAAGGCTCTGAGTTAGTGACCCTAAGGGCAGGGGTTCAATCTCCAGTAATACCATGCTGCTACTGTTGGGCCCTTGAGCAAGGCTCTTAAACCCAGATTACTCAGCAAAAATGACAAATCGCACTTTTCACAGCAAAGTGGTTATCAATTTGAAAATTATTCAATACATTGGTGAACTTTTTCTCCAAAGTTGCATACTTAAAAGGCTGAAAATTCCAGGCAAGTTTACTCCAAAACTAGCAACATATGTTAGAAAATGTGGTATCAGTTTAAAGCTTAGGATACAAAATGGTACCAATAACTCAAAAAAATTTTAGTTTTGGCAGAAATACCCACTTTGCTATAGGAAGTCACAAATGTAAGTTGCTCTGGATAAATGCCATAAATGTAATTGGAAGTGTGGCTGTGACTGTATTTTAATGCTAGAGCCTTAATACAATAATTAATTCAATAATGTAAATTAATTCAAACAAATTAGCAAAGAACAAAACAGTGGACGTCACAGTTCTGATATTCAACATTCAGAGTTCTACCAGAACAGGTGATCATCAAGTCAACAACCTACACTGTCAGTTATCGGGCAGAAGACAGTCGGAGTCCATTTCTGTCCTCCAAGATACAATCTACACTAATGTTTCCCATAAATGATAATTACTGGACTACGTTATGAGTGACTACGTGTAGATTTTTAGTGCCAAAAGAGTACATATATATTCCCAAGCAGCATGTAAAGGGTACAGATTAGTACCTTAGCAGGCAATGCCCCAGTGACAAGTTTTTGTACTGGTATACGTTTAATAATGCACTTTAGAATGACTTAAGACCTACATAATGTACTTTCTGAAAATGTAAACTTCTGATGGAGTGTTTAATGATCAGATGAAACAAAGATGTAGTTGTCTGGATATCACAATCAGTATAGTTTCAAAAGAAAAGAATTAGACTTTTAATTTATAGAATTCCATCCCAGCTATGAATCAGGGCAGTGGTCACATCATGTTAGTTTACTGGAAAAAAAACAAGCACTCTAGGGAAAAATGTCACCATTTGGATAGAGGATCATCTAGAAGTACTGAATAAACTCCTTGTGACTTTACCCAGAAAATTCAAAGTTTGTCATAATTGAGCCTGTAGCTGTACAGTGATCATTAATCATCATCATACCTCTACAGAAGAAACAAAAAGGCTTAAAGATAATGTAAATATTTTGGAGTGGTCATTACAAGGTATGGACCCTTGATCCCAAACTCAAAAATGTGTCCGAGTAAATAAAATAAAATAAAACCACCTTAACTATTATTGTGAAATTACCTCTAGATAGTAATTTTTCACTCCAATTATATAACACATATGTATTCTCTCACCTCTCTCATCTGCCATGTCAAGCCATTGAAATTGACCCCTGGAAGACAAGAAAATCAGAAGAGCAAGAAAATTAGATATAAATCTGCTACCTGTGTCATGAAATCAGACTTTTCTTGTATAATTTTTAAAAAAATGACACAAAATCTTTATTCATTTTGACATCCAAAAAAATAAAGCATCACTAAATTGTTTTTTTTTTTGTTTCCCCCCAAAGAGACGGCATGGATATACTCCCTGCCTAGAACAGTACCTCTCTGTAGAAAGGTATATCCTCAGTCTGTCACTGAAACCAGTGCTATGAAGATTATAATGCAGGTGGTCCTGGGCTTGGGGGTACAGGCATTTTCCCCCTGGATTTTATTTTATATTTTCATGGGAACTTCATCCATACTACAGAGGTCTGATTGCTGTCATTGAACACTATCATAGTAAAAGTACAGCTTTATCCATATCAGAAAAGGGGAAAGCTGCCTCACGTCACAGCTTCTCTCTATAACTATTTAGTTATGTAATATGGACTGGTCTATGCCCCCCACCTCATCCTCCCTTGTGATTCAGGCTTAACTCTTCCCCATCATATTAACGTCTAATCATTTCCAGCTGGCTAAGCCCCCTCCCTTGTCCACGTCCTCAACCACTGCCACACCCTTCTCTTCCAGCATCCCTAGTTCTGATGTCCCACTCACCACTAGCATCAGTTTGGTCAGTGTTGTGGTTTTTGTACTTGTACTAGTTTAATGTCACTGTCATTCACACTGCCATTCTTACATTAAAACTCCCTTTTATTTCCAATAATCTCCATTACTTAGGTCACTCTCTGAGTCTGAAATGATAATATGCCGTGTCTGTGCAGCACTGACACAAAAGGCGACTCATAACTGCCAAATATATGGTAAAATAATTATCTGACATAGCCAGAAGCTGCTCCTGAATCATTTAAAAAGCCAGACTGGATGACAAATGTGCTCTGATTGGCTGAAATAACTCTAAATCTATGTCAATTTATGGCATAAACAGTAGCTGGCTGACTGGCTTGCTTCACCACTGTGCCATATATATATACGATCTTGAGTCGATTTTCCGTAAAACAGTGCTCCGTAAAACAGATATTTTCTTTGAGACAGAGGTTGCATTTTTTACTTGAGCTGTTGATGTCATTGAACTCACCCTACAACAGCTCAAGAAAAAAATGCAACCTCTGCCTCAAAGAAAAGTTCCTGATCATATGTCACCCTGAACTATCAACACTCAATAAGCGTAACGAACTTGTGTCTTCCTGCCGCCACAG
>JAOUQZ010000031.1:3167766-3179768 GCA_028564935.1 Neosilurus hyrtlii
TATGTAAAGCTAATACTCTCATCTTTGGAATAATTTATCGACCACCTGATTCAAATCCTGCAATCTTTAACAGTAAACTTGAGGAAATGCTGTACACATTAACTAGGGAAAACAACTGCGTTCTCCTTGGAGATTTTAATACAGATTTATCCAAGGATGATACTATCACAAATCACTTTGTTAATACCATGCACTCCTCCTTTTTTTTTCCAACCATAAAAACTTATACCAGAGTAACAAAATCATCCAGATCTATCATTGATAATATTCTGACAAATATCCAGAATACTAAGATGGAGTCTGGTGTGGTTATATCTGATATATCTGATCACTTCCCTGTTGTGATATTTTTAAATCTTATACGTGAACCTGCACCTACTCGCTATAAAACACCTGTTAACCTGCGGGATGAAAGAACTTTACAGCAACTGTGTAACAATTTGGTGACCAAGGCATGGGCCGATGTGTATAATTCCTGTAATCCTGACACTGCATATGATAATCTGTTTCATGAACTAACAAATTCTATCTGTAGTACTATCCCAGAAAAACTGTCATATGCAGCAAAAATGACTCAAATCCCTGGCTCACCAACAGTATATTAAATTCCATAAAACATAAAAACATATTGATTGAGCGATTTTTAAAAAAACGAGTGATGACTACAGGAGTAAATATTACAAATTTTGAGACACACTCACCCACATAATAAGAATAAGTAAATGTAACTACTACACAGAAGATATAACCGCAGCCCAGAGTGACTACAAAAGAATTTAGACAGAGGCCAGAAGTCAACAGTGCTACCTGATGTCACTGGAAATTCACCCATATTTGCTGCTAACTTCAATACTTACTTTTTTTCCATTGGTGAAAACTAGGCAAATGAAATCAAGCACCCCAAGAAACTTTCCTACAAACAATATCTTACAGGTAATTATTTTAAATCCTTTTACATGAAGCCTACTGATGCCACTGAACTATATAAAATTATTATAAATCTGAAGAGCTCTCACACTGTTGGTTAATTGTCAAACCGCTTGAACACTGTATCAATCTGTCATTACTTCACGGAATAATACCCAAAAATGACCAAGATAGCAAGAATCACTTTGATTTACAAATCTGGTGATAAAAACATGAGCAATTATCGCCCAATTTCTGTTCTACCAACTCTCTCCAAAGAGTTGTGTATGATAGATTAAGTAATTACTTGAATCAGTTCAATATTCTCACCAGTTTCCAGTTTAGCTTCAGAAAACAAGAATTCAACATGTAACCTAGTCTTGATAGAAAAAATTAACAATGTTTTAGATCAGGGTAGGTATGGAGTTGGAATTTTCTTGAAGCCTACAATACCACTGACTTCAACATTTCACTGGGAAAGCTGAATCATTACTGCATTAGAGAAACAGCGGTCAACTGGTTTAGAAGCTACTTATATGGAAGACAGCAATATGTAACCAAAAATAATCAAAGATCACAAAATAAGGAAATCACCTACGGGGTCCCCCAAGGGTCAATCTTAGGGCCAATGCTTTTTATCATTTATGTAACGATTTTAGTAATGTTTGCAGATGATACCAATCTCTTCTTATTATATATGAATGAACTGTTGAAAATAGACACCTAGTTCAAGTGTAATAAATGCTTAAAATTAGTAACGGTAATCAATGGTGTTTCAACTAAACAACAAAGCAATAGATAATGACCAGATTTGCCTTAATGTAAATCATGATAAATTGTCACTGTTCAGCTCCACTAAGTTTTCAGGGGTCCTCATTGTTGATGCCCTTAGCTTTAAACACACACATTCAATACCTCATATCAAAACTATCAAAATACTTTGGTCTATTTTTTAAAATAAGACACTATCTTACTCTATCAGCACTTCTTACTTTGTATAAAACTTTCTTATTCAAGCCCCACATCAACCACTGTAATGTCATACTGTGCAACACCTTCCCTAGTTATTTAATAAAAATTAGAAAACCTGCAAATGCTGCCTCACATCCACTGTTCCATCACTTTGGTCTCCTCTGACCGACTGAACTGAACGTGTATCACAACACCTGTTTAATGTACCAAGTCATTCACAAGTTAAACAATAGGTTGTCTGAGCTCCTTCCGGTCTGCGGTCCACTGCACACATATGATACAAGATAAAAAAAACCTCATCTATGGTAAAAACGGAAGACTTAAAAGGACTAGCTTGAGCATTGCATGCAGGGGCACGCAGATCTGGAACAAGCTCGAATCATATTAAAAGTGTTGAGATCCATCTCCGCCTTTAAATAAACTACTGAAAACTTATGTTTAGACACTAGCACTTGGAAAGCATTGGATGTCTGTCATTTTGTTGTTTTATTCTTGTCTTGTATATTTGTTTGTTCGCAATTGTTAAATATTTCTCTTTTACCTACCTTTCGTGCCCAGGCTTCCTATTATAAGTTTTGGGTAGCTTTTCTGTGAGACCTGCTACAGACACCTGTCATAACGTACACTTTACTCTACTTTGTTGTTGTTTTGTGTGTGTGTGTGTGTGGCGTGTGTGTGGTGTGTGTGAATAAATATAAATATAAAGATGATATGTACGTGTAACACACCTCAGGTCTATGATACTAAAGATCTTACAGACAGGTGAATCAATCACTCTGTTTATTCACTTTTAAAGATGTCTGTTACTTTTCAGATGTCTTTTATTCCTCACCCTGAGGTTGTGTAGTGCACCAAACCACACTCTATACACACACAGCCACATGACTGCTTACAGCTCTTTCTCCTGCTGCCAGCCTCTCTATGTCTGTAAGGACATCCAGAGAACACAACTAAACAGTGCCAGTGCTTACACACAGGTGAAACTCATCATATTACCTGCTGGAGCTACCTGGCCCCTCTTTGCCTGCACAGGGCGCTCAATCACATCCTCGCTGCCACATAAGTTCTAATGTGATGATCTGTATAATTCTGAATTAAAACTGGCTTTACTATTTCATACGCCTGTGGCATACACAGGTTTTTGATTGTTACAAAAAACTAAATTAATAGATTTTCCTGGATAATGTTGTAACTTTTGCATTCGGTGTGTGACCTGTGAGCCACGAAACAGCCTCTGCTCACTGGCAAAACAAACAGCGTTTCAATGCTTTTTGAGACATGGACAAATACCATATGCAATAAATATGCAGGTGCTACCTTTTGTATTGCCCTAAGAGTCTTTTCAAATATTCATTCCATGGAAATTGTTTAAAGGTTGCTGACCTTTGATTAAATTAGCAGCAAGGTAGAGCCAACCACAGCACTCAGATTCTTCGTTCTCTTACAGGTATAGTGGGCTTAAGGTTTGACTCCCAGTGACTCTTCTATATTTGGATGTTTCACCCTAGCAAAAGTCAAAGTAACAGGAAACCGTTTTTTTGGGGGGGGGTTTGTTTTATTTTTAAGCACATGCATGACATTGTTGTGGGGAGGCGAAGGCAACACATGACACACATTACCATTCACACTCACACCTTGGGGTGGTTTGGAACAGCAAGTTAGCCTATTGTGCATGTTTCTGGACTGTGGGTGGAAACCGGAGTACTCGGAGGAAACCCACGCAAGCACAGAAAGAACACGCGAACTCCTCACAGAAATGCCCTGGGCCCGGAACCTTCTTGCTGTGAGGCGGATTTGCTAACCACTGTGCCACCGTGCCGCCCATTATTATTATTACTATTATTATTATTATTATTCATCCATTCATTAATTTTCTGAAGCGCTTAATCCTAATTAGGGTCGCAGGGAGGCTGGCGCCCATCTCAGCCGACTTTGGGCGAGGGCAGAGAGATATTATTATTATTATATGAAATATGTGATTTACTGGTATGAAAATTTGGAGATTTCTGTGTGTGTGTGTGTATGTGTGTATGTGTGTGGGGAAGTAATTAGGCATGCTCCCCTAAAGTGACAGGCCATGAAACAGGAAAAGCCACCCTGCTAATATCCAGTGGTGTATGAAACATACTGTGCTGTAATTAATGCTCTAAACACATTTGAACAGATGTCAAGAGAAGCAGATTCACATTCAGTGCTACAGTGATGCAGAAAATGAGAAGCTTAATAAGTGCATATTAGACTGGGATCAAATTTCACAGACAAACTATATACTTTAATTCCTGTTGGTGTAAATTACACTCACAAAGCCATGAAGCAAAAATCCTCAGGAATTATAGCATGCATTTATGATGGAAATGCAGCACGCTCCCACTTTTGCAATTCCTAATCCATATTTGGTCTTTGCTCCATATTTAGAAAGTTAAATTTCAAATGGTCAAATTCATTATAAAAAAGGTAAAGTTTGAAACGGCAAAGATCAGACAATGCTATTCCAATCTTCAACCATCATGGTGTGGTGAGTCATTGCCTCCTTTAGCCTCACAGTCATATTTTCTGATATTTACTGTAACTTTTGACCTGTATATGACTGATTTTATACATTATGATGCTGCCTATAGTTTGAAATTCAACAAGATATCAACATGACCTGATTCAGTAGGTTTAGCATTATAAATAGCTCAGCTTTGGTACTAAAACTAAATAAGATGTTAGTTTTTGCATTCCTGCTCTGGCTATTTCCAGAACAATATGTAGAGGCACTAGGTCTAGGATAATGTTTCTCTTTTCAATCCTACCGATAAGGATTAACAGTTATAAGGAGTGAGTGTGGCCATACTCCTACATAGTCTTGCTATAATGTTTTGCATTACCAGCAAAATTTTTTTTCATGGCATGCCTCCCATGCAGGTCAAATTTACAATCGTTTTTAAATTGTAGACGTATGCACCTTCACACCAACAGTTGCAAAATTTACCTGCAGATTCTGCGATTAAAATTTGGGGTTCTTGGGGTCCCATTTCACATTAAATGCTATGTCTGTTCTTAAACCGAATTTGCTATGAAGGCCAGTCCTGAAAAGGACTTGATGATTATCTTTGCATTATTTATTTCTAATTTATTGCCGGACTCATAGGCACCCACCCCATCATTTCTTTTGAAGGCTGTAAGAGCTCTTTTGATCTTAACATGGTGACACCACACACTTCAGTAGCAAGGAGGACACCAGATCCTGATTCACTGTTCATTTTCTGAACTGCTTAATTCAAATTAGGGTCGCGGGGAGGCTGGCGCTCATCTCAGCTAACTCTGGGCGAGGGCAGAGCACACCCTGGACAGCTCACCAGGCCATCGCAGGGCACAGATCCTGGTTGTTAGGTTTAAATAAACTGGTTATTCTTGCAGGAGGTATTAAACAATTGCACCTAATCTAAAACACCTGATGCTAATTTTATGGACTTGAACTTGAATCATGCCCTGTCCAAAATCGCCCACTCATTCACTATTCCATATTCACTACAGAGGAATATAAATGTAGGGGACTATATAGTGTGCTCATTAGTGATAAAACATTTCCGGACACTACTCCTTGCCACTGTTGTGAGCTGGTGGAGTCTTTGGATCAATTTTTTCATTATAACTTTAACATTTTTTAAATAGTACATTTATTAAAATTTATATTTCAGGCAACTCCATTTTGCCTTATTTTTTGTCTTTTTTTAGTTTTTAATAACTACACTAATTGTAATAAATATACTTCACTGTCCATTTATAATTGTTATACACTTTAGCTTAATACTAATTTTAATTAAATGCAAAATAACACCCATTTATAGGACTGAATAACGTTTTCCCCTCTGCTTTCTCTCCTCCTGTCTGTCAGGCATTTTTTTCCAACAGGCAAAATGCAATGATTTATAATGATATATTTTGCTTGGTATGTGACCATCACCTGTGCGCTACTTTTCACAATGCATTATGGGATACATTGAGAGCACTATATAGTACTCACTATACATTAAGACACCACTACGAAATGACAAATTTACTATATAGTGAATAGTGAGTGATTTTGGACACAGCAACAGTAATATCTTTGTATCCAGTGAAAAAAGGGTGACTGAGACATTGATACATAAAATTCAAGTGTGTGTGTGTGTGGTTGGGGGGGTATGGGGTCAGAGAGAGAGAGAGAGAGAGAGAGAGAGAGAGAGAGAGAGAGAGAGAGAGAGAGAGAGGAGAGAGAGAAGGAGAGAGAGAGAGAGAGAGAGAGAGAGAGAGAGAGAGAGAGAAGGAGAGGAAGAGAGCACAGCAAGATTATTTAAACAAATCATGTTTTTTCTTTTTTTTCTGCAGTGAGAATAAAGTAGAAGGTTCATTAGGAATCAGTGCTTTTCTATTAATAAATCTTTTGGTGGCATTCACTGTGTGGTTCACTTCTTAACCTGACTAATTAATGAGGAACATCATGACAGCTGACTTCTGCTTAAAAGTCTTTCTGCACCTCTAATTCTCATCCTTTTCATTTTACGCTTCTTAATCCTGTTGATGAGAGAAATATTATTCACGCTCCGGGGATGACTGTATAATTCACATCTTCTCGTTTTCATTACTATCAGTGAAATTATTTCTTCATTGTACACCTCCAGGACATGCCTGAAGGGTTTTTTCTTTCACTTTACACTTCCCTCTCTCTTTCTTTTTTAATAGTTGTCACTCACTTATACCCATAAGGAAGCTTCCAGGGAATTTTACAGTTGATAATGGTTAGTTACTCTTCTACTCAACATTAGTCACCTCTACACTCTTATCACGCCATTCAATTTTACAAGTGACTAATTGATTAAATATTTTTCTATTCTATATGAGGTTGAAATGATAAATTCTTATTTGCAGACAGTCGTGGAAACTTGTTCAGTGTGTATTACATTGAAGCTGTGACTCATTCATTTACTAAGCCAGGTAATTTTCCTGGAAACACCAAGCGGCAGAGAAACTGGCATGTAGAAAAACAAAGAGAAGAATAACAGTTCCAATCCACATGATACTGCCTTCTGGGTCTGTCTGTCTGTCTGTCTGTCGCCATCCTCATGGATGAGGGCTGGCGATAAGCTACAGCAGAGCACTGAGCAGCAGGCAGCAGGCAGACGTTTTCTAATATCATTCATATATCGTCACATGTTCAAAGTACTTTGAACCAAAGACGCTTGGTGGTGGTATTCAATTACACTAGAAAATATTTGTGGTGTGGTGTTCTGTCTAAGTCTCTACCAGGACATGACGGTACCCTAACATCTGAAATGCTTCTATCCACCTGATGGCATCCTAATGCAGGGTCCAATTTTCAGCACTATATGTCAGTATGGGCCACACAAGGGTCCTCAGAAACTTGCCTTTGCTGGATTTGCTAAGGGTACAATCCTTCTAGGGTTGGGTCAAGGACTTGTTGGTTGTTTTGGCCATGCTTATTCATGCACAAAACAGAGACGCACAGGAGCAAAGTGATTATCATGTCTGCTTCACATCAAGAAGGTCCTGGGTTCTAATCCTGTTCCTGTGTGGAGTTACCATGTTCTCTCTGCACTTGCATGGGTTTCCTTCAGGTTCTCTGGTTTCCTCCGACAGTCCAAAGACATGCATATTAGGCTAATTGGCTGTTTAAAAATTGACCCTAATTGTAAGGGTGAATGGCTTTGTGTGTGTGTTGCCCAGCAATGGTCTGACGGGCCGTTCAGGGTGTACCCTGCCTTTGCCCAGTGTCGGGTAAAAAAGGCTTCATTTGCCCCTAATAGCAGCATTATGCAGTTTGGCCAATGAGTGAATACTGCGTGAAATGTCCATTCAGCTCAGAAGTTCTCAGAGTTTTTGATGGCTCACAGAAACAAATATTCTTATAAATAATAAAGTGCATGTACAGTGGCTGATTGAATACTTTAGATTTTTCTATGATGATCACAATTTAAATATTTGGTCACAAGTGCAGACGCCATGCCTAAAGCCCATCTGCACCTTTTGCAAGTTCTCGCTCTGCCAATGGAGTTAAACACCACAGGAGGGCACGTAACACTTACACGGATGAATGATCAATGAAATAGCCCAATATTCAGTGTAGTCAGAGGTTCCCTGCTTTTAGGAAATATGGATGAATACTGAATAGTGGATCATGTCCCTACGATCTTATTTTAAAGTCTAGTGGAAAACTGCACAATCTTATCTCCTCCAGTTTTATTGAGTTCTGCTAGTATGTTGTTTATGCCTGGTGCCTTCCTGTTTGGTAACCTAATGATGATGTCTTGACCCTCACTCTCCAATATTTCTGGATCAGTTTCGGCCAAGTAATAGTATCCAGAAGGGCTTGGCATCGAGTATTATTGACAAAACCCTGTCTGAAACTGCTTTGTAGCTGAGCATGGACTTTGCAATCCTTTTACTCAGGATTACTCCCCCGATAAACATTTCCACCTGAGTACATGATAAGCTCTCCTTCTGATGTCTTGGAATGCCCTTCTCTGGTCCAAATATATCAGCCAGACCAAGCATTTAGATATTGCATCGGCTCATTTCTTGCTGGACATTCTGTCAGTCTGGTAAAGATTTCTAACATTCAAAGTCACTATTCTTGTCTTCTTTCTCAAATTTATTTATCTCAATTGCTGACCATCCAGTTTCTGGGTTCAGGTCCCGAATATAATTTTTTTCAGATTTCAACAATGTAGAGAAACAGTTAGGGTGATCGGCAAAGTCATCCTAAAATCATCCCTTTGCATATGGTCATCCATGGATCCTCTTGCGTTGTTATGGCTCACCTGAGGCACCCAAAACCCTCATCTGGTGTCTTGCCAGAGCCCCTTTCCTCACTTAACCACCAAGTCAGTCTCCCCATTGTGCACCATGACCTTCTGGGTTTTAATTGCTTTAATATATGCAAAAGAAAGCAAAAAATTTTTGGGCAGATAGATAGATAGATAGATAGATCTCTCTATCGATCTATCTATCTATCTATCTATCTATCTATCTATCTATCTATACATCCATCCATCCATCCATCCATCTATCTATCTATCTATCTATCTGTCTATCCGTCTATCCATCTATCCGTCTGACCCACCACCTGTGGGAGAGGCTATAGGGGTTGGGTGTAGTGTGTACCGGGTGGCAGCCGAAGGCGTGGGTTCTGCCAGACTGATCCTGGGCTACTGGACTTTTGGCATTTGGTACATGGAATGTCACCTCTCTGGTGGGGAGGCCGCAGTTTGATGATCGACTTTGTAGTTGTGTCATTGGACTTGTGTCCGCATGTTCTGGACACTCCGGTGAAGAGAGGAGCTGAGCTATCAACCGATCATCACCTGGTGGTGAGCTGGCTCCAATGGCAGGGGAGATTGCCCTCCAGACCTGGGAGACCCAAGCATGTAGTCAGGATCTCTTGGGAACATTTGGCAGAGTATCCTGTCAGAAGGCCTTCAACTTCCCCCTTTGGCAGAGCTACAACCACATTTCAATGGATGCTGGAGACAGAGTCCGAATGGGACATTATTGTGTCTCCATTATTGAGATGGCAGCCTGGAGCTGTGGGCAGAAGATCGGTGCCTGTCGTGGGGGCAACTCCAAACCAGGTGGGGGACACCTGAGGTGAGGGGGGCCGTCAAGCTGAAGAAGGAGGCCTATCAGGTCCTTTTGGCCCATGGGACTCCCGAGGCAGCGGACAGGTAATGACATGCCACTCGTGCTGCAGCTCAGGCTGTTGCTGATGCAAAATCTCGGGTGTGGGAGGAGTTCGGTGAGGGCCTGGAAAAAGACTGAGTTGGCCTCGAAAAGGTTCTGGACCACCATCCTATGCCTCAGGAGGGGAAAGCAGTACACCATAAACATTGTTGGGGTGTGAAAGGAATACTTCGAGAACCTCCTCAATTCCACCAACACGCCCTCTGTGGAAGAGGAAGAGCCTGGGTGTTCTGGAGGGGGTGTGTCCATCACTGGGGTGGAGGTCGCTGAGGTAGTTTAAAAGCTCCTTGCTCGCCGGGCTCCAGGGGCGGACAAGATCTGTCCTGAATACCACATGGCTCTGAATTTTGTAGGACTGTCTTGGATGACATATCTCTGCAAACATCATGTGGTCATTCGGGGCCATACCACTGCATTGGCAAACCAGGTTGGTAGTTCCCCTTTTTAAAAAAGGGGACTGGAGGGTGTGTTCTCTCTCTCTTTATATATATATATATATATATATATCCATATTTCCATATCTGCTGAAGAAAAACGGGATTTTTTGTTATCCAGACTTATGGAAAAATCATATACATTATTTGGGTCATATTTCATAATGCATTACCTGCAAATATCTTGCTTTTTAATACTGATCTTCAAGTAGAGGCTTCTTCTTTATGTAACAGCCTTTTCACCATTATTTTATTGGGAAATTGCTTTATAATTTAAAATTGTTTTACAATATGTGAAGAAAATCAAGGCCCTGATTAACATGCGGACAGAAATGTCTTTAGCCGTTTTATAAGTAAATGTTTGACTTCAGGCTGTGAGACAGTAAGTATGTGTTTTCCTTTATATCGGTATATAAGTGGGTTTTCACGCTGGATGTATCAGTGAAGTTCTTAATGCTGGTGTTCAATTTTACTATTCCACTCCTTTCCCCATTTTCCTACAAGTATTGCCTTCCTTTTTTTTCTTTCCTCATTTCCTGACATGTCTTGAAGTAGAGTGTCACCAGTGTCTGATTTAATTAGCTTTTTCTTTAATTTTACTTTACTTCCTGCACTCTCAAAATCTTGCATTAATTTGCCAAAAAAGGCTGTGAGAGCAGGCATGGGCTTGATTTCTCATATCTGCTGTGAGCACTGAGTCAGTGAATGTGGATACCATGGAATTATTTCTTGATTTTGGTGCCTCAAACATAAATCATAAATCTGTCCACGATTAGCAATGAATAATAAGAACTCATGAATATTGCTTCAAAGTTCTCTTAATGAAAATTTATCTAGTTCTTTCTATCCTTTCTTTAGTGTGCTCTTTAATCTTACTCTCTTTGATAGGAAGACAGATCTTTAAGACAGATGACATTAAAAAGAGTAAAATCATCTCTTCTTTAAATTATTCTCAAACCTGAGAGAGAGAGAGAGGGGGGGGGGGGTTTAGAGAAAATGAGGGCAGTGCTCATAAAATCTGGAGGAATCAGTGACTATCTGAATGTGTTTCCCAGAATAGCAGAGAAAGAAACTGTATGCGAGGATCACTTTAGATTAATGCATTTACGTCATGCTGTTTTTGCTGGCCTGAGCACTTAGATATGAAAGAAGAATCCTGGGTATGTTATCCATTTCTATATTTAGAAAATGTCAATATATTCTCAATCACAGAATTATGACCTCACTAACTCACTCAGTTGCCAAACCATTTAATCCTACTACAGATGAGCAGGAAGGCTGATCTCATCTGAGCGGGCTTTGGGAGAAGGTGGGGTACACACTGAACTGCTCACCAGGCCATCACACGGCAAACACATCAACAACGATTTACAGTCACACTCACATCTGGGGCAATATAAAAACTAGCCCAATTAGCCTAATGTGCACGTATGTGGAGTGGAAAACCAGATTTGCAAGCACAGGGAGAACATGAAAACTTCAGCAAGTAATGTCCTCACTGAGCCAGAGATCTTCTTGCTGTGAGGTGGACATGCTAACCACTGTGCCCCTCAGTGGATGTACCTAAAAGGTTAACGTTCTTGGGTGCCGTGTGAGATGGGCACCAGCCTCCCCGTGACCCTAATTAGGATTAAGCGTTTCAGAAAATAAATAAATGAATGAGTTTTTGGGTGCAGTATTCGACAAAAATTGGAATGGAGAGCAATTTGTGAACAAAGAAGTGATTTGTCCTTGTTTTTGAATTGACTTTCTGGTAAGAAACAACAATTCAACAATTAATTTCCAGACATACCAATGCACCTCATCATCATCATCTTCTTCCGCTGGTTTCGGGATCGGGTCGCGGGGGCAGCAGCCTAAGTAGTGACTCCCAGACGTCCCTCTCCTCAGTCACTTCCTCCAGCTCTTCCGGGGGGATACCAAGGCGTTCCCAGACCAGCCGAGAGACGTAGTCTCTCCAGCGTGTTC
>JAOUQZ010000031.1:3220533-3232777 GCA_028564935.1 Neosilurus hyrtlii
GGTGAGGAATTTCCTTCGTATTTGTCTGAATATGAGTGTGTGTGTGTGTGTGTGTGTGTGTGTGTGTGTGTGTGTGTACAGGGGCAAAAATAGAGAGCAACTTATAAATAAACACAAAAAGTTGTATTTCTGTATGAACACACTGATTATGGGGAGATAAATAAACAAACCTGAGAATCTGCGCTGCTCCATGAAGTCAGCCATGAACTGAGACTCGGTGAAGAGGAACGCGTACATCTTATCCACGCTGAAATTATACACCTCGTTAATGTACTGACGTCCGTTTAGGTCATCATGGAACGCCTGCACTTCCACTTCTGAACATACACACACACACACACACACACACACACACACACAAAATTATATACGTGTGTATATACAGCTTCAAATACTTTTGCAACCTATTTACTCACTACTACTGTATCAAGGAGCAGCTGGGGATGACAACAACGGAAGCAGGATGATTGGCTGTGGACAGGAGGCCGTTTTTGAGATGCTGTGACTGCTGCTACCGCCTGACCTGGGGATGATGCTTACTGCAACCACTACTACTACTATTACTACTATTATTACTACTACTACTACTACTATTACTACTATTATTACTATTACTAATACTATTACTACTATTATTACTATTACTAATACTATTACTACTATTATTACTATTACTAATACTATTACTACTATTATTACTATTACTACTACTATTACTACTATTATTACTATTACTACTACTATTATTACTATTACTACTACTATTACTACTATTATTACTATTATTATTACTATTACTAATACTATTACTACTATTACTACAACTATTATTACTATTACTACTACTATTACTACTATTATTACTATTACTACTACTATTATTAATATTACTACTACTATTATTACTATTACTACTATTATTACTACTATTATTACTATTACTACTACTATTACCACTACTCACTTATTTGCCACTTAATCCTACTAGGATCACGGGGAGGCTGTAGCCCATCCCAGCAGACACTTGGGCAAAAGGCTGAGTACACCCTGAACAGCTCGCAACACACAACCATTCACATACACACACACACACACACACACACACACACACACACACACACACACACACACACACACACACACACACACACCTAGGGACAATCTGAAACAGTTTGGACTGTGGGAAGAAACTGGACTACCTGGAGGAAACCCAAGCAAGCATGGGGAGAACATGCAAAAGTCCACACAGCCTGGACTCAAATCCAAGACCTTCTCGCTGTGAGGCGGACCTGCTAACCCCGACACCTCTGTGCCACCCACTTTTGCCACCCAGAAATATGAATAATATATACATAGTATGTGTACACAGTAAGTGCTTGACTTGGAATGACAGGCGGAAGAACACGACAGTTGTGCGGCACCCAAGTTAAGTGGTGCGATCCGATTTACGACAAAATCCAACGTACACCGTGACATGGAAACGGAACCCTGTCATAAGTCAAGGACTCACTGTGTATATGATGAATTGATTTTCCTCTATATAGAAATATCCATTCACTCATTTTCTGAACAGCTTGATCCTAAGTAGGGTCACGGGGAGGCTGGCGCCCATCTCAGCCGACTATATATAGAAATAATCAAGAATACTTTTTTGTCTCATGGGTTTAATTGGGTTCTTTTTATCTACTTTTTTTAGACTTCTGCAAAAAATCTGGTGATGTTTTAGGTCATATTTACACAAATCAAAAAAACCTCACAAACCACAGTAACAACCACTCACAAACCATTCACAAAAGCACCACTGTAGCACTTAAATATTACACGTTGTTAATAAATCACAATGCTTGTAATGAAGCCACGGTGAAGGTTTAAACTGATGTGTAGAAGTACTCAGTAGAAGTCATTTCTTTATTTTCATAATTCAGTCTGAATCACGATGCGACACTTCCTAGAAACACTCGTGCTTTTGTTCATCCCCGCCCATGATATTTTTCTATCGGATTTAGTTGGTTGTCTCTTCACAAAACATAAACCAACAAGAGCGCAAACCTCCACCAAGCCTAGCAACCCCCCCATATGAATCTGATTGCCAAAAGTCGTCCCATCTCACCATGGTAAAGTATTGTAAAAAAAAAAATCCAGGATCCAGAATTTGATCTGGATCATCTCCAAAATCGAATGGAGTCTGTGTTGTCCAAAGCCCTGCCTCTGGGCCTGCTGAACTCTTAAGGTTTTTTTTTTTATTTTTGTTTTTCAGAGCTCCCGAGTGGCGCATATGCAAGGTGCGTGACTATAGTGATTTCCCTCCAAGTGTGTTAGGCTGCCCCCAAATCCGCATGCGCAGCAGTTAGAAAAGAGGCGGGCGGTAGCATCGCATGTCACGGAGGGGGCGTGTGCTTGCTTACGCCCCTCTCTGGTCGGTGGTGGTCGTGTGATAGGAAAGCCAAAAGTTGATGGGTGGGAATTGGAAATGAATAAATTAGAGAGAAAAATGAGAAAAAATAAAAAAATATATAATAATAATAAAAAATTCTTGTTTTTCAAATAACAGAAAGTACACAACGGCCTGCGGTAATATAACACTTCCAAAAAATCTAAAAATAATTGAAACGTTTTTTTTAAATTCCTGGATTAAGAATTTGATCCAGATCATCTCAAAAAGTTAATGAAGCCTTACTTATCCAAAGCTCCGCCTCCGGTTAATTCTGCTAACTAACGAATACAAAACGTGGGTGCAACACTTCGGCAAAGGTAACTAGGAGCTTAACTGAATACACCATCCGCACCTTCATCATGTGTGTCAGATGAGTCGCTGAGCTCAGTCGGGATGTCTTCGTTATCGTTGAAGTCCAGAGACGGTGAGGACACTGGACCCAGCGGTCCCTCTGCAGACTCGCAGCTCCTCACGTCAGCCAGCAGAGGCAACGTCAAGAGCTCTGGGTCCGGCAGGCAGTCCGTGTACTCTTCAGGAGCTATGGCAAACTTCAACCAGCAGAAAGTGCACAGAGTTAGAAAGCGGAAATGTCGAAGGTGTGTGTGTGTGTGTGTGTGTGTGTGTGTGTGTGTGTGTGTGTGTGTACTCACAGACAGAGGCAGGTCTGTGCTGCTGGGCGTGGATGTAATGGTGGAGTGTGTGATTGATCTCTTGTGGGATTGAGGGCTGCCGTCCTGCTTATTGTCTACGCTGCTCTTTGATGAGTTATCATTACTGACTTCGTTCTCTTCGGCGGGGATTTCTTCCGAGTATCTATAAAACACATACGCGCAGGGAGGCATGTCAGGACACGAGGATGTTAATGTCTCTGAAAAGCACACAGGTCCGTTTGAATCGCTGTCAGTTTGCACCAAATCTATACATTTCTATCATATGAATGTACATGTGAGGTTTATCAGTCGTATCCACTATGCATTTGATATGTGTGTTCACCCCATAGTGTTAAAGTCATCATCGGGGTGGACGTAGTCCTCATCGTCACTGGTCAGCCCGAGCTCGTTACCATAACACTGATGGACAAAGTGCCACAGTTCCTTTGGACACAAGGGCTGGAAGGAGGGAGAGAGGGGAGGGGCAGACCATCAGAACACAGCACACACATTCCACCCAATGCTTTACACATCACCTAACACTAGTGTTGTTACGTAACACTACAATATCCTGCGCAACGCCCTTAAACATCATCAGCAGCTGTATTCATGATATAAACATCAAATGTAATGTCCTTTCATGCATGTAAGCCGTCTTGGAAAAAAGGCAAAATCAAACCAAACCAAAATCTCTATCTGGATTGAACAGCTGATTCACAAAAGGTAACATTCTTATAGTTTTCTGAACATTTTATTCAAATCACTGTAAGGCGGGAGCCTATCCCATTTGGAGGGGGTGGGGTACACCCTAAACAGGTCACTAGACCATCACAGGGCAATACAGACACAGACATTAAAACTCATTCACACTTAGGGGCAATTAAGAACAGTCAATTAGACCAATGTGCCTTTGGAGGAAACTTATGTGGGAGGAAGCTGGAATACCTGAAGGAAACCCACACAAACATGGGGGGAACACAGAGAAACAGGCTGTAGTTGTGGAAGTAATATAATGGGTGTAATGTTTACTAAGCCAGTTCTATGCGTCATGTACAACCCCTGGCGTAAAATATGGAATCGCGACGCTTAAAGAATCTGGCTTTTTTCATCATCATCATTGGTCATCGCCAGTTTGAGGCATGAAGCGACAAGTGACAAACAACCACATAACGTCAGTGAGCGGGACTAAAATGACCGTTGAGAGGCGAAAATCTTTGAAGCGACGTAAAGTGGGCAGCTGCAGAGTTCACCTAAGCTGAGCTTTCTCCCAAGCGATCTGAGCGCTAATCAAGATTCAGTTGATTGACACAAGCCACCAAACACTGAGTACCCCAAAACCTTCCCCTATTGGATTTTACAAACCAGGTAAAAATTCGATTTCGCGTGCAGTTCCGCGGCAAATCGATTCGCTTCCTGTGTGATTCTGACTTTAGACATACGCAAAGAAATGCTGTCAGACAAAGATAGCTTCAAAAATTAAATGTTAATACTGTAAAGATTGCGCTAATAAATAAATGAAACAACCAAGTCAACCAAGCAATTTAGGGTAAGGGCCTTGCTTGAGGGCCCAACAGTGGCACCTTGGTGATACTGGGCCTTGAACCAGTAATCCAGAGTCTTACCCAATGAGCCACCACTGCTCTATGTGTCACACACTTATTGTGTGGCTTCCAGCATGGCGGACAGCCTTTGTAACAAGGGGCGACGCCTGGTCATGTGACCCTACTGCAATCCATCTATTGGTCTGCCCATTACAAGGGATATCCCATAATTGCCTGGAGGTTTCTCTAAGCATCTTGTTGAGCTCTTCTGGAGGTCTTGACTGCCTGCTTGCTTACATTTACATAAAATACATGGAAATTACGGCAATTACCAGCAGCCGTCATAATTATTGTGATTTTATTTTATTCTTTTTTGTCTGCCGAAGTGGTCCTGCTTAATATCCTGCAAATGTTTTCAGTAACTGAAATCAAAATAGTTTATATACTTGATAATGTGGGAAAAAATGAGTTTGCTTTAAAAAAAAAAGCTTTTTGGAAGAGTTTTTACTGCACTGTATGTAGGTGGGATTTTACACTGTAAGTGTGAAACAAACAACAGGTGTGAAATCACCCTTAGGCAGCACTAAACCGCTAGCTATACGCTTGCCTTGTGGATGAAATTAAAGCAGTAAGCTTTAGACACTTTCGACTTTAGGGTAATAACTTTAGAAACGATATCATTTCTGGTTTAGCTGTTCCTTTGTCCAGGTCTAATACACTGTGAGGGATGTGTGAACGCCAGGTGCCATGTGCCCTTACCTTATCCAGCAGAGCATTCTGCCAGAGGCGGAACATCATCATGTATGTCCTGTCCCTTGCCGCGAACGACGTGAAGAAGTGCTGGAGTAGAGACAGAGTGAACAATGATGGGTCACGGTGTAATATGCTGCTTTTGTGATACTTTTATCCTTTAATTGCTTTACATGCCATTATTATAGTGACAATTACTCCGGCTGGGTGGCACAGTGGCGTAGAAGGCCTGGGTTCGATTCAGGCGATCAGGTGTTTCTGTGTGGAGTTCGCATGTTCTCCCTGTGCTTGCGTGGGTTTCCTCCAGGTACTCCGGATTCCCCCCACAGTCCAAAAACATGCGCAGTAGTCTAAGTGGCTGTTCCAAATCTCCCTTAGGTGTGAGTGTGAGTGTGAATGGTTGTGTGTGTGTGTGTGTGTTGGCCCAAAAATGGCCTGGCGTGCTGTCCAGGGAGTTCTCTGCCCTCGCCCAGAGTCGGCTGAGATGGGCACCAGCCTCCCCGCGACCCTAATTAAGATTAAGCGGTACAGAAAATGAATGAATGAATGAATGAAGTTGAATAAAATTCTATACCAGCAAGTTCCATAAAAGCGACCTTCAGTTATTCAAATTCAACGATGAATGCAAGCCATTAATCAACAGAGAGCTCATCTGGCGTTACCTTCTCCGTATCCGTGCACACTTGGATGGCATTGGGAATGAGACGTGCCGTCTTTTCTTTTGTCATGAAGCAAATATCCTTCAGACGCACCGTCAGCTACACACACAAAGACGCACTCCTGTTAAACACTCTGGGATAAATTACCGCATCATTAACTTGTTACATAACCTGAATCCATTTTAGATTTAATGAGAAAGACTCGTACTAGTGTCTCCCAGCGAAAGATGTTGCTATAGAAACAGATCCAGTTCTCGGAGAGGTAGAGTCTACCCTGCAGGAGGATGTCTCTCTGCAGAGCACAGGAGTAGTCTAGAAAGGTCAAAGGTCAAATCTTTACCGTTATTGTCAGGATTGGAGATGACACATTTCGTTTCTTCAGAATGAAGAAACTCTATACAGGATGGGTATGAAAATGTTCCTCTGAGCGCGTGTCTGCAGTACGTACCCACAATGAGGCGCTCTGTATCCGGGAGCTGTTTGAAGAGCTTCCTGAAGTCTTCATTTCGCTGCTTGTAGGTGGGGCTGAGAACCTGCATGAGACACAGACCAACACATCCGTAAGCACACACGGTTGAACACACTGCAGCGCTACTCTCACACCTGCTGGTAATTTTCACAACTGATTGATCATAAGGTATTAATTATAGATGGTTTATTCTGAATGCAATAGTCGATCTGCACCCACTGGATATGAGTAATCAGCCATTCTGATTGGTTAATCTTCAACTAGGATATTACTCCATATACTAGTAGTAGGTTTTTCACTAGAGAGGGGAAAAAAAAGAAAGAAAAAGAACGAGACTTATGCTACGCTAATCACTACTACTAGCTGCCCACCTTTTCTGTTTATTCCAGACCTATTCCATTAAATAAATAAATAAATTAAGAAATAAAAGAGTGCAGTGGTTAATGGTTAGTGGCCTGGCCGGGGGGGGGGGGGGTGCCCTGCGTTCACCTACAGTTGTCTGAAATGGGTGCCAGCCTCCTTAAGTGGCTTACAAAATAAATGAATGAATGAATTAATCAATAGGTTTTTTTCAAGAATTGAACGTTTCTTTTCCGCCAAATGTGACTTCAGAGCCTGCTGCAGTCCCCGGTGTCGTCTGATACGGCTGACTGGAGGAGAGAGACTCCATACTAAAGCTCTGTGCATTTGATGGTGGAGAACGTACATTTTTTTAATTTTCAGAAATTAGTTAAAATAATAAAAACTATTTATTTTTGTTAATCCAGTGAGCCTGGATAGAATGGAACAGCTATTCCTCTCACTCTCCCCAGATATGACTGATTGCCTAGCAGTTAATATCCAAGGAGAGGTCATGAAATAACTGTTCGGGGTTCATTTATTCATTCATTCATTCATTTTCCAAGCCGCTTATTCATAATTAGGGTTGTGGGGAGGCTGGCGCCCATCTTAGTCGACTCTGGGCAAAGGCGGGGTACATCCTAGACAGCTCACCAGGCCATCGTAGGGCCAACACACAAACAGCCATTCACAACCAATTAGTTTAATGTGCATGTAATGTGCATTCAAGTACGGGAGAACATGCAAACTCCTCACAGATATGCCCGAGCCAGGAAATCAAACCCAGACCTTCTTGCTGTGAGGCGGATGTACAAACCACTGTGCCACCGTGCCACCCACTGCTCAGTGTATATAGCACAGAATGTTATATTAACACGCCTCGTTCTAATACATCATTGTTTTTTCCTCCTAACAACTTCTACATTCGACCCTCCACTAGAACAGGTTTTTTGGATAAATCATCTAATATGTGCCTGATAAAAATAGCTAAAAAAGTTCCACACCATGCAAATGTGACTATAAATGCATAAAACGAACGACACGACATTCCTTATTAAATATGAATCTGTATGCGACTGCACGTTGCTGTGGTTTAACAGGAATAAAGAAAACTTCTGTAGAAAATCATCAACATTCGTGTATTCAGAGTTGCTTGGTTTCATCAGTAGTCAGGCCCATCACCACCCCATCACTGCTTACTTCCCTTTAACGGCAAGCTCTCAAATGCTTTTTGTTCATCTTGAAGTTAAATGGGAAGTCAGTGACATGGAGAAGTCTACAGGAAACAGAAAAAGGAAACACGTGTTCAACGGTACTAAAGCTGCTGTCCGGAAAAGTCCTGATGACTCTCGACTGTGACATGATCTATAGGTGCACCTATGCTCGGAAGGCCAGTGCTTTGACCGGATCACCCTGTTAAAATCAGTGAGGCTTGGGAAAACAGGTACAAGAGCAAATGGATGAAGAACAAGAAGATTATTATTCAAGCTTTAAAAAGAGCTACTTGTATACGACTCACTGTCGAAGAGAGAGGTGAGCTTTCTAATAAAGAACGGCCCAAATGGCGACACATTCCCTTTAAACACCGAGCAACAAAATGTCCAATCCATCACCCAAACCCGTTCAATTCGGCCTTTTAAATCACAATCCTTTAACACTTAACCTCTACTACAGAAATCCCTCCATCTTCAACACTTTGGCAACATTTTTCCATTCAACACTTTGGCAACTCACAGCTGGGAGGTCTTCATCATCATCGTCCTCTTCCTCTGCTTCTGACGGGCTTTCCACGGAACTACGTGGCAGACTGTAAGCCAAAGCTGAGCCCTGCAGCATCCATCTGACAAGAGTTTCCTCCAGTTCCAGTAGGGTTTCCCAGTCCCTCTGAGAGTCCTCCATTATAAACTCCTCCATCATCACCCACAAGCCCCAGCAGCACTGATCAACCACTCTACAAAGCCAGGTCTTCAGGATGCACTGAACATATAATCCAGGTCCAAAAAGAGTCCCAAATACAGCCTGGATGGTCTAGAGAAGAGCTGAGATCTACTTGATCTTACAGTATTCGTTGGAGGATCCTCGTCTGGGAGTAAGTGTTGTAGTCTGTGCTGACTAGTGCCACATGATTCCAGTGTTTGCACACACAAAGATAAAGGCTGGTGAATGCCCTACAGTAACCCCAGCAGACAGATCCAGTATTATGCTTGTTTTGTTTTCCTTCTCGCTGGGCAACCATGTGAATGCCCTGAAGTGTCAAAACTTAATCATTCCTCTTATCTTTAATTTGGCAGAAACTAGTTCGTATTTCAAGTCTGGTCGCTTTCCGCTGTTGTCTCCTCTCCGCACTTTCTGGAATTACAAGGAGTAATTTTTCTGCAGCGTCAGGTCGTGGCACCTTTCCGTTCTCACACCGGTTGCAAGAGCACCGATACCGATACTGCTGGTTCTAGAAGAATGAAACACGATCTACCGGATTCATCAGCTCTGCATTCCTGTGTACGTCCCCAGAAGTGCTCAAGTGGTGCAACTTCTGATCCTGCTTTCTTCCCACCAGTTTTTAAGCTTATCTTCACACTCCTGAAGATACTATGACCCAGCTAGTCCGAGCAAGAACAATCCCCAAAATGCAAATCAAACCCGGACACTTCAATGAAGAAATTGAAATCTTTTCTTTGACGAGGACCAAGTAGTGATCCAATGTTCCTCTCTGGCGTTGCTACACTTCTAGCTGAAGAAACACAGCTCACATGAAGCCATGCTTTAAAATGAACAGTAATGGTTCGTCCCAAAGTACAACTAAGGTTGATGCTCTGTGAGGGAGTATGCAAAGTGTGACTGTGTGTTGTGAACGGAGATGAATGTGTAAAGTTAGTTACCCATTAACTCCAAGGACAAACAAAAAGAGTCGACCGTGGCTGGTACCAGGAGCCACCAACATGACACACCAATAAAGTCATCTGTCTTACTCACGTACACATCCGTGTACACACACACACACACACACACACACACACACACACACACACACACACACACATGGAGAGATGAGGTATTCCCCACAGCTTTATTTTTTTAAGTATTTAATCTATCCATCTATCTATCTGTTTGTAAGCAAGTTAAGTACACAACATCTTTTGTTTGGGGGTAAAAAAAAATGAAGCCTGCTGGGTTTTGCTGCCAAAGTTATGAAGCAAGTGTAACAGTTAAAACTTCCAGAAGATCTGGTTCTGCAAGATGCTCGAACATACCAGGTTCTTCCTTTTACTGATGCACCTACTGAACTTGTGAATATTGTAAGGTTTCTTTTGTTACTGTTTACGGCTCTTTAGTCTGTTTCCGTAAAGGTATCTAATCATACTTTAAATAACTAAAAGAAAATGTAATGGGGTGGGGGGCATTGTAATGCAAAACGCAGCAAAAAGTCATGTGATGTTTTCTTCCGTAATATGGATCGTATTTTCATATGAATTCATGGTGCTGTATTGTTTTCTTTCACATGTATGTTCGTTTGTTTGATTTGTATTTGTCACAGATTTTATTTTATTCACAAATTAACAGGTTTATATCTGACTTGTTTAGTTTAAATCTGTATCGTGTTATTATTGCCATCAACTTGCTTTGTAAGAACTGGGGAATTCATGCATTATTTTTCTTCCACCTTCTTCAAACTTGCTAATGCAAACTATCAAACGGATTTTATCAGGTTGAAACTTCGAAACTGTAAATAAAAACCACCTGTTGATGAAAATATATACACATGTTCACGTGTAGCAAGAGAGTTTGGAAGGCCTACCTTTCATTTCATTTTAAACATTATAAAAGGTTAATCTTAGCTAAGCAATCCGTATGAGAATTCAACTTCGGCTAAATCAAAGGCTTTTTAAAGACTATTTTCATATGTAATAAAAAAAATTAATAAAACAATATACTATAACCAAGTGATAAATAAAGTGAAATCATGTGCTTCAATAACTGAAACGATTTTAACTTTTGAGAAGAAATGATCCAAAAGTAATCTTTATTATTACAAATCAGATCACAAGATCATAAATAAAAATTTAAATACAAATAATAACTAGAAAAGCACTCAGAGAGCGCAAAAAATCTTTAAAAATTCCCTGCATCCAGACAATAATCTGCTCCTTGTATCGTTTCTGCCTCATCCTGGAAATTTCATCAAAATCTGTTCATAACTTTATGAGTAATGCTGCTAACAGTCAGACAAACAAACAAACAAATCAACAACAGTGAAAACATAACCTCCTTGGCGGAGGTATAAATAAAAATAAAAATAAGAGAGCACTTAAGCTCTGTCTTCTGGCCACCCACTCAACCCTCTTCCCTAAAAGATATCACTTTACCAGGAAGCCTATAATCATAAGGGTTCTAATTTTCTTTTAGGTTTCCTCACCACACCTTTTTATTTCTCCTTATCACTCATTTTTTCCTTTTCTCCTTTTCACTCTTCTTATTTTCTCTTTCAACTATTTACACTGTTTTAATATCACACAAAAAGTAAATAAATTTATACATAAATATAATTTTGTGGCGCAGTGGTTAGTACATTCGTTTCACAGTAAGAAGGTCATGGGTTCGATTCCCAGGCTCGGCGCTTTTCTGTGTGGAGTGTGCATGTTCTCCCCGTGCTTGCATGGGTTTCCTCTGGGTACTCTGGTTTCCTCCCACAGTCCAAAAACATGCACAGTAGGCCAATTGTATGTTCCAAATCGCCCCCAGGTGTGAGAGTGAGTGTGGGTGTAAATGGTTGCATGTGTGTTGTCCTGCGATGGCCTGGCGAGTTGTCCAATGTGTACCCCGCCCTTGGCTGAGATGTGCGCCAGCCTCCCCGTGACACTAATTAGTAATAAGCGGATTAAAAAAATAAAGAAATGGAATGAAAAGGAAAAAAGAGGGGGATTGAGAATAAACTGCTGGGGTACATTAGTTTAGGAATTGCCTCCTTTCTTTATTTTCACTTTTGCTCTGTGTTACTCATTTCAAGCACGCCCGCCTCACAGCATGAACGTCCTGCGACTGAGAGCAAACTCTTGCATGTTCTTCCTGTGCTTGTGTGGGTTTCTTCCGGGTACTCCGGTTTCCTTCCACAGTCCAAAGTTATTAAAATTAGGCGAATTGGCTGTTCCAAACAGCTGTTCCCTGGGTGTGAGTGTGAATGGTTGAGTGTGTGTTGGCACTGCGATGGACTGGCGTGTTCAGGGTATTCAGGGTGTACCACGCCTTCTCCATAGTGGGCTGAATCAATCTCCAGCCTTCTACCGTGTTTCCCCGATAATAAGACACTGTCTTATTTTTTTTTTCGGTTCAAAAAAACACCATAGGGCTTATTTTCGGGGTAGGTCTTATTTTAATTAACATTAACAGCAATTTCAATAATCAGGTAA
>JAOUQZ010000031.1:3240346-3256939 GCA_028564935.1 Neosilurus hyrtlii
CGCCCGAGCTGGGAATTGAACCCAGGACCTTCTTGCTGTGAGGCGGACGTGCTAACCACTGCGCCACCGTGCCGCCTATTAGTGCTTTTCATGGTAATTTATATAAAAATAAGCTCAGTATCACTTACATTACACACAAATTATGCTGTAATGATGACTGATACCGCTACTCTTTAACAAATATCCACCAACACAGAGGTGGTTATCGCTGGATAGCCCCCGAGACAGCACATCCACTGAGCCTAAAGCCGAATAATTGCTTTAGTGTATAATACACGGCAACACGGTGGCGTAATTGTTAGCACGTCCGGCTCACAACAAGAAAGTTCTGGGTTTGATTCCCAGGCTAAGGTTCTTTTTGTGCTTGCGTGGGTTTCCCCCGGGTACTCCAGTTTCCTCCCACAGTCCAAATACATGCACATTAGGCTAACTGGCTGTTCCAAATAATATAAGTATATAAGTAAATAATATAAGCTAAGTATATAATTTAACTATATAATATAAGATGAGGATTTTGCCACCTGCTCTATACAATACTCATGCACACCTTGCTTTTTTTTTCCTTTAAAAACATGAAGGCCAAAGTATGTTCTCCACCATTTCCAGTCAAGCGTTATACACTCGGGATAACTTCTATATTAACCCCTAGATACCGATCCTATGAGATTGCACTGATCCTGTGTAAGATATAATTGAAACAAAGCTACTATTTTTGTATTGTACTTCAGATTTCCTTTCTGTTTAGCTCTAGTGTGGGGGAGTTGGGATCAGAGGTGAAACGATTCAAAAGCAGTGCTTACTTTGATCAGGTCATACTGCGAAGGTGAAGTGGAGACAGGATGAAGTGAAGAAAAGAAACAGAGTGGCTGTTAAAAGTAAAGATGGTGCGATGCATTTGATTTGCAAACACATACAGAACACAACAGGCCTCATTCATCGATAGCTTTTTTCATAAATTTGTTCTTAAAAATAATAGTAATTCCTAAAAAACAAGGCTACGTTGGATTCATGACTTGTTCTTAAACCTCGGATTTAGAGTTTGGGAGAGTGTGTACAGTCTACTGCGCAGATAATGTTGATTAGACCAGCAACAAAATGAAATCGCTTGACTGTGAGCTGTTGGTGTTTAGTATTGGGGAATTTAATATGTGGTTTGATCAGTAGACACTCACGGCTGATGCCTGTCTTATTATATCCATTTGGTCGCCAAACTCCCTCTGAAATGTCCCCGTGGCCATCAAAAAGCCCAGAGCAGACAGTATGGGAAAATCTGGTGGTATCTGGATGGGCATGTCGGGAATGGGCCTGAACTGCCGGCTTAAACTGTCGCACAGCTCCATGAAGAAAGCTCTTGGTAGCCAGAAACAGCTTCGGAGTCACTCTCTAAATAAATCTGCGTGGGCTTCGAAGATGCATTCTCTCCTAAGTGCACGACTGTAATTAATTCTACTAAGAGTTAATATGCCATTGTGTCTGAAGCCCTGATAGAATTGACAGAATATGTTCAGTTTCCACTGAATATAATTGATGTCATGGAGTGATATTTATTTGCATGATACTTTGTAGCACTCACACTGGCGGGAGGCTCTGCCTATCTCAGCCGACACTGGCCGAAGGTGGGGTACACCATGAACATCTCTCCAGTCCATCGCAGGGCAACAGACACACACAATCATTCACTCTCACAGCTATGGGCAATTTGGATCAGCCAATTAACCGAACGTTCATGTTTTTGGACTGTGGGAGGATTACCTGGAGAAAACCCACACAAGCACAGGAAGAACATGCAAACTCCACACAGAAACGCCCGAGCCTGGAAACCAAACCCGGGACTTTCTTGATGTAAGGTGGATATGCTAATCACTATGCCTCCCACTTTGTAACACAATGAAAATAATTTTTTAAAAAGTCTTCACATTTCTTTTCTTTAAAAAATTAAAGAAAATCAAAAAAGATGGGGAAAAGTAGTGATTTCACAACATCACTTTGGCACTGATACGTGTATAAGAGTGCTCTCTTGTGTTCGTAGCTAACAACAAATCCAGGTGATTGCCAGAAGAGTGTGTAAGTGACGGTTGAGAATGAATTCGTTTGGTGAATGAGGTCCAGTGTTCTTATTGGAAGAATATAAGTGAGGTATGAAGTGAGGATGTGAGTGAATGGTGTGTTGTGTTGCAGTAGAGAGCTGGATGGCTGGGGCAGTGGGTGGGCGGCAGCTCCGTGTGTTGATGTAATGCTGGAAGTCTGCTGTGAACCGCACTGCGCTTCAACACATTTCCCAAAAAAAAAACAAAAAAAAAAAAACACTCTTACAGAATACTGAGAAAACACTACACTGAGGAAGTGTATGATAATAACAACCTGTGTTTCCAGCACAGCGCTGCTCAATTCTCAATTCTGATTGGTCAGAAAGGCTAACATTCACTTGTTTCTCTGAAGGGATTCGTTTCTATTACAACATACATGGGGATTTACCATATGGCTGACATACCACATACATCTATCTGTGAGGGAATATTGATTATTAAATAATTTTCTTTATGGAAGCAGTTCTGAGTGTCAAAGCTTTGCATCCTTTCAAAAGAGATTGTGCTTTACAGCATCTCTCTAAAATGACAATCTGTAACACCACCGGTAGGCCCCACCCCAAGTCCCTAGCCGTCCTGTCCTGGCTAAGAACTTCACAATAAGATATATATATATATAAACAGGCTTGTCGGGATAAAATTGTAGTACTGTTATTTTTCCCACACACAATATATTATATATATATATATATATATATATATATATATATAAATGCATAATGTGTCTTTAATTATTTTAAATATTAATATCATGCGGGTCATTAATATTATAAACACAATGACAAGAAGACGACACACACATCCAAAATCAAAACACTAGATATACAGTAACGTAGACATACAGTGTGCATGTGTGTGTGTGTGTGTGTGTGAGAGAGAGAGAGAGTGAGAGAGAGAGAGAGAGAGACAGAGAGGGAGAGAGAGATGCAACAAATTTAACTAGCAGCCATTTGTGTGAAAGCACACAAGCGTATAATGAAGAACACATAAACTAACAATGGAAAAGAGAAATGCTTACTTTGGACAGTCGCTTGTGAGACTAGCATGCAGCGAGGAGAAGAAGAAAGAAATCAGAACCCGAAAATGCAACAAAAAAACAGAATGACAACAAGACAAAGTGCAAGAGAAAGCAAAGAGTCACTTTTATATCACAGAGATTTCTATATTAAAGTCTGACAATGAAAAGAAACGCAAAAGAAAAATAACTTGAAGGGGGGAAAAAAAAAAGAACTGAAGCATGGAAGAAAGTGAAAGCATGACGCTTTATTGCATTTAACATCAACCACCCCCAACCCTCACCACCACTCCCCTCCTAATCGTTCTACACTGCATTCTACAGAATTAATAAATCTTTCTACACTACCTGGTCAAAAATAAAAGTCACACAGTCTAATATTTTCTTGGAGAGTCTTTAGCCTTGCTAACACGCAATCGTCATGGCATCGTTTCAACAAACTTACACAACATAACATTTATTTCCATCCAGTGTCAGGTTCATTTCTCACTGACGTCTTGAATCGATGAGGGAAAAACTGAACCCCTCCATAAAGTCTTCTCCAGCACATCCCCAAAACTTTTAATAGGGTTAAGGTCAGGACTCTGGGGGGCCGATATATATGTGAAAATGATTCCTCGTGCTCCCTGAACCAATCGCTCATTATTTGAGTCGCCATTTTATATCCGTACCATCAGGGAAGAAAAAGTTTATTGATGTGATAACCTGCTCATTCAGTACATTCAGATCATCAACTGACTTCATTTTATTGCCATAATAATGTTGCTGAGCCTCGACCGGACCAACTGGAGCAACAATGCCACAAGATTACATGCTGTGATCAGGGATAAATGCTCTCCATGAAAACATTAGTGTGCGACCTTTTTTTTTTTGCCCGGGCAGTGTATCTATCCATCCTATTTATGCCTAAATACTCATCCATCGGCCTATTTATCTGTTTAGCCAAATATCCTTCCTTCCTTTTTCCCTTCTATCTCTCCATCCATCCATCTGGTGCATGCAGGCACACTTTCCTCTATCCAGCCATCCATCCCTCTAACTAATGTCCATCCACATGGTCATTCCTTCATCTTCTTTCTCCCTCCCTTACCCAGTTTTCTTTTCACCGAATGGTTACTCTATCCATCCATTCAAACACACATCTAGCTAACCCAAAATCCATACAGTCTTCTCTACATCCATCCATTCATCCATCCCCCACACCCATCCATGCATCCTCTTCTGTGTTGTGTTGTTATTTAAATAATCAATCTATCTATCCATCTGTCTATATATTTATCCATCCACCTATTTATCTTTCAAGTCAGCTTTGCTTCGTTCTATCCATTCATCCATCCATCCATCCATCCATCCACTATCTTTTATGATCTTCTCTTCTGCCTTTTAATGAATTCACCCACCTGTTAATCTAAGTACCCAGTCTTCAACCCATCTATCCATCCATCAGTCCATGTATTCATTCATTCATTCATCCATTTCTCTTATTTGTTTGTTGACTAATTAATTAATCTTTAGATCTATGTTTCTATACATTCATTTATCAACCGATTTATCTCTTTACTAAGCAATCCTTCCATTCACTCGCCCATCCACCTGTGTGTTATACTGATACAATCATACTGATAAGTTCATCTGACATCATATTAACACCGAAACTAGCCCTGTTTCTTCTGAAGGGTCGCAGTGACCTGGAAGGTGTTCACTGTGTTTTGGAGGTCAAGAGGATAACTGGGTCAGTGAGTGAGATTTTATTTTATTCATTATTTTATTTACAAGAGGCCATTGAGGACCCAACAGCCATTTCAGTGCTGCACGTTGCTTGCTGGCACAGACACACGAAAAAATCCGTGCTAATGAAGTACAGAGTATTATTTTAGTTCAGCTGGACACAAATGGGGTGACACAGTGGGGTCGGGATTGGCACGTCTGCCTCACATCAAGAAGGTCCTGGGTTTGATTCTTGGGCTGGGGAGGTTCTATGTGGAATTGACATGTTCTCCCAGTGCTTGCGTGGGTTTAGTCCCACAATCCAAAGACATGCACATTCGGCCGTTCTAAATTGCCCGCGGTGGGTATGTGAGTGTGAGTGGTTGTGTATGTGCTGGCACTGCGATGGTCTAGTGGGCTGATCAGGGTGTACCCTGCCTTCACCCAGCATTGGCTGAGATAGGATTCAGCCTCCTTGTGACCCTAGTAGGATTAGGCAGTTTGCCAAATGAGTGAGTGAAAGGTACTGAAGTGTAACGAAGTGTCGAGATCTGAGTTAAAATGTCAGCATTCTATGAATTTTATTAAACATGCTTTCCTTTGCCTGAAGTTGGCTAGAATAGGCTCCAGTCTTCCCACAACCCTAATAAAGGATAATACGGTTCGGCTAATGAAATGACATGTAATGAAATGTACGCATTTAATGCGGCTGTACTGTTTAAACATTCGAGGTTTCAATTAGTGCAAGCCATAAAGATATGGCTATAATAATATGCAATTATGCAAATTAGACTTATATTAGCAGACATGTGGTTCTGGAAATTGTGTGGAATTGTACGTGTTAATGTGCATCGATCTGTAAGATGTTCATTTTTTAAAAAATGTTGCCAGTGTCTGAGCTTCATAACACTTAGATTCCAGTGGACTGTAGAGCTTGGGAAATTATGGATGAAGGTTTTCTGACATGGGGAAAGGTTAACACTTTTTTCCACCCTTCAAGTATTACCAGGGACCCCCTCCATGACATGCGATGTTGCCACTTGCCTCTTTAAGAACCGCAGTGCATGGGTATTTGGGGGCGACCTAACACAGGGAAAAATCGCTATCCGCCCCCTTGTATTGGATCCACCCATGGATTTGCTGGTGATTGCTGTGAGTTACAGGGAAGTGAGTGTCCAATGGTTCGGGCCAATTAGCTCCCATGGACTCCTGGTTGTGGACGGCTGCGACATTAACCTGGATTCAAACTACATTAGATAGAAAATGAATAAAGGGTAATAAGGACAGTGGCCTCACAGCAAGAAGGTCCTGGGTTTGCTTCCCGGGCTTCTTGTCCTTTGCTTTGGTTTCTTCCAGGTACACTGGTTTCTTCCCACAGTCCAAAGACATGCAGATTAAGCTAACTGGCTGTTGCAAATTGACTGTAGGTGTGGACTGTAGGTGTGTGTGTGAATGGTTGAGAGAGTGTTTGTGTGTTAAACGGTTCAGCGAATCAGTGAGTGAGTGAGTGAGCGAAGGAAGGGGCAATGGATTGATGCACACAGTGGGGTCAGGTGTCAGGGTGTGTCGATATTGTACAGATACACAGATTAATGGATGGATGAATGGAAAGTAAAAAAGAACCCAGAGAATTCTCAAAACCTCACAATTAAGGGCAACAGATATTTCTGGAACAAATCCCACAAGGAAAAGAAGCACGAATCAAAAGAAAGCACATATACGTATTAAAACAAGGACATGAACATTTAACTAAGTGCAGACACACACGCCAAGTGCACTGTGTGAAAGTGATTTATTTATTGATGTATTTATTTTTTGCTAGATGGAGCTCGTACACTGTTGTGGAGGACAGGATCTGGGTGGACTTCCTCACCTTGGAATTTTTAGAGCCGCTGCGCGTGGATTGAGTTGAGTATGTGCGGGTGACCAGCTGCTCTGGGGTAGAGGGCGACTTGGAGGTGTCGGAGTGTTCAGAGCCTTTCTCCACCATGTTCTCTCCCTCCAGACTCGGCACCGTGGGCGAGCGACAGCGTTTCCGCAACACCGGAGAGCAAGCGGGACTGCTCCGGGTCGAATTACTGGCAGTGCTGCAGAGAGCGAAGACATAAGTGAGAGGGGGAGAGGAAGAGAGAGAGAGAGAGAGGAGGGAGAAGAAACAGTGAGCTGTTAGCATAATTTTACAAAACTCCATTTCAGTCCATCATACTGAATACTATATGATATATACAGCCACGGAAGCATAGAACTCCATCCACAAAAAGCAACAATATTTGCTTGTGAAAGTGTATTTTTATTTCTTATTTTTTATTTTCACAAGCCCCCTGTTAAATCCTGTTATCTCCATTTTTGGTCAAAATTAATTGATGCATGAAAATAAATCAAGATAACCCTACCTGCATCCACTAATGCCACTATATTAATGTATGGATTACGTCACAAGGAAGGGTTTTAGGAAAAATACATTCTTTAAAGCATAATCTTTAACGACCAAGTCGAAATATCCATAAACACGATCTATCCGTGCTAAAATAATTATTTAAGAAAGGGTTCCATGTCCAAGTTGTTGTAAAACAATAGAAAAATCCACTTGTGTTGCTGATTTTTAATCAATTTTTGTGGTTGCTCAGGGTATTTCCTTATTATCCATATTCACTACCATACTTACAGAATCCCCAAATCATACAGCGCTAAACCAATGAGAAGCCTCAAAACAGACATGATTCGGTGTAAATTGAACACATCTGTTGCTAGGAAGACACTTGTTCGATGGCGCTGATTGGTCGAGCAGAAACTGGTTCTGTAACTCTAATTACTATTTTCGCAAAAGTTGCATTTCCTGATTAGCGACAAAGGGATGTAACTCAGTCCATTTTTATGCTATAATCATGTTTTACTACATTTTAAAGCAGATTCAATTCTCTTTCCAAATATATCAATATCTCAGTATATTCAATTTCCGACTTAATCCGTATTATGTTGGAGCAGGTACTTTGTACTTTCATTCAGTTTTATGTTATAGTGATCTCCAGACTCCACCATCACAAATATGAACATTTATCTTATTTATAATAATGAAGGAATGTCAAGCGATAAACGTCAGCATTTATTAAAGGGAAGTGATTTTACTTGATTTTTAAAAAAAAAAAATGAATTATGCGTATCTCACACACACACACACACACACACACACACACACACACACACACACACACACACACACACACTGCTTTGCAACCATGTTGGTCATTCTAACCCTCCCAAACACAACAGATGGTAAACACCTTCTCCAGTTTCATTTAGAGCTGAATCCGCTTTTTTTTTTAAATCAGAACTACCACCGTCTGCTCCATGTTGACTCATCAGATTCTTTTATTTTAAGCAAAGTACACAAATCTGGTCTGGGAAACTCTGCTTTCTTAATCGAAACAATATCTATAGTTTATAAATTATAATTATAATTATAGCCAGAGATCCAAGTTACTGCCACTAGAAATACAACTTTTTATTCTAATAAAGTGATGGAACAGCGGTGCAGTGGTTAGCATGTCCGCATCACAGCACAAAGACCTGGTGTTGCAGCCATTTTTGTTGAAAACACAATTCTGCATGCTGTATATACATGTCATGTGTCATGTCATTTTCTGAACCGCTTGATCCTAATTAGGGTCGTGGGGAGGCTGGTGCCCATCTCAGCCAACTCTGGGCGAGGGCAGAGTACACCTTGGACAGCTCGCCAGGCCATCGCAGCTGTATGTACATCATTTATGGTTATTATTGGTGGTTATGTTGACATGTAATTTATTCAAATGCTACTTTCATGTAGAAAGTTATAATTTAAGTTCTTACATCACCCTTAGTGCACAGGATTTAAATTAATAGTTAACAGTTAAACATCATTGCGTTAATTTGGTGGTATTTTCGTAATTTGTTTAGAATTTAATATGAATTTTCCACTGAGTTTTGTCATGGTTTTTGACTGTTTTGGGGAAAAAAAAACAGGTTCCAGCTTCACCATACAAAGTCGCCTTTTTGTTCTTGGAGGTGCGTTCAAGCGCCATGGGGTCCTCCTTGCCCACAGCATGGTATCACCGGATAATCTGGGTTCGACTCCCGTGCTCGGGGCATTTTTGCGTGGAGTTTGCATGTTCTCCCCGTGCTTGTGTGGGTTTCCTCCGGGTACTTCGGTTTCCTTCCTTCTGGCTAATTGGCTGTTCCAAATCACCCCTAGGTGTGAGTGTGAATGGTTGGCCCTGCAATGACCTGGTGAGCTGTTCAGGGTGTACCCCGCCCTCGCCCAGAGTCGGCTGAGATGGGCTCCAGCCTCCCCGGGACCCTAATTAGGATTAAGCGGCTCAGAAAATGAATGAATGAATAATAAATGTTTGTTTGTTTGTTTGTTAGATTTTGTTACAAAAAATTTTGTGTGAACAACGTGCACACACACACACACACACACACACACACACACACACACACACACACTCCAGCATCTTTTAGGTCACCACAGACCATAGTACAGCTCCACAAACCACATCACACCGTCTTATATAATTTAAATAACAAATGCTTTATTGAAAAAAACAATCAAACAAACAAAAAACTTATTCTGAGAGGAGCGAGGCTCGATACTGCAGAGTGTAAACAAGAGGTATATAATAAACACAAAATGTACAGTAGTAAGGATCACAC
Organism: Neosilurus hyrtlii; assembly: GCA_028564935.1. Taxonomy (NCBI): domain Eukaryota; kingdom Metazoa; phylum Chordata; class Actinopteri; order Siluriformes; family Plotosidae; genus Neosilurus; species Neosilurus hyrtlii. Next base: position 3,249,845 of record JAOUQZ010000031.1, read on the forward strand.
ACACACACACACACACACACACACACACACACACACACACAAAATGTAGTAAGCCGGAGTCAGAAAGTAAGGGTGTTTCCATGGTAACAGACAGCAGAATTGGGTGGGTTTAGTAGAGTTTCATCTGAGGAGTGCAAGACAGGGATGAGCACAGAGAACACGCATACGCACACGCACACACGCACATATGATTGCAAGAGTGGGTGTATGGGCTGGCACAAATAGCACATGAGCTGCTCTTAAATCTGTCACGAAACACAAGAACAAATGAGGAACAAACAGATATATTACTTAATACATCACTCTACACATCATACATTCATTCATTAATTCATTCATTGTCTGAACCGCTTAATCCTAATTCAGCCTAGCCCACATGTAAGCAATCACGGCCGAATGTACAAGCGGATTTGAGGTAAATGGTCCTTTTTCGTGGTCTTGGAATAAGTTCTGGACCTGTTCTGGCGGGAGTCCTGTGTGCCTCTATTTATACTTTTATTTTCCAAAAAAAAAAAAAATCGGCGTATTTCTTACACGCGACGTGCTTCTTGCCATCTCACACACGTATTATAAAAATATAAAATTACTTCTAAATATAAAAGGTTGTTCCGATGTCAGTGTACTTACTGCTCAAGCTGCTTTTCACAACAGACAGAGGAACGCGCATCTCAGATCTGTTCCATTTGCGCTAGGATCTGATTCTTTGGGATGTTTTACAGAGACGAATGGGAAATATATATAGGATATGCAGTAATCTAATGCTGTATGTTTTTGTATTTACTTTTCCTGGAATCACTAGTTCAACTTGGATTTCCCACATAATCTCTCCTCTGATAATACAAGATTTTCCCTTATCAGCGCGAGTCAGAAAGCTGATCTAGTCTGAACGCATCGCAGGGGAAGGTGTAGATTTTTACGTGCAGCTCCGTGCCCGTGCAGGCTGAAATAGCGGCTGTCCCATAAGCCAAAGCTGAGCAGTTCATGCTGGAATACACAACCGGACCCACTAGACTCGAGACAATCAAATGGAGGTTACATGAAAATGCATAAAAAAGTCATTAAGAAAGAAAGCACTTGTTTTATTGTTTTATTGATTTGTTTTATTTACATCCTAGGGGCAGGTTCAATACAGTACATGACACACATCCAGTGCAGGGTCGTGGATCCTTAATGATAATCTAGGTTTTCGATGAGGCGTGCATTTTTTCGGCCAGCCGAAATCGAAAACTGGAAACCACCAAAAAAAAATTGCACTAATTAGGGTTATGGGGAGGCTGGTGCCCATCTCAGCCGACTCTGGGCGAGTATAGAGTAGACTGTGGACAGTTCGCCAGGCCATCGCAGGGCAGAAACACGCTGACGGCAACTCAGTGGCCAACTCTTTACGAATACAGCAAGTCATTGTCGTTCATCCATTCACCTGTCCATCAAACCAGTCTTCCATCCATCCACCCAACCACCCATCCATCCATCCATCCATCTACACCTTCCATCCATCCATTCATCCCTTTATCCAGCCTTCCATCCATCCATCTAGGCCTTCCATCCATCCATCCCTTTATCCAGCCTTCCATCCATCCATCCATCCATCCATCCATCCATTCATCCAGCCTTCAATCCATCCAGTCTTCCATATATCCATTCATCCCTTTATCCAGCCTTACATCCACTCATCCATCCATCCAGTCTTCCATCCATTCTTATATCGATCCAGCCTTACATCCATCCATCTCTCCATCCATCCATCTCCTGATCCATCCCCGTCCCATCCATGCATCTGTTCATCCATACATTCAGCCAGCTGTCTATCTTCCCATCCTACCTACCAAAAGTGGTACAAATATTAAAACAGGAACAGATTCGAACGCGCGTAGGGGCTCACTGGCATGCATGGCGAGTGAAGGCTAGCTTGTGCAGTCTGATTCGAGAGAACAGCATAAATTGCTGAAAAAGTGAATGCTGGCTATAATACAAAGGTGTCTGGACACACAGTGCATTGAGGATTGCTGTGTATGAGGTTGTGTAGCTGCAGACCAGTCAGAGTGCACATGCTTCACCCTAGTTCACTACTGAAAGTGTCTACAAGCAGATTGCTTGGTGCCACATACCACAGCATCCCCTCAGAGGTCTGGTGGAATCCATGCATTGATGGGATAAAGCAAAGGATTTGGCAACACAAGCAGAACCTACACAATAACATGCAGGTGGTTTTTATATTATAGCTGATCAGTGTATATACGTATTGTTGTGATTGGTAGTCGTACAGGCAGCACGGTGGCGAAGTGGTTAGTACGTCTGCCTAACAGCTAAAAGGTCCTGGATTCGAGTTCCGGGATCAGCAAGAGTGTTTTGTTGCGGAGTTTGCAAGTTCTCTCCGTGCCTGCGTAAGTTTCCTCCTACAGTCCAAATACATGCACAGGCTAACTTGATGTTCCAAATTGCCCCTTGGTGTGAGTGTTAATAGTTCGGTGTATTACAGCCCTGCAATGGACTGGTGAGCTGTTCGAGGTTTACTACCCCTTCGCTCGGAGTCGGCTGAGATAGGCTCTAGCCTCCCTGCAGCTCAAGTAGGATGAAGCAGTTCGGCAATTGACTGAATGATCGAATGAATAATTAATTGCTGTATATATTTAGTATGTACACTACAGGGGGGCGGATTTTAGTTTGCTTTTTTCTTATGTTCCTGTGTAGTATATACTAAAATTATTATTCACCTTAGGCTTGGTGGGTATCACTGAGTAGTCTGCTTGACAATTTTTCTCGGGTATTTTTCCAGAATACCCACCTCACATTTGGCCAACAACTGGGAAATGTGTTGTACTGTATGCTTACTGATTCCACATGCTATCATTATACCCAATTAAACTAAAATACCATGTACCCCCCCCCCCCCCCCCCCCAACACACACACACACAACACACACACACACTGTGGAGGACAGATCCAACTGTTTACTGTGGGAGGGGCAACTTACACAATAATTATTGGATACAATTGAAGGTTGTGTTTATATTATCCCAAAGTAGAGCATGGGTGTGGCACATACTTATCTCCAAACACACACACACACACACACACACACACACACACACACATTCATTGTGGCAAGCTGTCAGCATCCATACACCTTATTCTATTTTCCTCTTATATAATACACACACACACACACACACACACACACACACACACCATTTCTACAACACACAGCCCTACACACAAACCCTCTCGTTTCACACTAACCTGGCCGCCATGTATCACGGCACTCTTGTGCTCGCCATCTCTTAGCAAGAAGGAGCAGCTGACGAAGAGAGAAGAGGAGGAGAGGATGAAAGAGGGAGGAAGCATTCCACAAGAGGAAGACAGTGGTGATAAAGAAAAGCTCTCAGCGCTGTTGCGTTTGTGCCGGAGTCTCCCTATCAGTCCTCATGGTAATGGCTGCTCTTTCCCTCCCGCTCCCGTCTCTCTGCCTTCCTCTCTATCGCTCTGTATCTCCGCACACACTTGTGAGTCTGGGTACGTGTGTGTGTGTGTATGTGTGTGTGTGAGAGAGAGAGAGAAATGGTGCGTAACAGAGAGCGACAGAGACCCTCGATGTTACAGAACGTGCTCTTAGGACTAGAACGGAGAAAGAGAAAGCAAGTAGAGGACAAAGACAAAAAGAGGACGAGAGAGAAAAAGAGGGAGATCTGGCTGACATGAATTGCCCGCTGGCTCGTTAATAATTTAAAGTTGATGAAAGGAGCTGGTCTGACATCATTCACTTTCAGTTCGCTTTACAGTCTACTGGCCAAATCAACAACCTAAACACACACACACACAATTTAATTAATGAGAGTAGGCAATACATTTTTCTGTGTGGGACTAACAGTAACAGTAACTGCAGTACGGAATAAAACTTTTAGAACTGTCCTGTTATGGTAATAATCAGGGTCGGTATGGTGGTGGGGTGGTTAGTACCTCCGCCTCGCAGCAAGAAGGTCCCAGGCTCGGGCGTTTCTGTATGGAGTTTGCATGGTGCGGTTTCCTCCCACATGAAGCTAACTGGCTGTTCCAAATTGTCCCTAGGTGTGAGTGTGACTGGTTGTGTGTGTTGCCCTGCGATGGTCTGGTGAGCTGCTCAGGGTGTATCCCGCCTTCGCCTATTTGTCGGCTGGGATAGGCTCCACACAACCATAGTAGGTCTAATCCAGGGGTGTCAAACTCACTGAAGGCCACATCACTAAATTTCAAGGTGACCGAGGGCCGAATAATCACTGAACATCTATTCTAAAAGGGCAACCATGAAATCTACACGGCAAAATGATTCGTTTAGGCATTTTTCCTCTTTAATGCATTATTCACTTGCATTTTCTGACAAAGCTTAACAGCGACAAGCTAGCATGTGTTCTTTCTTGAGTCATGAATGACTAGCTGTTTACTTGAAATAAGCTGCTGCCACCTAGTGGAAGGATGATGAATTAGGTTTCATGGTAACGGTATACATTAGTGCACGATAATCATATTCTTTGATAGATCTTGCGGCCCACCTAAAATAAGCTGGCGGGCCGGATTTGGCCTGCGGGCCTTGTGTTGGACACTTGTGGTCTAAGCGGTTCAGCAAATGAGTGAGTAAAAATCGATTACTATCCAATATAACCACACGTCCTGGTGTTTTATCCCTCTTCTTCCATGGCAGTTACATTTTGTTAGCAAATGTATTTAATGTATTTATGTGTTGCATTTAACATCTCTACAATCACATCTGTTTTTGCTTAATTTCCTCACCGAGCATTCGTTTCTCTCTCTTTCTCGCTCTCTCAGGATTAATTCCATCCACCTACACACTTCAACCATTCATGGAACAGTCCATTTCTACTCAAAGCTACCTCGCTGTCCAACGTCCTGTTTATTTGTTCAACCATGCTGTTTCTATTGATTAATCGGAATGTTCAACATTAAACAAACAGCTGACCATCCATCTGTTCAGTGTTCCACCAATGTACTTCCTTTATTTCGACCATCATTAATATACCACACCATTCATCCATCTGCCCATCTGTGTATCTATCTATCCATCCATTCATCCATCCATCCATATATCTGTCCAACCATCAGTTCATTTTACTGTCCATTGAAACATTTATTCAATCATCAATCCAGCTTCATATCCCACCATTCTACCGCCAGTTTATTTGTGTATCCATCCATCCATGTATCTATCTGTCCAACCATTAGTTGATTCTACTATCCATAGGTACATTTATCCAATCACCCATCCATTCATCCATCCATCCATCCATAAATTCACCCATCCATTCATACATAGATTTATTCATCAGCCCATTTACGTATCCATCCTTCTATTTCCCATTAATCTATCTTCAGCTGTTCACCGGTTGATCTGTAAATCCATCCATCCATCCATTCATGTATCCATCCATCCACAAGTCCCACTGTATATAGATCCATCCATCCATCCATCCATCCATCCTTTTCCCAAACATCCCTTTCATCTATCCATTGGTTGATCTGTATATCCATCCATCCAGCCATTCATCAATCCAGTTATCCGTCCATCCATGTATCCATCCATACATACATATGCACTTACATTTTACTCTTTATCCCTTTATCCATCCATTTATTACAGCTCATACATTTGTATGCCTATCACAATTTATCTTACTCTCCATCTATCGCTCCATTTATTCATTAAACAGACTGTCCATAAACAAATGTCAGCTAAGTGGCCTGTACATCTTTCAGACACCTCTCTCTCTCTCTCTCTCTCTCTCTCTCTCTCTCCAAAAGTCTGTCTATCCATCTATCTATTCACTGAGTTTTTTCATCCTGTTTTCACTTATGCAATAAACATCACCAGCAGCCTTTTTGGGTCTCATGCCCCTCATAAGAAAAAAAAAAAGCTCTCTGACCTAAATTTACAGGAAATCACTAAAGCATAGCCACTGCAGACTCCTTTCAAAAATATGAGTAGAAAAAAAACTTCACCATGTTCACAATTAAACAGTCATTACTAAAGTCACAATTAAATACCCTGGCGCCCATCTCAGCCGACTGTGGGTGAAGGCAGGGTACACCCTGGACAGCTCGCCAGGCCATCGCAGGGCCAACACACATACAACCCTTCACACTCACACTCTTACAACAGCCAATTAGCCTACTGTGCATGTTTTCGGACTGTGGGAGGAAACGAGTACCCGGAGGAAACCCAGGCAAGCACAGGGAGAACATGCAAACCCCACACAGAAACACCTCGAGCTCATGAGCCGAGCCCACGACCTTCATGCTGTGAGGCGGACGTGCTAACCTTTGCTGCACCGTGCCGATGCATGATTAATGAGTATTAATCACCAGTATTATCTCAGAGAGAGAAATCTTATCGCTGAGAACGTAGAGTTAAAGGTTTGCTGAGAATGATCCTCTGTTCTGAGTGTAAAACCAACTCCACACACAAATTCGCCACAAAGTCTATGAGTTATCCGCTTGGACTCTGCTGCACTATGGAGTCGGAGCAATCCCTCAAAACATCACTCGTCACTCAGTGTGATTTATGCTCCGAGATGTCTTCACTGGACTGCTTTCAGGAAGCAATTTCATTAGAAGCTTAAATCAAATGGCAGACTTCAAGCACTCTGTGTTTAGGCAGTAATGGAGATCCACAGCGCTGCCAGTGCAGAGCTATACATTTAAATCTACTGCCATGAAGTTAGAATGAAAATCATCCTCTCTCTCTCTCTCTCTCTCTCTCTCTCATAGTCGCTCTACTCATGTTCTTCCACACTTCTCTTCCTCTCTTCAAAGTGCAAGGATGAACCGGAATCAAATGTGTGGTGGTGACACTGTGGACTTGTTCCAGGCTTGTCTTTCTATCCACTGATTGTAAGATACTTCGTCTTTGAGGTTGTTTACCACGTTGCCATGGCAACCTGGCTTGGGAATGAATTGGGAAGTACGCAGTGTTAGAGCAAAGCAGTGTTACGGTGGCTAAGCCGTATCCATGGCAACCCAAGCTGTCCCTAGCATTCACACACACACACACACACACACACACACACACACACACACACACACACACACACACACACACACACACA
>JAOUQZ010000031.1:3275776-3296918 GCA_028564935.1 Neosilurus hyrtlii
CAAACTCCACACAGAAACACCCGAGCTGGGAATCGAACCCAGGACCTTCTTGCTGTGAGGCAGATGTGCTAACCACTGCGCCACCGTGCCGCCCTAAAAATAAAATATAACTATTATAAAGTAAAATTCACTATATTTAATAATAAACTCCCTCACTATCTCTTTTTAATTTTTTATTTTTTTATATATATTCTGTTTCAATATAATTTTTGTGCAACAGAAAGATGTGGTATTATCTACAAAATGGTACCAATAACTTAAAAGTATTCATTTCTGACTAAATATCTACTTTGCTGTGCTGGGTCACATTTAAACCACCAAGATATCGAATCACATGACCACTGGAGACAATATGGTTAATCCTGTCCACAAATTCCACTGTCCTTGACAATGACAATAAACCGTCGATGATCCTTGAACTGGCTTTTGTTCCAGACTTGGACTGGTTTACAAAAAGTCTGAATCATTAAAAGAACAGTCTGACTTTGCCCACACAAATCATTAACCATCCTCCACCACCGTTCCAGCATGTGATACCTGTTTACATCAATAATCTGAAGAATTCCTTTCAGAACAGCTGGTGCAAACCCGCCAGTAACTTTCCTTACACTTCACCACAGTACAACAGCATTCAAGCTACAGGAGAGGATAAAAACATCCACTCGACTTGATGCACTACACCTATAGCACTGACAGCACACACATAATTCCCTCCCTGACCCCAAAATAGATTAACAGCTCCTCCTATCAAAGAGACGCAGACTCCAGAGCGTCTGGGATCACGGCAACGTGAGCAGGAATTTAAAGTATCGGAGCAGACACTGTAGGTTCCTCAGGTAAAAGACAGTCCTGTCTCTCCCAATCCACACGCCAAAGATCACCGTATTCATTTCTTACATTTCATTTTCAGAACCAATTTCTCTTTAATCAGACTCACAGGAAATCTGGAGCCCATCCACGAACGTGGGATACACCCTAAACAGCTAACATCCATTCACACTTACACTCACACCTAGGGGCAATTTGGAGTTAGCCTAATGTGCATGTCTTTGGACTGTGGGAGGAAACCAAAGTACCCAGAGGAAACCCAAGCAAGCACATGCAAACTCCACACAGGAACACTATTGGTGAACTTGAACTTCACATTTTTGTGATTTTTGTTTTGAAATTCATGTCAAGACTTTGCAGCTTAAATATGAATATCGTGCGAAGGTCGCAAGAAAGTCGTACGACAATTTGTGAGTGATTTGCGATTGGTTTGCGGATATTCGGTTAAAAAACCTTAAATCAGTCGTACTTTGTCCGCTTTTTGTTCTCAACCTATTCGCTTTTTTCACGGGTTATTTGCATGAACAAAATGCGAATGAAAGATGACAAAATACACAGAATATGGAAGTCTCCCACTTGTAGCTTGTCCTTGCGAACAAAACCCGAGTAGAGCCTCCTTTTACGATTTTTTCTGCAATGAGTTCACAAACTAGGTGACCAAAATGCGGTCCCGCGAATCTCGCAGGACAAATTGGAGGATGAAAAGCGACAGCCGCAATTTGCCATTGGCATCATTCACTTTCTATCGCACCTCTAGTGTGATCACCCCTATCCATTATACCCCACACTGCCCCTATATGTGACCCTCTCCAGCATAATACGGATCATTCGCAAGGTAGTGTTTTAGGTAAGAGCCAATGCAAGTTGAAAAAGGCGTACCTGGATGAAAATGCGATATCGCCAACAATACATCCTTCAAAGCATAATCTTCAACATGACCAAGTTCAAATATCCATAAACACAATCTATCCGTTCTGAAATACTTGTCTAAGAAAGGGTTCCGTGTCCAAGTTGTTGCAACACGATGGAAATATCCCCTAATTTAGCAGAATTTTAATCGGCTTTTGGGGTTGCTCAGGGTATTTCCTTATTATCCATATTCACTACGAGAATACTCTCCCTACTTACAGAATCCCAGAAGGATTTCCCGCATCATATAACGGTAAACCAATGAGAAGCCTCAAAACAGACATGACTGTAAACAGAACTCATGTGTTGCTAGAAAGACGCTAGGAAGATGGCGCTGATTGGTCGAGAGACAGATTCATTTAGTGTGTGAATGTTAGTGAGTTTCAAACGCGTTCACTCAAAAACTTTAGCATTATTACCGACATACAAAGTGATGGAACCAATTTTCATGCTACAATCATGTACTGTACCTCATTTTGATGCATATTAGATTCTCTTTCCAAATATATCAATTTCTCAGTATGTCAAATTTCCTACTTAATCCATAAATTGCTGGAGTGGGTCACATGCGTGCACACATACTATATATATATATATATATATATATATATATACACACACAGTGTGCAAATGTGCAAATAATGCCAAGTCTAAATTTAGCGCAATGGTACGATATCAGAGACTTTAACCTTGAATAAGAACCTATTAATGATGCCACTTAAGAAATAATCAATACCCTTCTGCTGAGTTTTTATATCCTGCACTCAAACACTGCCCTTTACAATTACTGGCACCTTTTTAAAAAATTGGGCTCATAAAATAGTCATCATACACAGAAATTTCTGATTCAAATCATTTTCATGAGACGTGCACTTGAGGAGAAGTGAACAAACATTTTACATTGAATATTGAATTGAATTACAAATGAACCAGCACATGGAGAAATGCTGAGCATGCAGAGAAAGAGGCCGAAGGGGATCATTTATTAAATCAAGGATAAACTTTTAACAGAAAACAAGTAGAAGAATCTGGTTAAATGTCCAGATGCCAAGCACCAGACAACACAACTTACTGAAAATGATGTCAACACCTTGCAAACAGGTGAACACAACTTAATCCTTAAACCGTCTCTGAAATCATGTGCAGAGAGTCACGATGCCTACACGCCAACTAAGGGGAAGGGTGGGATCTGTTGTTCCGTAACACGGAAGAAGCTGTCCGCACTGTGGGACGAGGTGCACGGCTGATTAAGCGGCACAGTGTGGGGACAGGGAGGCGGCCATGACGAGGTCGTGGGTTCGAATCCCTGTTAGATCCCCACTGTGCTAAGATCCCTGGGCGAGGTCTTAACCACCAGTGTGCCTCTGTCCTCCCAGCAATGTAAACGGGTCCTAATAATAAATACGGGGAAGGTAACCTGCGATGGATGAGTGTCCCATCCTGGAGGAGTTGAGCTCCTGGTCGCTTCACGCTACGGAAACCGGGAACGCGCTCCGGCTCTGATGAGAAAGTAAAGTCCTTTATTTTCATAAACATTACTAGTTTGTGCTTCGTATTGTTTGAGTGCTTGAGTGGCTGTGGAGCACTATGTAAGTGTTGGATATAAGAAGAGCCGATGCGTGTGGAGCACAACATGCAAGATTTATGAGATGTGGTCAGACTTTGGTATTAATATTTCATAAATAGCTCAGTCTTAAAAATTGTGCTTTCGTTACATCACTCTGACATAGGCAAAAACAGACAGTGCCCCCCCCCCTTCTCTTTTTTCTCTCTCTGATTAATATCACTTGCTCCATCTCATCAATAATTGACAGGAAAGATTAATAGAGCTCGCTGGCCTGTTATGTAAACCAGCTGTTGTCCTGTAATCAATCATTCAGACCTCCCCCCACACACACACACACACACACACACACACACACACACACACACACACACACACACATACACACGCAATGATGGTTCACTGGTAATCATGATTATGCCATAAAAAATACACTTCAAGCTGTAGTTTGATTCATTATATTATCTATCTGAACAAGTGGATATAGTACTAACATCTCTCTCTCTCTCTCTCTCTCTCTCTATTTTATTCATTTATAATGCTTATTGACATATGTCACAGTTTTCATAGTGACAGATAAAGAAAACTCATTCACTCACTGGTGGGGAGGCTGGAACCTATCTCAGCCGACACTGGGCGAAGGCGGGATACACCTTGTACTACTCGGCAGACAAGACTACATACACAACCATTCCTACTCAAATCCACGCCTAGGGGCAACTCGGAACAGCCGATTAGCCTAACGTGCATGTCTTTGGACTGTAAAGAAAGCAGAGCACCCCGAGTAAATCCGTGCAAACTCAGGGAGATTATACAAACTCCACACAGAAACACCCTCTCAACCATGGGCTTTGAACCCAGGACCTTCTTGCTGTACAGTTAATACAGATAAATAGGGCGGAAACTAAAACGAGGATGTGCACAGACGGAGAAACAAAGAATCAGATGATAAGATGTCGGAAAATCTTGCACGACACGACAGGGTATAACTCGTCAAACTAATCACGCACTAATACAAAACAAGAACACGTCATCACGTGATGCACCAATGAGAAAACGGGCGGAGACGGGACCTTAAAAATAAATGAAGATGTGATGCCGGCCAATATGACAACCATGACGTAAAGGAGGAATTCGTACACCGTTATCCAGTATCACTTAATTTCCATGCACTTATGGAAAATTCCTGAGCATGGAAACTTTCCACGACTGTATACAATTTCATTTTAAGTTCAAATTCGAATCTCACATATTTAATTTACAGATAAATATCTCCTGACACACCCTTGAGTGCGACACCGAAATGATACAGCAAAATGGACGAGTTGAAGAGCGAGGAGTAAAGAGTTCTTCTGACTTACTGTAAAGTTTCTGATTCAAGATCCCGGGCTGTTCATCTGTAATCACGGATAAATGTTTTTAAGCACTATGCCACCGGGACGGGGGTCTGCACAGAATTCCTACAGGAGTTGAACTGCAGCCTGCTGAAGTGTTTCTCCTTCTACAAACCAGTTACGCTATGGCTAGCACGTGCTTCCTCATGGCTCGGGGTGAAAACATTTTGCTGACTGTGTATGTCCTTAACTGTAGCGGTGTCATGACTCCCCAGTCATCCGTAACATCCGTAGTCCCTGCAGGACAAAACACTTTAAATTTTAACCAACAGGAACAACCAGTTTTAAGATGGGGTGAGTAAAAGGTCACCTTATCCTGCGGATAAAGATTTGACCTGTCAAAAAAAAAAAAAATCTAACAGCTTTCTAAAATTGCTCGACTTTGAAGCGCTTTTCTAGCAATTACAGCCTGGACAGAGAAAAATCTGACAAAGTATTCGGGGTCAATTCTACGCATAAAGACATTTACATTTACAACATTTGGCAGACGCTCTTATCCAGAGCGACTTACAATTATTTTTTTTTTATACATCTGAGCAATTGAGGGTTAAGGGCCTTGCTCAAGGGCCCAACAGTGGTGATAGTGGGGATTGAACCACTGACCTTTGGATCAGTAACCCTTCGCCTTAACCACTAAGCTACCACTACACAAAGACCCTGAGACATTTGAACAAATTAAGATTTAGTTCAATGTTATATCAAATTTTATTTTTTTTACTTCATCTGAAGTTGTAATTAGAATCAGGGCATAAAGCCATGCGGATGGGACGTCACGGTGGTATTGCCCCATCTCTGTGACAACGAATTTGAATGTGTAGGTCACGTCACCCACTGGTGGGTATATAGAATCCGGTCCCCTGTAGAGACCTACTAAGCGGTCCGCCCATAACATGACACCCCCCCCAATGGATGGTAAGAAACTAATCAGCTTGGTGGTAGATCCGGAGGCAATCCCAGGAAAGAGTTGGAAAAAACACCCTGGTTGGACACCAGTCCATTCCAGGGACCAGGAGCACAGATGGCCATGCACTTGTTCCCATCTCCATGCAGTTTAACTTCACCAATCCATCTACAGGCATGTGTTTCCTGCATGTTATGAGGAAACCACATGATCTTGAGAAAACCCAAATGCCACAAAGTAAGTAATATGAGTTAATATTAAAAGGCAAAGGACGCACAGATTTTGTTAGTCGCCATTTTACTTCCTCTTTACTTGATGCGCGGCCTGCAAAAGCTTCCGGCTTAGAGACTTGTTTCTTTTAAGGATTTATGACAAAGCTATTTCCTGTCCCTCCAATACCACAGCCATGCATGGACAAGAGTCCAGGAGAGCCATGAATGATGGTGACCCTGTCCGGAAGAAAGGGACGGAATTACTTGCTCAACAGTCTATCCAAGCGGCACTAGCCAATCATGAGCATCTGGGAGCTCATGTATGCAAAAGAGGGTAGTTAGCATTCTCCTCGCAGTGACCAGATACTCCGAGTTTATGACTAAAAAAACAGGACTGTATCGTTTTCATTTATCATACTGACGGATGTAGGGTTGGTACACCTTTCCCAAGGGGTTTCCAGGAAATTCGAGCTCCCTTCACATTAATCTTGAGGTTTTTCTACATTCAAAACTCAGCATTCATCTGATCAGTACATCTGCTAATCTATTTCATATTCAAGTCCGACTGCAGGTGGTTGGAAGGTCATTGTAGGCTCATTTATTTCAAGAACACTATGGAAAACATCACAAAGCCTAAATAAACCTAACCCTGATTACCCATTTAGCAAGGTATAAGGATATCACCAATTGTTTATGGAAATTTCAGTTCTCCCCTTTACAACTCGCCAGTTGCAGCCCATAAAGCTTAGCATTTCGCTGAAAAACTGAATCAGATCTGTTATGGTATGAAGTTACATCACGCACTGCTTTAGGACTCTGATTTATAGTCACTCTTATGAAATCCAAAACATTTGTTTTTCATTTGCCATGAGGATTGAAACAGGCTTTCAGGAGCACAAGAATGAATCTGATTAGCATTCTCATGAGCAGATACAGTAATAAGCACAGCAGTTTGGCGCTTGAAAATCAACAGTGATCATTATTAGCTCGTCGAATTTGTTGGGAAAGAAGATAATCCCTTTGAAGAGATTCCAATGGCGTTACACAATGTATCAGCAGTTCTAATGACTGAAATCTGACACGCACCTTAAGTTGAATAATAATCGAGCTTTACGTGACCCAATACGCGGCGTCTGTTGGCAAATTGCATTACAGGAAATAGGGCCCTGAAATTGAAAACGCTAAGTCGCTATCTGATTCCCTGAATATTTGCCATTTACTCCATAATGTAATATGCCGACAAGCGCCGGGTTTTGCTAGATAGAAAGCTTGTTTTTGATGAAACTAGATTAGATCTAGTCATATATTTGTGCAAAAAAAAAAAGTGTGATGCATGTTTTTACCACACAAATTACTCGATCGTGTTTAAGGGAATTGAGAGGATCCTCGAAACACTGGGTTTGAGGCGGCAATACGTGCACCCTGCTTGGGATGACGCTCCATGGCATGGCGCCAATGCACTTTCACAAACACCTTCAAAGCAAGGGGCAATTTCAACATAGCCAGTTCACCATGTTTTGGGAAGAAAACTGAAGAACCTTGACATGTCGACCCATAGAGACTCAAGCTCCGAAAGATGCCAGGCAGCCTGCAACTTTGATGCGCCACTGCTCCCCATTATAGACATCATAGGAGCACTGACTCTGACTCATTCCGTAGACTCTATGAAATTATTATAGAGGTATTGTACTATTTATGAATTTCCTCTTGAGAATGTCGATGGGTTCACAAATATGTAAAACCAAAAGTGTCTAAATATTCGAAAGGTTTTTACACTTGGGTAGAGCAGTTAATGAGAAAAACGTAATGCATCATTAAATAAATTAAGAGATGTGATAAATAATGGCAATATGACCCTAAAAATTGGCTTGAAATAATGAAGATGAATCACATACATGCCACCAAACTACAATCTAAACTCTACTGTACTAAATGTCAAAATGAAATAAGGTGAAATCTGATGTAAGGTGTTATAAACCTTTTGAATATTTGATAACATGAAAGTAGCACGTTAGTCAACCTTTTGAAAACGTACTTAAAATTTCTAGAAGGTCTACAGAATCATACGATATGTCAGTTTAAATTTTTCTACTTGACTCTTATAAAGTATTTATCATAAAGTAATTTCAAATCAAGGGAAGTACTGGTATTCTAACACCAGTATAGACCATTATCAAAGAACAATGGTGAAAAAGCAGAGTTTGTATGTCCACAAAGATGCCACCCAAAGACCAACCTGCTATCGTTGCTTCGCTCCTTCCTCTCTCGCAACTTCAGCCACTTGCGAATCAGAAAGCGTTTGCGTCGTGGTGAGGCGCTGGGCGTGGAGCAGTTGGACCATGGAGCATCCTCGTCACTTGAAGGTGTGATCTCAATGGAAGGAAGCTGCAGATACTCCTTGGGGGCTAAGCGAGAGCCTGAATGTCTCGGGGATCCATTCACCAAGTGTTCGCTTGTCATGTTCTTTGTTCGCCGCGTCTTTAAACGGCGACGCCTCAAGGTGGGTGTAGAGGAGCTGGACCAGGCCAAGTGGGGATCGTCCCGTGGGACCTGCACCTGAAGAGATGGTGGACGCAGTGTGTCTGTCATGCTCAACAACATAAGAGCCTGCCTCCAAAATGGGTCTTGACGTCAGAGATGCTACTTGGGGTATACTTCGTAATAAGTTCGCTGCGTAATAAAGAAACACAAGGAGTGTTGTAGATCCAGATGGTCGTTTTCAGAAAAGTGTGTATGCCAAGCTATAGCTGACACTATAACATCCCCACAGCTCTTACCGTGTTGCAGCTCCACAGCTTCTACCTCCTATAGTTCTCCTTGGCCTGAGGTGATCCCTTGACTGGAAACTCTGCTGTAAGTGGCAATCAATCAAAAGTCAAGTACAATCCGTTCTTACGATTTGTCGCAGAATCGTCCCATTTCTGATAGAGTACTCGCTAAAAAAAATAGATGAATAAAGGGATCGTGTGTGCAAGCCACAGAAGGCTTGCTGTCAAGGCTCGAGCAATGGAGGAACTGTATCAGGTGACAGAGCAAGACTCTTGTTTCCCCTCATCAGGGATAAATAACTGTCTGGTTGTAATAGTACTCCAGGCCTCCCTGAATGTCAGTGACTCAGTTAGAGACGTTCACACTCGTCAGGCATCCCACTACAAACAGGGATGAGAACTTCCTCCCAAAGCTGTATGCTCCAGAAGTTCTGCTCCATTGGACCCAAATTCCAGGCCATGTGTAGACTTCACAAGGGACAGACTAAACTTCTCGTGTCCTTAGGAGTAGGTTCCGTCCTTGAGCAACATCTAGCCCGAGTTATCTCACGGCTGGTGTACAGTAATCAGAATGTGTGCTGCTGGTAAGAATGTCTGATGCTTGTCCCTCTAGAGGTGGCTTCCAAATGGTACAGATGGAAGGTTAAATGGTGTGTGTATATGCATGTCTTTGGTAAAGTCCCTGAGGCTTTTCTTCTCAGTGCTCCTCTTCTTAAATTTCCGGCCCAAGCAGCTGTCACTGCCTACAGGTTAGAGTAAAGTGATAGGGTTTGCCAGGTATCCAAGACACCAACAGAACAATTATGGATCTGAAGATGTATAATGAAGTGATGAGCACAAAGCAGTCGACTAATTGTTAGCTATGTTTTTTTTTAGTTAATACTACATTAAATTCCCAAATGACTTACATTGACCTGACACAAAATAACATATAGGCCTTGGTCTCGTTTACCTTTAAAAGTGGGTTGTCCAACCCTGTTCCTGAAGATCCACCTCATTGAAGACTTTTGCTCCAACCCTAATCATGCCCACCTGACCATTTAATCCTGACCAAGGGGCACTCAGAGTACAAAGTACCTCCAACATGCACAAAATGGATTATTATAACTTGGGATTTTACACCCGAGCCTAGTGGCTCATCAGGCCAGTACTTATCCCCGGTTTCTGTAGCGTGAAGCGACTAGGAGTTCAACTCCTCCTGGATGGGACCCTAGTCCATCGCAGGTTATCCCTCAGTATTTTTACTGGTACATTTATACTGATGGGTGGACACTTGTGGTTAAGACCTTGCCTAGGGGTCTTAGCACGTTAGGGGTCAACAGGGATTCGAACCCATGATCACTCGATCGTGAGCCCAGGACCCTAACCGCTATGCCACCGGCGCCTTATTAGATTATTATTATAACTTGGAATGCTTATGATGAAATGTCTCCCTCTAGTGGGTGTCTGATAAACATTTTGGAGCATTTCATAAAAT
This sequence comes from Neosilurus hyrtlii, assembly GCA_028564935.1. Taxonomy (NCBI): domain Eukaryota; kingdom Metazoa; phylum Chordata; class Actinopteri; order Siluriformes; family Plotosidae; genus Neosilurus; species Neosilurus hyrtlii. Next base: position 3,285,830 of record JAOUQZ010000031.1, read on the forward strand.
AGACATTTTTCCAGGATTTCGGGGATTTTTTTCAACATAATCCCGTTCACAGTTCGCCTCCAAGATTTAATAGCGGGTTACATGTACCACACCTCCTAATAGAAAAAAAGTTAATCCAAATCTGTGCATAACATTATTGAGGTATCTTGCACACAAACAAACAGACAAAAAAATAAACAAATTAGCCAGGCAACACAAGTGAAAACGTTATGTCCTGGGGAGGACATTAAGACTTAAGATTTGAAATGAAGACTTAAGGCGATGATTAGATCTGTCACCATTTAGTTGGAGCTGAAGTCTTTAGGGAGGTAGATCTTCAGGAACAGGGTTGGGCACCCCTGCTTTAAATATTGAAGGGGCCTTCAAGGAATCTCGTAAGACTCTATGAAGTTGGGAGTCTAATAATTATTATTATTATTATCAAATGTATGCCACATTTTTCATCTTTGTGAGATCACCTATCAGTATGAAAGCCTAGAGTGAGGTGATATTTATGCATGATGAATAAATAATGTCTGACTGGGCCTGGATTACACTTTATAGATTCTATAATGGCGTTATGCTGCATACGTTCCATGTTCCATGCTCCATGCATATAAAATATGTGAATTTGTAGACATTTGGGATTAAGTTTTACTTAAAGCAGCATGCCCATCACTAATATAAAAACATTATTGAACATGCATTCGCACTGACACACCGACAAGACTACATTCACACATTCACGTACAACCACAGAGGAAAAACTGCACACACACACACACACACACACACACACACACACACACACACACACACACACACACACACACAGGCCTGGATCTTTCACTGAATCTCACTGTCCTGAACTGACACTACCACCACCTTACTTTACACACATCTGAGTTTCTGTTCCATGTTAAAGAATGTGAGATCTGCTGCGGTGTTGAAGACTACTAGAACTCTGCAGTAAGAACTGCAGAAGGTATCAATATTCATTATTTTGCTGGAAGCCACAAACCTCCTGGCACTTGCTGAGAATGTAAATGTAACTGTAATAAAATAAGCTAACGTCAATGAAAGTAGTATTAATGCGTAATAATTGCAAAGCATGTGTTATTCCATTTGTTCTCATTACAGATTCTCGACACGATTTAAATAAGCCAATACAGCAAAAAGGGTGCTGGATTACTGATCCCAAGAACGTGGGTTCAAGCCCCACTTTCACTGGGATGTCCCTGCTGTCCCCCCCAGTGCAGCGAACTGGGTTATCAAATGCCAGCCATGTCTCTCACTGTCTGTGGTGAGAGGAATGTAAAGGAACCATTGCTAATTTTCGTCAAGAGGAGGCTGCATTGCCATCAGCGTGTTTCTGCCCTGCGATGGCCTGGCGAGCTGTCCAGGGTGTACTCTGCCCTCGCCCAAAGTCAGCTTAGGTGGGCGCCAGCCTCCCCGCGACCCTAATTAGGATTAAACGGTTCAGAAAATTAATGAATGGATGAATGAAATTGGATCATACAAATAAATACACTCACTAACTACTGTACTTAATTCTATTAGAGTCGCAGTGAGGGTGGAGCCTATCTTAGCGAAGGCGAAGGAGGGATTATACTCTGAACAGCTTGCAACTATATAAACGATATATACGCTCACTTACCCACCTAGGGGCAGTTTGGAACAGCCAATTAGCCTGCATGTCTTTGGACTGTTGGAGGAACACGAGGTGACTGGAGGAAACCCACGCAAGCATGGGGAGAACATGCAAACTTCACACAGCAACATTCAAACCCGGGACTCGAACCCAGAACCTTGAGGCGAATGTGCTAACCACTATGCCACCGTGACGCCCAAATAAATACAATGAGGTCAAATTTTGGTTGTTTATTATTTGTCCTTATTGGCTGGCACTCGAGACTACTGCTTATGAGCATACAGCTACACGGCTGGGTCAATTCTTCTCTGAAACAGACGGTGTTGTGGGGTGATCCTGGTTTTTAGTGGTAAGTACCTATCAAAGGTGTTGAATTGAGGACAACCAGTGAGCTGGCAAGTGTGTCACGGGTGCACCAGGCTGCAACGTGGGAAGTGGGAAGTGAAGGCTAGTACGTCTGGTTTGATCCCATGGAAGAGCTACTGTAGAACAAACTGCTGAATCTGTAATAGCTGAGCCAGAGCAGGAACTAGTCAGAACGTAAAGCGATGTGTACGCGGATCAGTCAGGCGGTGTTATTGTTATGGCTAATTGATGCATAATCAATATAATAGCTGTTAACTTTATACTTGATAACTTCTTTCCTCGGCACTTGTACCATCGCTGTGTCTTTAAAGAACTGGATACGCCGATCAAATTCTGCAGTAAAGAAATGGAAATGTAGCCACACTGTAGCTCATTTCGAAAGTCATGTATATTCTTGAAAAGTGGCTGAAAGAATTGAGCCAGCGCACTAATAGTGAGAGGGGAAACTCAAACAGAAGAGCTGGGCCTCGGCAAACACAAGGCTGGCACTGTACATAAATCTGTCTGGATCATCCAAAGTGTCTGAGGTCAAACAGCTGCATGTTTGGCCTACAGATTTGCCAACGATGTTGATTCATCAAACATCGTATAATATTTAAACAACGATCTGACTATCTGAGCGGGCTGCCTATGGTAAAAAAAAAAAAAGGTAATACTGGAACGATAGATCTGTGCATAACCTACTGTGGGGTTTCTCCATAAATATCCGGGTTACAGACAAAAAGATTTTAAAAGTGTAAGAAAATTAAAGAACAATCGGGATTTAAAATAATTTTAGACTTAGCAGGGTTGTAATGGTGTAATTTAGATGGCACATAATAATATAAAGGTACTTCAATAATTTTAAGGCCACAAGAAATAAAATGAAATGAATAAAAATTTTGTCTTTTAATTATTATTATTTTTTTCTTTTACCCCATTTTTCTCCCTAATTTAGTCATATCCAGTTCCCACCCATCAAGTCCCACCCTTCCCTATCACACGACCACCACCAACCAGGGAGGGACGTAAACATGCACATGCCACCTCTGTGACATGCAGTGCACGCCGCCGGCCTTTTTTTGAACTGCTGCACATGTGTATTTTGGGTGCGGTCTAACACACTCAGAGGGAACACGCTATCCGCCTCCCTCGTACGAATGAGCTCACAGATGCCCATGATTCGCTGGTGATCGCTGTGAGTAAGAGGGAAGATAGCGTATTCCATCGCTTCTTCCCCTGAGAGCGAGATTATCTCCCGTGGACTCCTGGTTACGGATGGCTGTGGCATCAATCCGGATTCAAACTTGCGATCTTCGGGTTGATAGTCACACACCTTGTGGATGCGCCACTCAGGAGACTTATAAACTTTTTTATTATTTTTAAAAATATCTATTATTCTTTTTTTAAGGTTCAAAAATATAAGAAATGTAAAGAAATGATGAAAAACCAAAAAAAATTTTGAGAAGAATGCAATCCAATGATCTTTTGCTGTGAATTTCAACAGATTATCTCAAATAATCTCTGAGATATTGAATTTGAAAGTTTTCAATAGCAGGATTCTTAAGTATTAGGTGACAATGTGATTATCTATCGGGAATAATCATCAATATCTTAAAGCATGTCCTTATGCTGGAGAACTAAACACTGCAATCTGACCCAGGCCGAAGACGACCTCATCACACCTCTCTCAGGATTCTGATCTGTTTACACTGTGTGTATAGTCCAATACATTAGTACACTGTAGAGAAGTAGTTTACCAAAGAAATAACATCAAACAAAATACACCACAGGGGTTCAGACGCTGTAATTTTTGTGGAAGTTTTGCCGTCTTTACTGATGGAGGTAACATTTTTAAAATTGCCCCAATTTTGCAATTGGAATTTAACCTTAAAAAAAATTCCCAGCTAAGGATCATTGATCCAGATCCAGATCACTACCAAAATCTAATGAAGTGTTACTTAGGCCGTACTCCACCCCTCCAAAAAAAAAAAAAAAAAAAAAAATTTAAAATGTAATCAATTTAGAACTTTTTTTTTGCATAAAGTTGTTAAACAAACAAAAATGTCCCCAGCTGGGCCTGTATTACCAAACTTCTAAAAAAATATATATATATAAAAAAAATCCTCCTATATTTATTTATTCATTCTTTTTTTTATTCAAATTGAAACCAACAGGCCACATATGACCCAGCTACAGATTCGATAACAAAGTGTCTACAATTCAAACATATATACAATATACACCACAACATATAAACATACAGTAAAAATTATGATATATTTGTCTTAAAGAATGTCTTAAAAAACCTTTAAAAAAAAAATTCCTGGATCCAGAATTTAATCCGGATCATCTCTAAAACCTAATGGAGGGTTACATGGACCGTACTTCACCCCACAATTAAAAATGTATCAAAATCTGTTCATAACCCTTTGAGTTAAGTTGCTATCTAACAGACAGATGGACAGACAAAGACAAAAACTTGGCAGAGCCAACAATGGGTTCCACTTTACATCGAGGAAAACCCAGGTACGGTTTCTGTTTCAGGTAAGAAAGCAGTTTTACTGAATTCTCCCAGGCTTTACTTAAGTCACCATTTGGTTACGTTTGAGATTTTTATTACAAAAGTAATTTCCAATAATCTTTCATCTTTAAAGCAATAATCAGAAATGAGCCATGTTTGATTTAGACCGTGTGCCACCCAGACGGAGGTACAAATCTATCAACAATGCACAAATACGCTCATCTATCACAATCTGTGGGATCCGTTGAATTGAATTGTGGGTCATTAATGCATCGTGTTACAGGGGTTTAAACCACCTGCATGTATTTGTGAATGCTGAGAACATCTCATGCCGTCTTAAGGAAACAAATTCATTTTTTTTAAAAACATAAAGCAACCCATCTATTCAATCCAGCATGTCTGTTTGCTGTAGTTCATGACTCTGTATCACATGGAATATGAAATTTTGTAGACGGTGTGAGTGAACTAGTGAAAGTTCAAATCCTAAACAAGACCCTTGACTATCAGTCGCTCATAAACACTTCTCTTCGATCAAAGTCAGTGAGCAGGAATGTGAATGAATAAATAAGGCTGAGTGTGTCGTTGAGCAGCGCACTCGATGAGAGGTGGAAGTGCGGATTTGCATTCATTCTGCACACTGCGAGAGGAACAGGAGGAAATGGATCATCCGGCTTTCAGTAGCAGTGAGGAAGGGGGGGGTGGAAAATTGATTTGCTGCACTTAAATGTAAAGAATCTCAATCCTGCTCTCGGTGTTTTCCTTTCTGGTACTTCAACTCTGCAGATACTTAATGCACCTAAAGTTAATGTGAAATGTTTCGTTGTAGTTAAACCTGGGGCTGGTTGTACTGGTTGAAATGGTCTTTACACCCTGACAGCAATTAGTAACTTATGACACATGAAAACTGTCTGAAAAAAATCTGTCATCTGTGGCTGCTCTAATCCTGCGAGAGCACAGACCAATCAGTACCTGGCGGTTTGCTGGGAAATATCCAATCAAATGCTCCCGTATGTCCCTGCAAGTGCACGACCCTACAGGGCAAAAACCAGCAGTCAGAGCTGAGCTTGTTCATGTGGAAAGGGGGCGTGGCTTTGGAAGGACCTCCGAATGCAGGGTAAGGTTTAACCAAAGCCCCGGAAAAAAGATGCTACTTTCATTTTTTTTTCAGCTTTAAGTCTACAAACCACAAAGCGGAAAATGTGTGATGATGATATCTGGTGGAATGATGTCATTTCCTACTATATGACCAATATTAAGCACCACACCCTGCAAAAACCCATTTCAGTGAGGTACCCCACCACGGACACCCCCCAAAACAATCAAACAAAGAAGCAAACAAATAAATAAACTTTCAGAAGCATTCAGAGAGCACAAACCTACACCAAGGCAGCTTATTTCCCTCCTTATTCATTCATTTGTTTATTTATTTATTTACATTTTCTCTCCTAATTGGGTCGTATTCAATTCTACCCTTCAAGTATTGCCCTCCCTATCAAACAATCACTGCCAATCAGCGAGGGGTGTAAGCATGCACCCCCTCCGTGACATGCGATGCTACCACCAGCATCTTTTCGAACAGCTGTGCATGTGTATTTGGGGTGGTCTAACACACTCGGAGGGAAAGCACTATCCGCCCCCTCGTACAAATGAGCTCACAGACGCCTGTGATTGGTTGGTGATCGCTGTGAGTGACAGGGAAGTGAGCGAAGGAGGAAACCCAGGCAAGCACGGGGAGAACATGCAAACTCTACACAGAAACGCCTTAGCTGGGAATCGAACCCAGGACCTTGCTGTGAGGCGGACGTGCTGACCACTACGCCACCGTGCCGTCAGGGGACCAATAATCAAAAGATTTATTCGAATATGGATAAAATCTACGTGGCAAAATGATTCGTTTAGGCACTTTTCCTCTTTTACTTTATTCACTTTACGTTTACAAGCTAGCACACGATCTTTCCTGAGTCATGAATGACTAGCTGTTTACTTGAAATCGGCTGCTGCCACCTAGTGGCAGGATGATGAATTAGGTTTCATGGTAACGGTCGATGCAGTGAATGTAAGATAATCATATTCTTCGAAAACTCTTGAACGCCACATAAAATAAGTTGACGGGCCGAACTTGGCCTGCGAGCCCTGAGTTTGACGCCTGTGGTTTAAAGAATTCCCAGATCTGGGTTGTTACATACAAAAACAACTAAACTGATATGATCATGCAAACTACATCCATACATTCTTAAACCACTGCCTTACACACTGGGTAAAAAATTCTCTAAATAACAAGACAAATTTACAAATTCACAAAAAAATATAAAAAAAAATACAAATAAAATTCTGCAGTATTTTTGGAAAATATTTTATGGTTTTATAAAGCAGAGCTGTTAAACTGTGCTAGGGTTTGCCAAAAACAGTCAGCATGTTTGCCAGAATTCAGAATGATATCCAGTTGGTTGTCTCAGACCAACACACACACACACACACACACACACACACCAAATACATTTTTTTTTCAAGTTCCATCTGATTTTATTAAAGTAGGTTTTTTTTGTTTCTCTGTCCTGTGATTCACTGTCATGTACACGTAAATCCACAGGTTAGCTAGAAGTGTTGGGTACGGAAAGTAGGTCAAACACATGGAAAGTAATAGAGATTGTAAAAACATCAGCGTCAGTCACACTAGCTCCACACTGCTGAAACAAAGTAATTCCTCACCCAGTGCTCAGAACAAGCAGACCACTACACAATCACTCATCCAGCAAGCACAGAATGCACAGCTCAACTTCTTCCTTTCAAAAATAATGATGTACACACTGCATATTTTCAGCAGTTGCGCTGGTGGTACCGCTTATTTTAGGAAGCAGCCATGCTAATGAGCTCAGACGAATACCAGGCAATCTCTCCAGAATCAAGAACATGAAGAGAAACCCGGGAATAACAGGGACGGTCCCTAAACACGACATCAAGAAAACAAATGAAGATTCTAGACACACTCGAATTGATTTCTTTATACCATCGACACCAGATGACGTGACCTCATGTTCACGTTAAGCTATTTCTGCCATTTGGTCAGGTATGAGGCATGAACTGTGAAAACAAAGTTCACTATTCCTGTGATATTAAAATATAAAATGAAAAATGAAACCAGATAAGATAACTAAATGATTCATCATACATTTTTTACTCCTTTAAAGTAGAAACAGTTTGCTTTGTCCACTTAATGACCCACAAATGTTGTTACAGTGTAAAAACAGCCATGTTAGATGATAACAGAGTGTGAAATAACGAGGCTCCCAGTGCAACAAGCATGGAAGTCTCAGTTGTCAGAATCCAACCAATCAGAGCAGAGTAAGCACAAAGAACATAAATGTGAGGAGGAAGCCAAACAAGTTGTCCAATGCATGCACGCAATGCACAGCTTTTCCAGGGCGAGGTGGGAAAGCAGCTTCCTGAAGAACTGTGGAGTTTTTAGATTAGAAATCATACTTTCTAAAAAAAAAAAAAAAAACAGGTATCATATCTGACCTTTAAGGCTGCACTGAAGCTTGTAAACACAACTTTATGGATACAGCTGTAAAAACCATAGTTCTCATATCACTTTATAGTCGATTGTTTCCATGTATTAAAGGTTATGCCGTTTCATTTCCCATGCCTGAATTATGTTGCTTATGTCTTCAGTGACATGTGTTTCCTGAACATACGCAGAAAAAAAGGAAGGTTTATTAGACTCAAAGCCTTTGAAAATAAACAGACATGATGGGTGGAGTTTGTTAGAGAAGGGAGAGCCGGGATGAGAGAGAGGGATAGAGTCGGGGTGTGTGTTGAACGGCGTTCCGGCGAGTAAACTCTCTTTTCCGCAGCCGTTTGAACAACACGCACGTCTGCCACGCTGCTGTTTCATCTACTCTTCTATTCAGGTCGACTTTGTTTTAGAGGCAGCGGAAATTCCCCGTGGAGTCAGACGGGCGGATGAACAAAGTCACTTTCACTACATCCAGACAACAACATCCCAATCTAAACCATTATCCACGTCACACACGAAGCTGGAAATAACACCGTCTGGACACAGAGATTTGAGGACAAATGGGATGAGGCATTACCAGGACAGAAACAATTACAGGAATCACAGGACAGATATTCGTCCAATACATTCACTCAGAGCTGGAACTGTACTGCACTGGTACTGAAAGAGCACGACTCTGAGGGTCCAGACTTCCACTTCCAGTCCTCACTTTTAGAACTCCTGAACCATTTATAGTCGACGCTGGATAGTTTGCTTTATGGCGACCAACAGTGCATTTTAACAGCTACTGTAAGAGAAAAATATTTACTCTCTGATATCTCTGTAGGCGGCAAAATGGTTAGCATGTCCGCCTCACGGCAAAAAAGGTCCGGGGTTCAAGTCCCGGTCTCGTCGAGGGCGTTTCTGTGTGAAGTTTGCATATTCCCTATGTGCTTGCATGGGTTTCCTCTGGGTACTCCGGTTTCCTCCTACAGTCCTAAGACATGCCTGTTAAGTTAATTAGCTGCTCCAAATTGCCCCTAGGTGTGAGTGTAAGTGCAAAAAAATTGGTGAGCTGTTCAGGGTGTAATCCGCCATCGCCCAGTGTTGACTGAGATGGTCTACAGCCTCCCTGAGCCCTTGTAAGATCAACTGGTTCAGCAAAAAAAAATATGAATGAATGAATGAATGAATTATATCTGTCTCTACAGGAACAGGAAAAATAGGGGAAAAGAAATTGGGGACATGGGGTCTATTCGCTAATTTCCTAAATAGGTCTTTCGTTTAGTTTTTTTCCAATTCCCGGGTGAAACCGGAAGAGGATCACACCCTGCACAGTTCACCAGACCTTTGAGAGCATGTAAACTTCACACAGAAATAGGCTTTAACCCAGGAACTTCTAGCTGGGAGCCAGAAGTGCTAACCCTGACGTCAACGTATCGCCCATGTCAGCAAAATATTACACAGTATATAGTGTGTACGGAACAGCAACAACTGCAATCAAGCATTTGCAGTAACTTGCAGTGAGACTTTAACACTCATCTGTGCAGAATTGTTATAATTCAGCCACACTGGGAGGTTTTCGAGCATGAACCGCCTTTTTAAGGTCACGCCACAGAATCTCAATAGGACTCAGGTCAGGACTTTGACTAGGCCACTCCAAAGTCTTCATTTTGTTTTTCTTCAGCCATTCAGAGGTGGACTTGCTGGTGTGTTTTGGATCATTGTTCTGCTGCAGAACCCAAGTTCATTCCAGCTTGAGGTCACGAACAGGATTCTCCTTCAGGATTCTTTGGTAGACAGCAGAATTCATGGTTCCATTTATTACAGCAAGTCTTCCAGGTCCTGAAGCAGCAAAACAGCCCCAGACCATCACACTACCACCACCATGTTTTACTGTTGGCACGATGTTCTTTTTCTGAAATGCGGTGTTACTTTTATGTCAGATGTAATGGGACAAACACCTTCCAAAAAGTTCAACTTTCGTCTCATCAGTCCACAGAGTGAGACCAGCCTTAATGTTCTTTTTGCTCAACGGTGGTTTTTGTCTTGGGACTCTGCCATGCAGGCCATTTTTGCCCAGTCTCTTTCTTATGGTGGAGTCATGAACACTGACCTTAATTGAGGCAACTGAGGCCTGCAGTTCTTTGTATGTTGTTGTGGGGTCTTTTGTGATGAGTCGTCGCTGCACTCTTGGGGTAATTTTGGTCGGCTGTCCACTCCTGGGAAGGTTCACCACTGTTCCATGTTTTCACCATTTGTGGATAATGGCTCTCAATGTGGTTCGCTGAAGTTCCAAAGCTTCAGAAATGGCTTATCCAGACAGATAGATCTCAATTACCTTCTTTCTCATTTGTTCCTCAATTTCTTTGGATCTCGGCATAATGTCTAGCTTTTAAGGATCTTTTGGTCTACTTCACTTTGTCAGGCAGGTCCTATTTTAGTGATTTCTTTTAATGGGGAGGTGGGGGGCAATCACTTTTTTACACAGGGCCATGTGGGTTTGGATTTTTTTTCTCCCTTAATAATAAAAGCTTTATTTAAAAACTGCATTTTGTGTTTACTTGTGTTGTCTTTGACTGATATTAAAATTTGTTTGATGATCTGAAACATTTAAATCTGACAAACATGCAGATAAATGAGAAATCAGGAAGGGGGCAAACACTTTTTCACACCACTGTAGATAGACAGAGTCCTAACTATTAAAAACACTTCATATGAAATGAACACACACACACAACCATACATAAAATTTCACTGAAAATGCGCTACTGAAGAACAGAATGTTGACGTCCTGTGGCCTTTATCGACCCTACAATCTCCATCAAGCACAGCTAATAGCTGCAATCACTTCCTCCCAATTACAGTCATAAACCTACGTCCTTAACATACAATTAGCTTCCATCTGTGTGAGGGTTTCAGCTCCAGCTCCACTCATCCATCACCGTCACTGAAACACTGAAGCTTGTATTGGATGTGTTTTGTACTGTGGCTTAGTGAAGGCCTGTCTTCAGGCTTGTGTGTGTGTGTGTGTGTGTGTGTGTGTGTGTGTGTGTGTGTGTGTGTGTGTGTGTGTGTGTGTGCGTGTATGTGT
>JAOUQZ010000031.1:3297018-3313492 GCA_028564935.1 Neosilurus hyrtlii
TGAAGGTTCTTTTAGGCCAAGAGAAGGTCAATGCTTTCATCTGAGAATGCTTGGAGTGCATGTTGGCTCACACGAGGCTCCTAAATGTGGATGTGGGTGTGAGTGTGTTGCCCTGCAATGGTCAGGGTGTATCCTGCCTTCGCCCAGTGCCGGTTGAGATAGCCAGCAGCATCAACGTGACCCTAATAGTAGGATTAAGCGGTTCAGGAAGTGAGTGTATGAGTGAAAGACCACTGCCGTAAAGTGTTCTTTGACAGGGTTGCACAGGTTATTGTCATTTTTACCCGGGCTTGCCAGAATTGTATGCCTGGCCCATTCACACTCACATTTACACCTAGGGGCAATCTGGAACAGCCGGTTAGCCTAACGTGCATGTTTTTGTACTGAGAACAAGCATCCACACTAGCACAGACCACGGAAGCTCCACACAGAAATGCCCTTGCTGACCACAGGACTCGAAGCCATGATCTTCTTTCTTTGAGGCCATCATACCCAAACCACCCCCCGACCTTGAAACACACTTCTCCTAGACCAGCCTGAATCTCCCTACAGCACCTTGACCTTTAGCTCGATGCCATTCAGCTTTTCTTGGGTAAGAAGAGCTGGATCCAGTCTGACTCCACCCTATGGGCTTTTCATTCTGCAGCAATGGGTAGTTGGCATGTTATATACTGCAGCTCCAATGAAACGTGAAAGGACGAAACGTTAGACCGCAAAAGAAGAACTCAGCCTTTTAGACTCTCACGGCCGCACATAAAACACAGCACTTCACAAGAGTTTTTTTTAACAGCTTCATGTAGTAATATACAGCTATAAAAAAAAAATTCTGTGCAGAAGTTAAAAATAGCACACCATCATGCTTTCCGCTTGGCTTTTACGGAGCGTGTCATAATGAGTCTGCTCTGACAGGCAGTAAAATGCGCTTTACATATGGGTCACAGTGCAACTCTCATTTCACGTTATCTCATGGGAGCTTCATGAAAACAGACTACAAAAATGCACATTTTATCATAAAAAAACAAACAGGAAGTACACGTCAGGATTTTTTATATACTGTGTATTAAAGCGAAATTTTCAAGCTTCAAACATGTATCATATAAGTATCATAATAGGCTGGTTTATTGTTCCGAATTGCCCCTAGGTGAGTGTGAATGGATGTGTGTGTGTTGGCCATGTGATAGGCCGGCAAGAAGTACAGGGTGTACCCGGCCTTCACCCTGTGTCAGCTGGGATGGGCTCCAGCGATTAAGTGGTTCGACCAATGAGTGCGTGATTCCAAAAGCTGTAGTGAAGCTTTTTAAATGCAGCTTAACATTCCCATAAAACAAACAAACAAACAAACAAACAAATAAAGATAGTTTTCATGGTATATTTTATCACCTATCAACTCTTTACAGTAAATAAGGAAGACAAACAGAACACTTGGAGTTGCAGTGTACCGTGAACCAGTTTACTGTAACCAACCCACAGGTGATTTTTTTTTCAATAACTAAAATAAACTAAAAAAAGGTCTTTTCTTCTGTTTGTATCACAGAAAATCATTATGATTCAATATGATCATAATATTTATTGAAAATGGGCGTGCTGCAATTTTTTGTCCATTTACAGTTTCAGCTGTTGTGCAACAAATAATTACCTTAATAACGAGAGCCAACAGCGGCTAAACACTTACTCCCATGTGCAGACTGGCCAGTGGGAAGTTTAAGATTAGTAACCACCTTGCCTTTGCTATGCTTCCTAGACGGTCCATCGGTCACCTGAGAAATTTACGCCAGCTTGAGTTCCATGGATGTCACACTATATACTTCAATACGTTTCAATCTTCTGGGATAGAACAAGTGCCATTGGGTTTTATTCCTGCCAATATCAATCACTGTGTCCACTGTGTTGTTGTTTATTTGTTGTATTTTCAAACTGGTGTATAAATATTCATTCATTGATTAATTCATGTTTCATACAAGTCTAAGTACAGAATTGTTTAAGTTGAAATATGATTGTTTTTGAACCAGCATTTACTGGTATGTACAAAAGGAGGCACTATTGCGTAATATTTATCTTTACACAACACATTTCTAAGAAGAAAAATCACTCATCACATTAGAGCAGCGTAAAACATAACAGAAAATATAATCAAAATAAATATTCTATGAACACAATTATCTTTAATGTAGTAAGTTGGGTACTGCCTAAAAGTGGCATTAAGATGAAAAAAAAAGCTTTTAAATACAAAAACTCTCTTTGTATATATTGTTGGATGTCGTCATGCGTCAAATTCCCGCCAAAGTGCGAACAGCCAGTTAGCATTGGGATGCATAACAGACAGCAGACAGATGGATGTACAAGGCATTGAAAAATAGGTTGAGAGCTATTTTATTGTTGTTATTATTTTTATTATCATTCATCATTGATTTTCTGAACCGCTTAATCCAAATTAGGGTCACAGGGAGGCTGGCGCCCATGTCAGCCGACTCTGGTCGAGAGCAGAGCACACCCTGGACAGCTTGCCAGGTCATCGCAGGGATATTAATATTATTATTAATATTATTATTAATATTATTATTATTATTATTATTATTATTTAATACATTTTTACATTCTGCTTTATCCTTTTATTTCAATCACAGGAAGGCTGGATCCTATCACACCCTGAACAGCTAGCCAGACCATCACAACACGCACACAACCACTCACACTAACACTTACTCGTGGGGTAATTTGGAACAACCCTGTAAACCTTTTGTGCATGAATTTGGATTATGGAAGGAAACCTGGACATAGAGTACCTGGAGGAACCCCATGCTAGCACAGGGAGAACACGCAAACTCCACACAGAAACACCCTTGATGGGTACGGGGCTTAAATCCAGGACCTTCTTGCTCTGAGGCAGACGTCTAACCACTACGCCAACATGCTTTATTCATTCCTTCGGAACCGCTTATTGCTAATTAGGGTCGCGGGGAGGCCCATCTTAGCCGACTCTGGGTAAAGGCGGGGTACACCCTGGACAGCTCACCAGGCCATCGCAGGGCCACATGCTTTATTATTATAATTATTTTTATTGTTATTTATTATTTTTTGGTCATTATTATTTTTATTATTATTATTGTTGTTGTTGTTGTTGTTGTTGTTGTTGTTATTATTATTTATTATTTTTTGTTATTATTATTATTATTATTATTATTCATTTATTTCTGTTATTATTATTATTATTATTATTATTATTATTATTTATTTTTGTCATTATTATTATTATTATTATTATTATTATTATTATTATTATTATTCGCTTGTCCAATTTCAGTCCAGAGCATCATCTGGCCTTGTAGTTGTCACATGGCGATAATTTGTGTTATATTGTATTCTTTTTTTTCTTTTTAATTCTTTACTTTTCCATGTGCTGTTTGGTGTGCAGTTTGAACAAACCCATTTCCCTCTCCTCTAAATGATGCTGAATGATTCACCTGTGCAATATTAAAAAGAAAACAAAACAACAACCTCACGAGCAGTTTGAACACACATGCTTAAACAGACGGGAGAACGAGCCAAACGATGTGTCATATTGGGAAGGTAATTTGAACGAAGTGAAGCAGAAATGCCTTAATGTTCTCACTGTCTGATGATTTTACTCATAAACTGTCGACATGATAGCTGGAATCAAATTACAGTGGGGGGGAAATGAGTTCCCAGGTGCAGGATGACTGAGTAGGTGCTGCATCTTATAATTTAAATGTTCAGCTTTTCATCTTAGGTTATGAGTTCACGAAGGTGTCGTTTGATTTTCAAGGGGAGGTTAACAGGTTGAAAGGACACCAGAGGCAAAAGAACTTGTTGAATTGTTTATTTGCAAACAGAGTAGTAATATCTCAGAATCCGTAAAAATATACATTTTTAAACTTGTGACGGATATATTTACAAGAACGGGTCAAGTTTAAAATAAAAGGACTGGTTTCGGAGAGAAAGATAAAGCTATAGCTGGGGGTGGGGGAGGTGGGTTTAGCAATGTCTGTTTCCCCTCCTCTATACTCTGCACAATGTTTTGTGGCCCCATGCATGAACCTGATAACCCACAGATTCATAAAAATGAGAAAATTGAATCTGAATACAATAATCCTTAAACTTCTTATCAGCCAACCAGACCTGGGAGCAAGTGGGTTATCAGGTCCTGCATGGGGCCACAGAGTTAATTGATCTTTAGCAAGAAATTTAGGAGTGAACAAAGAGAATGTAGTGAATAACTCCATGGTTACTTCCTCACTGGTGTTCGAGTGAACAGAGATCAGTCAAGTGAGGAGATGACAACCAGGCTTCTGTTTGAGCTCCATGGGTAATTACTCCAGATGATGAGACATGGGCACAATGTTCATAATCAACGTGAGATCTCATTTCACATTATAAGCATTGAATTCATTACAACTTGGTATTTTCTTTTCTACAGAAATAAATTCAGTGTGGAGGCAGGGAGACCGGACTATGACTACCATGCAAATGAACTGAAAACCTTTAAAAAAAAAAAGTTTTTTCCTTTTTAACCCCCTCACTCACTCACTCACTCACTCATTTTCTGAACCACTTAATCCTACTACTAGGGTCGGGAAGAGGCACAGACGACACTGAGCAAAGACGGGGTACACTCTGAACAGCTCGCCAGATCATTGCAGGGCAACACACACCACCATTCACACTCACATTCACACCTGTGGTCAATTTAGAACAACCAGTTAGTCTAATGTTCATGTCGTTGGACTGCGGGAGGAAACCGGCACACCTGGAGGAAACCCACACAAGCACTGGGAGAACATGCAAACTCAACACAGAAATGCCTAAGCCGGGTATTGAACCCAGGGCATTTTTGATGCCCACACACACACACACACACACACATTTTTTTTGTCATATCCAATTCCCACCCGTCAACTATTGCTTTCCCGATCACACAACCACCACCAACCAGGGAGGGGCGTAAGCATGCACATGCCACCTCCGTGACATACAATGCTACCGCCCGCCTCTTTACGAACTGCTGTGCTTGAGTATTTGGTGTGGCCTAACACAGTCGGAGGGAAAGCGCTACCCGCCCCCTCATACGAATGAGCTCACAGACGCCCATGGATTGGCTGTAAGTGACAGGAAAGTGAGAGTATCCCATCCCTCTCTCCCAGCCTATTTGCTCCCATGGACTCCCGCTCACAGATGGCTGTGGCATCAATCTGGATTCGAACTTTCGATCTCTGGGTTGGTAGCCTTGTCGATGCACCACTGGGGAGCGAGGTGGACGTGCTAACCATGACGCCGCAATGCCATTCTTTTTAACCCCCCCCCCGGGGTGTTTCAAATAGTTGACTGAGATGCAAGCAAAAGGAAGAAACCTCAACATTTGCCAAGGTGAAGGGTTAGAATTAGGGTTAAAACAAATGTATTTAGATTCGTTTATTGGGCAAAGAGGGTCTGTTTGCATCAGCATTGGTTTATTTGTTTCTGCTTCTGTCTTTTAACAACCCCCTATCTACAGTTGTTGACAAATCAAGCTGAAATTTTTATGATGTGTAACTGAGCATCCAATGATGTTCCCGTTAGATTTTAGTGAGAATCCGTTGTGATGTCACAAAAATTATCCCTTATGGTGGGCAAAAAAAATAAAAAAACTTCTGTCAAAATGTATTCAAGTTAAATAAAGTTTGCTCCAAATCTTTAGGATTAGAATAATTGAAGTCGGACCAAGTTTGATTTGGATTGTTGGCAATTTAAATTTCACATGAAAAATCCAATTTTTTTGTACTTGAATTTTATGGCTTGGCAGAGGTTTGCACTTTCCTATTCTTGTTTAGCAAGTGTTTTTATTCAAAGTGACTCCGAAATCCAAACTAAGTAGTCAAGATACAGACCTGCAAATGTCTTTTGAATGACAAACATGGCTGTCCTCACAGTCCAGTTAGGATAGTGTCAATGTTAGTGTCGTACACTAGTGTGGATTTGATTATTCAGATAATTGCCTCTGTTTCTGAAAATATTACTGTTAAAAGTCATTAAAAAACAAAACACTGGCCCCATCACACAGTGGTGTCAAATCTGACTTTAACGACCACTCAAACCATTTTGAAATATGCCAGGATGCTAGAGCGAGTACGAGTGTGTTAAAATGTGGCGCCGCTGGGCACCGAGGCTCATAAACTGGCTGAAATGCCACCTGAGACCCAGAGAGCCCGATGAGGAGAACAGCTGGAGGACACACAGCTTGTGTTTATTTCCTCAGGTCCAAGTGCTGGTGCAGAAACAACATACACACATACACACACACATACACACACACACAAAAACCTCTCGTAAATGGTACCATAAATGGATGATGAGCTGGGCAGAGAAGGACATTGGGGATGCAGAGTATAACACACTTTGTCATGTAGAATGGTTTGATGTGTGGATATGGTGTAGTAGAGTGGGGTTAAAGTCACGCAGCGCCTTGCCCGCGTTCCCTGCTGTCTCAGCTCCATACTTCATCCTCCACCCTGTTGACAGCACATCCATCACACTTAGTGATGCCACTGCACCCCGCAACACCGCCCTACAAGCACTCACTTAAATTGGACATGTGTATGTGTGTGTGTGTGTGTGTGTGTGTGTAAGAAAAAAATATTGGTTGGCATGTATAAAGGTGTATGTGTATGTGTGTGTGTGTGTGTGTGTGTGTGTGAGACAATTATGGAGAAAGGTTACAGTAAGATGTGAACTCAAGTTCAGTAGAGCATTTTGTGAGATTACTACCACAGCTCTACAGGAAGGATCTTCAGCACACAAAATTAAAGATGGAGGTGGACTGATATAACACAGTGGTTATTAAACTAAGTTCGGGGATGTTAGGTATTACTGTTACAATTTTTAACTATTTATTTATTAGCAATTATTATTAATTATTCATACATACAATTTATTACAAGCTGATAGGCGGTACTAGATTCGAGCCGCACTTGGTTTGAATAGCTTCAATCCAAACAAAACCCGAACACCAAAATCTTCAGTAAGCGCTTTATCCTGCTCAGGGTCATGGTGGGTCTGGAGTTATATAGTTTTATTAAAAAAAATCTACATCAATTTATAAGAAAATATATAAATAGGGTGTTAAATGTACTAAGAAATTACGTATGTTTAAAAGAAAATACTATCAAAAAATAAGACAAAAAGTCATGTTCAGATAGTTGCTACAGCTTTATCAAAAAAGTAAAACTAAATTATTTTAATGAATCAAATCAAGTTAATGATTTGAAGGTTTTTTTTTGTATAACTTAGTTTCTCTTAGTTTGCTGCTCATGTGCATGAATCATGTTATTACCAATATTGCCCATCTAGACAGTTATGCTGTCGACTGGATTCAACGCTAGTCTAACCTGCCATTAGCAAAGAAAACAGCCTAACTTTTTTAATCAGCTGTGAACTTTAATTCAACTTCAGCTTTTTAAATTTAGACACAGTTCACAGTTTTTAGGGTGGGTGAAGGAGACGCCTCATTGCTTCCTCCATCATACTGAAATATTTTACTGAGGTAGGGCCAAGGACGCTTGTCCTCAATATCTGCACTGCAGTCCATCTTGAAATGGACAAACACACACACACACACACACACAGGTAGTTATAGTACTACATATGGAATATAGGTACATAATATTTTTCTTCATTAATGATTAAAATCATTAATGATTTTTGGATTCGCCAACTTTTCTGATGAATGTTTCCAAAAAGCAGGGTTTGCCTCTGTCATTAGCGACATTTAGTGACTGGTAGAAAATGTTAGCGACAGTGTTTGTGATGATTAACAACTCTTTACCAGGAAAGTTTGGGACCTCTTGCCAACTCGGTAAACCCCAGTAAAATACCATGCGAATGACACGTGAATCTGAGGCAAGGAGAATTGAGCCACCTTTACCCCATTGATGGACCCAACCCTATAAAAATGGCGATCAACCCTCCCCAGTATTGGTGAACCAAAAATAACTTCAGCGACCCATGTTACAACTCTTTTTAAATGCTTATAACTGGGTTGCTTTTTTTGCAGGGAAAAAATTCACCGCAACAAGAACTGCTTGCGTGCTATTTTGCAACCTTTTACGAACCCCGATGAAACGCATGATGAAATTCACGAAGTTCATCAGCATTTGTCACTTCGTGAGATACTAGCTTAAGGAAGTACAATTACTAGCATAATTTCCACCCTTGTAAATAAATAATGCTAGCTGGGACCAAAGCTGTTCTGTTCAGCTGTAGCTATAATATATGCATAGACAAAATATTATTCATAACAACAACCTTAATGGACTAAATGTCTACTAAGCAGGTCTGTTGTAATTGTAATATTTTCCTGTGCTTAAAAAAAATCATTGTGGGGGAAAAAAATGTAAAAACCACTGACCAATCAAAGAATCATAGTGTAATGATTTATATTCGTGCTATCCAGTGTCACCCAGTAGAGGACTAGTACTTTTTCGAGTCAGGTTCCTGCCAAGATTCCTTCTTCATCCTAATTCTTTTTTCTTTTCTTTTTATTTGCCACTGTCGCATATGGCTTGCCTATCAGGGAGCTAAATCTCCATCCGGATTTCTGTAGAGCTGCTTTGTGTCTGCACTGTGTCTTGTTAAAAGTGCTACAAATGTAACTGAATTGAAAAAAAAACCCCAAAAACCTTGAATTACGCTGAATCGAAACGTGCAGATGAACAATCGATATGGCTTCTATTGGTTCTATAAAGCCAGTGAGAGGGAGAAGCTGCTATTTATAAGAGACTAGGAAACTAGTTCAAAGAACTCCCAGAGTAGACTAATCTCCTATCAGTGCTAAAAAATGCTTTAATATTCATTTACAGTATCGATGAAATTTTATCCAATAATGGAAAGGATATTGTGTATAACTATTCATATGTACAATATAAAACACTGTGTGTACTGTACACTATTTTTGAATGAAAGGGACCTTATTGTCCAGCTCTGTTATCCTGTCCTCATCGTTCAGCCTGCACAGGACCAGTGTTTACAAAAAAAAGTGGAATTTTACATGACTAGGTACACCGGATAGATAAACAAAATTCCAAGGCACACAAAATAGGCTACTTTTTTGTGTTGAAATGCACCTATGTGGTTCTGAAGGACCCCAGGATGAGGATAATGACCGGCCCTGTGGCAGCAGAACTAGAGAAACTGATACAGAGGCAGGGATCCTTTTCACAGCACATTTATAAGGGTCCTAAAGGAGAACCTTGATGCACACCAGTGCTGCAGATAATTTTCTGCAGCTGTGATATCTTATACACAACAGTGTAATGTTATACTCAGTTATTTGTGCCTTAAGTGCTAGAATAGTACCATTGGTTATTCTACAAAGGAAAGAAAAGTACAAGCGATGGCTACATTTGATTAAACAGGCATTGAGGAATATTCCGTTCAGGTTTTTGATTTCTGTTCAAGGTTATTTTGTAACTATTGCAAAATAAAGAAATGGGAGTATAATGTGGAAGTGGGAGTGCAGGGTATCTGCAACAGTGGCTAACATCATCCTCAAGTGAATAACTGAATAACAACTTGTATATGTGAGAAGATTAAAGAAAAAAAAAGATTCATTGATATTCATCATCTGTATTTATCCTGGGCAGGGTCACGGTGGATGTAGAACTAATCCCGGGAACTCTAGGAGTAAGGCCCTGGATGTGACACCAGTCCACCATGGGACACCATACACATACTATATGTGAGATCGATGGATTTGTTCCACAGTGCTGTACGTTAAACATGTAAATTGTAAGTGCAAACTGAATCGTTGTCAAATATTATAGCCAAATATGACCCTTTTTGTTAATGCATGTGCTATTCATGTCTTTATGTGCTAGACTGTATGTGTAGTCACTGGAAATGCTTCACGGTGCCATTTTGAATACCCAACTGCCTGCACTGAATTCTGGGAATTAGCAGTAAGTCTCTTCTCTTTTGCATCGATTCCGTAATGAAAGGCTAAGTGATGATCCTTCCAATCTTTTCTACGAGGCGAGCGTCCACTGTTTTTCTTCTTTCCTTTGTTCCTGTCATCCCTGATATGTCATAAACTCAGTTTGTCCTGGCTTTCTCTGCCCCTTCACTTTTGATAAATAAATAAAGAGTCACCGGGGGCAAATTTTTCTACCTCGTCGCTCGATATGCCTCCAAAGTCAAAAAAAGGAAGAATAAAATGATAAAAAAAACATAACTTCAGACAGGCAAAGAGCGCAAGACGAAGAGACAGAGAAAGAGCAATGGGGAGTGACAGGGAAATGTTCTTGTCTCTGTACACTTCAGCAGCAAGCAAGCACTTAACATTTTTCATGTATGCATTCATTTAGAGTTTGGTTTTTATAGTATTAATTCTTATGCTTGGTTTTTTCTTGTTTTTTTTTTTTTTTACACGGTAGTTGCATTACTTGATGTATCTGCAGTTGAACGAGTCAGTGTGGTTCCTGTCCAGGGATGTTGCGAGATCCTTTTAATTCCCCTACACAGTCTGAAAGGCTTTGCTCTGTGGTGGCACCAGGACGCCCATGGTGGGCACGGCCAGGCCTACTGGTGGATTCGGCAGCCTGAATTTGGGGGTGGT
Organism: Neosilurus hyrtlii; assembly: GCA_028564935.1. NCBI lineage: Eukaryota > Metazoa > Chordata > Actinopteri > Siluriformes > Plotosidae > Neosilurus > Neosilurus hyrtlii. The sequence goes on from JAOUQZ010000031.1 coordinate 3,307,622, forward strand.
GGGTGGTTCTAGGGAGGGCTGCAGGAACTCAGGGGGTTGACCATTTTCCTTGAGGGCGGAGACAGCCGGGGGCCGGGGTCGCTGGATACGGGGAGCGGTGCTGTGCACCATGGATTGGGTGGACGAGGCCCCGGAGCGGGAGCTTCCTGATCGAGAAGATGACAGCGAGTTGGGTTTAACAAGCTTAGCTTTGGGAGCTTCTGCATCCTCCCTATGTGAACAAACAAAAGACAGTAGCATCACATAAGAGTGTATCATGCAATGAAAATTTTCCATTTTTCCTGAACCGCTTTATTATTAGCCATGGGGAGGTGGGTTACACCGTCAACAGCACGCCAGAGCATCGCAGGGCCAACACACACTTCACACAACCTAGAAACCACCATTCAGCCTAACATGCATTTCTTTGGACTATGGGAGGAAACCAGAGGATTTGGTAGAAACCCATGCAAGTGCATGGAGAATCTGTAAACTCCGAGAAATGCCCTCCCTAGGCACAGGACTCGAACCCAGGACCTTCCTGCTGTGAGTCAGCTGTGCTAACCTTAGCCCATTTGTCTTTGTTCTTGTACATACAACTAAACCGCCTCAGTAAATATGAGCCATGATGCGGATAAGTAAAATCTGGTCTAGGGTCAATTAAGCATCTCAGGTCACAATCCCTAGTCTTCATTATCAGGCTACAGAAGACCAATAAAGAGCAGTGTGTTATCTGATGTCCATTAGCACACCTCAAAAATGAGCATTTAACCTTCCTGAACTTGCTTTTAGAGGTCTGAGAATGTTAGCTGTGAAATAATGGAAGCATTAAGCTTCACTGATTCTCCTAAATCCATTCAGGCACCTTACTGAGAGCACGTAATGCAAATACTTTTTTTATGTAGGATTTAAAGAGTAGCGGTATTGGTCATCCTTACAGCGTAATTTGAGCGTATGTAATATGTTTAAGCAATACAGGTGCTTACTTTAGCATAAATGGCCATAAAAAGAACAAAACTGGGTAATTTTATCCTGTGAATTACTAGTTGTGGCGGAAACCAAAGGTTAGCAGTCGTTTTTTCCTGGAAGTGATGTGAATGCGTTGGGCCGGGAAGTCCAGAGCATGTCAACAAACAGAAACTTTAGGTAAAAAAAAAAAAAACGTGTTTAAGAAGCCACTATGGCAAGCAATTTGAAGGAAATGGGTGTAAATAGTTACCAATTTGAACCAGAGAGGGAGGAGTTTCTTGTAAGGACAGGGAGACGTCACATTCTAGTGACTCTCAGGATGAGAATGCTGCCAGAGATGCGCATGACGGTGCATCCAAAGTAGCTTACACAGCTAACGTTTTGCCAACGTTTTTCCTGTCGTCAGTCGGTTTAGGAACAAAAAGAAACGTCTGCGATTTCTGCACTTATTTTGTTGTGCAGCTCAGCACCGGACGATAATGTGTTATGATACACAGGTTCAGTGACGCAGCCCAGCCAATCCAACGACTTTATGTCACTACTGGGTAATCAGGAAGGCAGCATGTCTCTAAGCATGCCCAAAGTCGTAGCACTCGCACATACCTTGACAAAGGGGCAAGGACTGATGTTGCCAGAAGGAACCGCTGATGCCCTACGTGATTGTTTTAAATAGCTAGTAACACTAATTCACTACAGGTACCCTTTAATGTCCTCATTAGCTGAGTGGCGGATATAAATAGATAATGTAGACAGATAGAGAATGCAATCTAACCTAATCTCATTGGGTGTCTCCTCCTCCTCGTACTTCTTCTTCTCTTTCTTGCGGAAGACCAGCCAGATGATGAGGATGATGATGAGAACGCCAAAGGACACGCCGACAACCACACCGGCCACCACACCAACATCTCGCACATCTACACACAGTCCATGCAGACACAAAACAGGCTTTATATACAGTATATATATTTATATATATAAGTTCTCTCATTAGCTTCATTGTTTTTTTAACCTTGCTATAGAATTATATATTTTTCTTTGTTAAATAACAACACATTTGCTCCAGACGGAGGTCAGGAATCTCACAGGTGTCCACTCACACTGCATAGTAACCTCGATGATACAGTTCTCCTCTCCCACGTCGTTGCTAGCTGTGCACCTGTATACGCCCGAGCTCTCCTGGCTCAGGTTTCTTAATGTCACAATCTCAGGGTTCTTCAGATCTGTAACAAATCGATGCACATATGCAAATTAAATGATAAAATAATGAAATGCTACTGAATGGGCATTTACTGTTTACATGGTTAGCATGTCAGCCTCACAGCAACAATGTCCTGGGTTCAAGTCCCGGGTTTGGGCGTTTCTGTATGTGCATGTTCTCCCTGTGCTTACATGGGTTTCCACCCACAGTTCCAGATTGCCCCTAGGTGTGAGTGTGATAGGTTATGTGTGTGTTGGACCTGCAGTGGCCTGACGAACTGCTCAGGGTGCACCCTGCCTTTACCCAGTGTCAGATGAGAGTGTTTTTGAACCTTATGTTCAGCCTCTCCATTCGCAAAAAAATGTAATCCAAACTATATTTACGTCCATGCTAATGACAGCTATTGACATTTTCTTCAGTGGTACTATGGCAGAATAATAGTCATGGTGGTGTATTTCATTTTTAAATGGTTTTAAATTTCTATTATTCATTTGTGCTTAGTATATATTTAATCCTGATCAAGAATATTCATCTAATATATTTCACTAAGGGGAACGAAACCATATAAACCTCCACAAAGACTTGATATCAAAGACCGACCACAACAGGAACTATTTATTTTTTTATGTGTCTAATAAATGTATTTATTTAATTTTGCACAATAGAGATAACATCTGGACTCTGTGACCTGGTGACAGCACCTAAATACAATTTTCATTCATTTCTAAACCGCTTATTCCTAATTGGGGTCGCGGGGAGGCTGGCGCCTATCTCAGCCGACTCTGGGCGAGGGCAGGGTACCCTACAGAGCTCACAAGTCATCGCAGGGCTATCAGTCACACAACCATTCACGCTCACACTCACCCCTAGGGGTGATTTGCAACAGCCATTTAGCCTACTGTGCATGTTTTTGGACTGTGGAAGGAAACCGGAGTTCATGGAGGAAACCCATGCAAGCACAGGGAGAACATGCAAACTCCACACAGAAACACCCGAGCTGGGAATTGAACCCAGGACCTTCTTGCTGTGAGGCGGATGTGCTAACCACTGCGCCACAGAATTACCTCGAGTAAATAATACTCTCACCCCTAACAAGAGATGCACAGTCTGACTGAATAAAATAAAAAAATAAAAAAATGCTGGAAAAATACAACAAAAACAAATGTGGCCCATCACAACATATGCTCCAAACATTTTTTATTTTTTTTCTCTCTAGATATCCAATCTTTTGACTGGTATTTATGTTTATAAAAATAAGGGTCATCACTGTACCAGAACTTACATAATGAACTCACCAAAAATTCCAAATTATTTCAGTAATATTTCATTTTATTAACACATACACTTAAAAAGTGTTCTTTAAAAAGTATATTATTTTATATCTATAAATGTAGTGTTTCATTTATATTTACTGGGTTTAAATCAGTGGATTTCCCAAATTCTCATTTGAATGACCGTCCCATTGCGCTCTAATCACAACTTTAACTGCAGAACGTTTTTCAGAGTTATGTGTACAGTGGATTACAGTATAACTTCAGGAGAAGGAAAAAAACTGAGCCTGGTGAGGGAATTATTGGTTATAACATACAATATCAGTCAAAAGTCTGGACATAGCCACTCCTTCTAACTGAAATTAGGAGGTGTGCCAAAACTTTTGACTGATACTGTATAAAGAGGGTTCTTTCATCTTTAAAATGACCCCAAAAATGTAAAATGTTAAAACAAAATCCAAAGATATGACATAAAATTTGTATCTCAAGTTTAACACATTTATTCACAAGACTTTCAATTTACTTAAAAAGTCAGTTTGGTGCATTTGAACTCATTTTGTGGTTATGGGTCACACACACACACACACACACACACGTAAAAATAAAAAAGTTAAATGTTATAATCAGAAAATTTTAATTTTGAGAAGAAAATGTAATTATGTTTATGTTGTACAAAATGTTAAGTTAAGAAACTAAATTATATGAAATGTTAAGAAAATTAATAGAAAATAATTATGTCATAATAAAAAAGAAACATTAAATGTTGACCACAGTGTGCAAATTCAATAACATGAAATGCGAAATGTTTTTAAAAAATTAAATACTGTAATATTTAAGCATGGTAAGCATGTCAGCCTCACAGCAAGAAGGTTCTGGGTTTGAGTCCCTGGCTTAGGGGTTTCTGTGTGTTCTCCCTGTGCTTGTGTGGGTTTTCTCTGGGTACTCCGGTTTCATCCCACACTCCAAAAACATGCACACTAGGCTAACCGGCGGTTCCACTTTGCACCTAGGTGTGAGTGTGAGTGCTTGTGTGTGTTGCCCTGTGATGGTCTGGCAAGCTGTTTAAGGTGTACCCTGCCATCACCCAGTGTTGGCTGAAATAGGCTCCAGCCTCCCCGTGTCACTAGTAGGATTAAGCAGTTCGGCAAATAAGTGAGTGAGTGTAATGATGCATTCAGTTTATAACTGATAATAAAAGCAGTGTTGCGCCGTTATTTTCTCAAGTGCAAAATTCTACATTAACACACATTAACCCCGATGCAAATGGGAAATATAGTTAAACCTCGAGCTTTAGTTGTTTCCTGTGTAAATTATGGGATGTTTCATCAGGCACTGAATTGCCTCGAACTGCATGTCACTGATTATTAATATATGTATTAATACCACTGGAATGAGTGTCTCGGAGTGTGTGTGTGTGTGTGAGTGTGTGTGTGTTAGGCTGATACATGCCTCTGCACTGCCTCCAGCAGATGAACAGTTCATGCTCTCCTCTCCCTATGATGAAACATCCGTGTCCATAACAACACACCGTGATGGAATAGTGGCGCACGCAGAACAACTCCGGCCGGACACCCATTCCTCACTACGCGACGCTGCTATTTATTCACCCTGTGCATACTGCTCATTCGTTCTATCCCTTCCTCAGCCCTCTCTCAGTTGAACAGCCACAGAAAACTAATTAGGGCGAACAGGTGGTGCTTGGTGCAGATCGGTAATTGCTGGACTCGGGTGAGGGCACGGTCCGGTGGAAATTGGGCTTAGTTTAGAGATGTTTCGAGATGTAAACAGGTGTTAAACACACACACACACACACACACACACACACACACACACACACACACACAGTCTCGTTTCCATGACTTGTGCGGACAATACATGGACTTGCATTAATTTCCTGGAGAAATTTCCCTAAACACTAGAAATTTCCTTAACACTAAACATAACCACTTCCTGCCTAACTATAACCTTACTTTAACCTTCCCCTAATCTTAAAACATCTTCACCTTAAAATGTAATGATTTACGTCATGGGGACTTGTGGTTTGTCCCCATAAGTAAACCAAGTCCCCTTAACGTGACTGTGTAAACAGATTTATGTCCCCACAATGTGATGAATAGCTAGACCACACACTTAAACAAAGGCCCTAACATCTTTGGATTCATTTAGTGAAAAAATGTAAACATCTGTACACAATTTTTTTGAAATATAGAGACTATAAAAATATTGTATATACACAAAATACAGGAATAAAGAACAATGTCTGTGAGTTCTGACAGATGTTTACTTAAACAAAAACATTTTACTTATTAAACATAATAAACTGTTTTCATCATACTCTTCCACTAACTCTGTGTGTGTGTGTGTGTGTGTGTCTGTCTGTGTGTGTGTGTGTGTGTGTGTGTGTGTGTGTGTGTGTGTGTGTGTGTGTGTGTGGTCTAGCTATTCATCACATTG
>JAOUQZ010000031.1:3321798-3331879 GCA_028564935.1 Neosilurus hyrtlii
GTTCCTCTCAAGGTTTCTTCCTCGTGTCAACTGAGGGAGTTTTTTCTTGCCACTGTCGCCGCGGGCTTGCTCATTAGCAATGTGTAGGGAGTTGCAGAGAGAATTTTCAGATTCCTCCCTAATTTAATTTTACTATGTAAAGCTGCTTTGTGACAACGTCAATTGTAAAAAGCGCTATTCAAATAAAACTGACTTGAATGGAATTGATTTAATTGTATGAAAAGTGCACAGATTCATTTGTCTGAGTATGTAGGAATTATTTGTAGAAAACAGGAAAAAATAATAAAAAGAGAAAAAGGAATGGAGATGGAATGAAAAAAAAACAAGAATAGAAAAAAAAATAAAAAGGAAAAAAATTGGAAGACAACAGGAAAAGAGATTATGCAGGTGAACAGGGATAAAAATAAATAAATAAATGAGGTATCAGTGCTGAAATTTTATTACTTTTTTTTGTACCACTGTCTCTCCAGTGTCACTGATTCACATTGTGTTTTTCTTCTATTATTTGGCAGCTGTTATTTATACAAACTGAATAATTCTGTTTCACCATCATGTAAGAAACAAACCGAATCAAAACATGACAGTCACCATCCTGACATGAAGGGGGGGGGGGGGGGGGGGGGGGGGGTTACAGTGACCTCGATGTTTGTACAACAATGTTTTGTTCAGCTGTCTCCTTGTTTACTTAATGTGAGCTTTTATAAAGCTGCCCAACTTTACACCCACTTCAAAAGTGTTTTGGGACAACTGAGCATGAATTTCAAACACTTTTTAACTAGGGATGGAAATCATAAGACAACACCCCGGTACGATATCATTACAGTACCTAGGTGCTGATTCCATGAGTACACTACATTACATTTACTGCATTTGGCAGACACCCTTATCCAGGGCAACTCACATTTTTCATTTCTATAAAACTGAGCAATTAAGGATTAAGGGCCTTGCTCAAGGGCCCAACAGTAGCAGCTTGGTGGTACTGGGGCTTGAACCCCCCAACCTTCAGACCAGTACACCAGAGGCTTAACCACTAAGCCACCACTGCACTAATATCACAAATCTATAAATGATTAGATCGTGCACAGACCTTATACGCATCTGTCAAAAATTTTTGATTGATTGATTTAGCTACACTATTTAAATTCTACAAGGGAAGTTATTGCCTCGGCATTTAACCCCATCCAGACTGAGCACACAAACACTCGGAGCAGTCGGCTGCCACACATTGGGGTGCTCGGAGAGCAGTTGGGGGTTAGGTGCCTTGCTCAAGGGCACTTCAGCCATGAAGGTGGAGGAAGGGAAGGTGCAACTCACTCCCGCCGCCGCAACACATTTTTCCTGCTGGTGTGGGAATCAAACCAGCAACCTTTAGGTCCCAAAGCCGCTTCTCGAACCATTAGGCCACAGCTGATCCAAAACATGACTATAATAAATAAATATCCAAAAGAAAGTTTGTTGTTATTTCTCCTACCACACTGGATGCTGTGCTGCCTCCAATGTATAACTAGTTTAGAGTGTGCCACCTGTAAAGGATTTGTGATGCTTCAGCATCTTGAATTCAAACATATAAATTAAAAATATATAAAAATAGATTTTGGGGCCATTGGAGCATTGTTGCACAAAAGAATTCGGGTACTAAACTGAATTAATGTTTCCTCCCCCTCTCTAAGTGTTTGTTGTCCCACCTATTCTGTTTTATTCCTGACCTTGTTATTAGATAACTATAGGATAAAAAATAGTAGATCCAATAGTTTCATATCCCCTGCCAACCCAGTGGCAATTTACTGTATATATATATATATATATATAGGAATGTCTAACAGATGACCACACATTATTATAATAGGAGGTTTACTTATAACACAGGTAAAAACTATTTTTTCTTAATGTCCACTTACTCAAAGCTACAAAGACACTTGCACATGCATGACATTTGACCACCTTCGATAATGTAAAACCAAATAAATAACCCCTGCCCGACGACGCAAGACAAGCACTAACAATATGGAGAGCAGCGAAATCAAATCATCAGAAGCAAGAATCAAATTGAAGTATTATTAGGTGGTCTGGTTAGGAGGAAATGAGGTCTGAAGAGAGTAGCTTCCTGGAAGCCGGACGCAGTGGGAGGTGCTCTTACCCAGGACCACGAGATGGACTTGGTTCCAATGGTACTTTCCAACGGTCTTCACTTTGCAGAGGTAGTCACCCGAGTCACTCAGTTGCAGATCGTTGATCAGAAGAGACGCGTCTCCGTTCAGGTAATCTCCGGCAAAAGACAGGCGGCTGGCCAGGTTATCATTGGTGTAGACTTCATTGTTAAAAAACGTGATGATCTGAGAGACAGAGAGAGAGAGAGAGAGAGAACATACATGCATACATACCACAATTATTTGAGTTTGGAAAATATCATGATTTTTTATTTTATTTATATATTTATTTTTTTTGTTTTCATATTAGTTTTATTTCCCTGCACAATACCACCCCCTTCTGGCATTAGTTTGTTTTAGTCTCATCTTCATCTTCCTAGTGGTATAACAGCTATATTGCAAATTGCAGGGTAACAAAATTAAGATTTAAATCTGGAAAATTGCATTTTTCACAATCATTTCAATTAATAAATTTTAAACCAGTATTTCTATTCTTTCCAATTGTATATATATATATATATATATATATATATATATATATATATTGTGTTACTGCCAGTTTTCGTCTTAGTTTCTCTTAACTATATAAACACCCCTCCTTTAGTGATTAGGGGGTGATCACACTAGATGTGTGTTAGAAAAGCGACTGATGCAAACGGTAGTCCATTGCCATTGCTTTTTATTCTCAAAATGTTTTTAAATTTGTCGTGCGGCATTCCCGACGTCGCATTTTTTGGTCACCTGGTTCGTGAATTCATCACAAAAAATTTCATAGCAAATTTTCATGAATGTTGCAAAATGAGGCTCGGACGCAGAGTAGTCTTAAACTGTTCTGATGCCCATCAGTACAAACTGGGAACCAGTAAAAGAATGTAAGGGAAGGTAACCTGCGATAGATTGGCATCTCATCTAGGAGGAGTCGAACTCCTAGTCACTTCACGCTACAAAAACAGGAAACTCCAGCTGTGATGAGCCAACAGGCTCGGGTGTAAAAAGCCCAACAGATTAACCCCAACACACACCCAAACACACATGCAAAGTGAGCCATTCTAAATATCTGTAAAGTGGGGACTTTCATTTTGTTACCATACAAACTCATCTTACTCTGAGTGCAAGCAAAAAAAAAAAATAAATAAAAAAAAATACATACAATACAAATACTGAGGTGGCACGGTGACGCAGTGGTTAGCACGTTTAACTCACAGCACGAAGGCCTGGGTTGGATTCCCAGCTCGGCCGCTTCTGTGTGGAGTTTGCATGTTCTCCCCGTGCTTGCTTGGGTTTCCTCTGGGTACTCCGGTTTCCACCCCAGTCCAAAAAACATGCACAGTAGGTTAATTGGCTTTTCCAAATCGCCCCTAGGTGTGAGTGAGAGTGTGAACGGTTGTGTGTATGTTGGTCCTGCGATGGCCTGGCGAGCTGTACAGGGTGTACCCCGCCCTTGCCCAGAGTCGGCTGAGATGGGCGCCAGCCTCCCCGTGGCGCTAGATAGGATTAAGCAGCTTAGAAAATGAATAAAAGAATCATATATACACAAAAAGCAGAAATGCTGTGCACAAAAACTGTTTAAAAAACGTGTGTAAAGGATGGACCCCTTGCTTTCTATCATGCTTCCCACTAAAACATTTTTTTTTGGGAAAACTGTTCCCATTGTGTTTTTGGCTTACTGCAGCATTTCTACATTTGCAGGGGAAGAAAGGGGGGGGGTCTGTTTTCTGCAACTGTGTGTGTTTTCTGTATTTTCAGCACCTTCGTCCCTCCGTCCAGCGTACTCCAGGTCCCAGGACTCATCAGTGAATCCAGACTTACATTCCTCACTCTCATAACTACACCCCATTACTATCACTCTCAGTGTCATTATGAAATAATTCATACTCATTAGGGGATAATATGCCTTAGGAGTAATAAAAGAATAATACGCTGAGTTTAAATAGTTACGAGAGTTGAGAGAGAAGACGTTCTCTTTCCGCTTTCCTACCCTACGACTCTCTCATATGGTTCTCGCTCAGTAAATGAGCCTGTTCCCGACCAGGCGCGCTGACTCAACTCTGCGGATGATTTATTCACCCCACTACTGTCTCTACCTCATACCTAATGAAACTTTCAGACTTTATTTTAATTAACAGGAACTTTAATGCCATCTTTCCATTCATTGTAAGCCATCTCAGAAGCCTACATGCTTCAATGCAGACTCATACCCCTTTCTTATCGTCAGCTGTAGAACCAAATCCCAATCCCCAACAGATGCCTCCTGAAAGATGATTTTATTTACATGTACACACCCAGCCCTTGGCTTCGACTGAACACAGTGGAGAATAGTACGGCCTTATCCGAGGTTTAATTTCATTCGGAATGATAATGTTCTTAGTGACACACTTAGTAGGCTTGTTCAGTGGCATTACATCTCCGGCGACGACACCAAAACATGAATTAACTGCCTCGGGAATCAGATAAGCAAATATTACATTAGCCGCTCTTAGTCATTATTTCATCCAATTAAAAATGCAGCTCCAAATAGATTTGGAGTGTAATCAGTATCTATGACATGGAGAGCGAGACAGGGAGAGCAAGACAGTGTGAATAAAGATGCAGGCGCTTGTTTGACAGCCATATGGCTCCAGGTGGATCTGTCTTCAGGTTTGTTTGTGTAGTCATGAAGAAAGCAGATTTGGCCTGTGGCAGGACAGCTGAGAGGAAAAAGAGACAAGGGAGCTAATGGAAGATAGGATGAAGGGTACGGCGGGGGGGGGGGGGGGGAAAAAAGGCTGAAATCGCAAAACAAAAGCAGCATGACAATGAATTGAGACGAGTGTACACGCGAGTGAGCTTTCTGTCAAAGCAAAGCGTGAAGGAAAAGAAAGTGCATGCTGGCAGATGAAGCCGATGAGATAAACTGGAAAAGGGAAAATGAAAAGATGAATAAGAGAAGCTAAATAAAGTAAATGGTAAAAGGCATCAAGTGGAATATATAAGGAATAGTGTTAGGAGTTCCTGGTACCATGCTGTCATTGATTCTTTTCCTGTATCCCTCCTAAAGCTTTTATCCCGATCATGTTATATCCATTTGCAATCCTTCTACTGAAACACTGACAGTGGAGACTCCTTCCACTAATAGCTGCTTTTCTCACTATAGAATCAAAACCGAGTGAGCCAGGGCGAGTCAAGGCCATACTGTTACTACTGGCTCCTCAGGGGCTCACGCCTCCTTGGGGTTACTTCAAGATTAAAAGCCTGAGGATTCTGGCCCGGCATTAACCCATGAGCCAGACAGGGTCATGGGCTTATCTCTTTCAGTCAAAATTGATCTCTATTGGTATGTTTGTAACATGTGTCCAAATAAGTATTTCTAAGTAAACTAGAAGTTTAGAAATAAAAAAAAAAAAGAAATAAAAAATAATAATAAATTTGCATCCACTAGCGAGGTAAATGCTCTCTCTGCGATCGTGCTGTGCATCACTGGTTTCCTCTCGCTGAAACTTCTATTTCTGACCCCACTGGATTTTGTTCTAGTTCTAGGTACCACATTATTGCTGTGGAAACTACTGGGCTACATAAGTGATGGTAGTAATGCAAACCGATTATTGGTTTGAGGCTAAAATGCCCCAGGCTACAACCATCGGGTAGCCTTGATATAGCCCTTGCTGACCTCTGGGGGGAGATTTCTGTGTGGGGTTTGCAAGTTCTCCCTACACTGGCATGGGCTTCCTCTGGGTACTCTGGTTTCCTCCCACAGTCTAAAGACATGCACATTATGCTAATTGGCTTTTCTAGATCGCCCCTAGGTGTGAGTGTGAGTGTGAATGGTTGTGGGTGTTGGCTCTGCAATGGTCTGGTGAACTGTTCAAGGTGTACCCTGCCTTTGGCAGTATCGGCTGGGAGAACCGGAAGCCTTCCCACGACTCTAAGAGGATTAAGCGGTTTGGCAAATGATAAATATTATATATGTGGGTAATTTCTTGACACTCTCATTTCAAATCACTATATCAAACAATCTTTCATCCAAGTCCTTCTGAGTGGGATGTTAATGTAGAAAGTGGAGTAATCCATTAGAATAATCATGTTCTTATAAACCAGGGATTTAAAATAGGTCACAAGTACGATCAGAGCTAATGTAATAGAAAATTAGGCTATTCAGAGTCTTCTGCCCAATCAGAGTCAAGACTCCACTAGTGCAGTGAGATAATGTTAAATGAAGTTATAGATCCAGAACCTGAAGAAGTAGGAAGATAAAAGGAAACAGGAATAAAGCTATGGAGTTACCACATTCTGTTTGAAGCTGGGCTTCTGCAGGATCCACTCGATGTCCAGCGTCTGTCCATTTGATTGCCGGAACTGGTGATGGCACGGCAGGGTCCCATTGTCTCCAACAACCTTCTTCATTTCTGTCTGAGCCCCAGCTGAAAGCACGCTGAGCAGCACTGCACAAACCACACAGAGACAGAAGGATGCTAAGAATGGCTGAAATTTTAAAGAGAGGCTATAATTGTCACACGGATCCTGACGTTTATTATTTTTGAGAGCACTGCGGTAAAAATCTTCGCATTTAATGATAAAACCACAGGATCTAAGCGTGATCCATGAAACACAACATGACCTAACTATGTGAGTGGACATGATAAATCCTGAAATGATTGAACCATAGTGGGTAATGGTATTTTCACGTTCAGTCCAAGATGAAAGGTTATTAGTCAGAAGAACTCTGCAGTGATTTGTCCTTCAAAAAGTATAACTGGACACAGGCCTGCCGGCACAATACCTCATCACTGCAGAGGTGAAACATTCACGCATGTACAGGTAGGTTTCTCTTAATGTACACCACGCATATTGTTGAATATTTTGGCAGACCCTCAGCTTTCTGTCAGTCTGTCTGTCCATCTATCCATCCATCCATCCATCCATCCATAGCGGCCCCTGGAACAACTTTGCCTGGAGCAAATTGCACCCAATTGTGCTTACATGGTTACCCTTAACTTCATTTAATACTCTAGTACTAGATTTTAGATCCACCCTGGGCTATCATAAAGCATAAATTATTTATAACTAATATCATTTTCTGGACCGCCTAATCCTAATTATGGTCGTGGGAAGGCTGGAGAATATCTCAGCTGACACTGGGCGAAGATGGAGTACACCCTGTACAGCTTGCCAGACCATTGCAGGGCCAACACACACACACACACACACACACACACACACACACACACACACACAAACAAAACCATTCACACACACCTAGGGGTTATTTAGAACAGCCAATGAGCCTGTGCATGACTTTGTACTGTGAGAAGAAACCAGAATCCCTGGAGGGAACCCCAGCGAGCACATGTAAGTTCCGCACATCTTGGGACTCGAACCCAGGACTTTTTGATGTGAGGCGGATGTGCGATTATTAATTTGCACTAGTTTAACCATCTATCCCAGCTTCGAAGAATCATCTTTACTATGATTAGAACATGTTTCAGGGCTGTTTTAAGATGCTGTATTAGTGCAGTTACTGTAAATGCTGATAAACAGCAAAATAAAAAAATAAATAAAGTTAAAAAGTAAATAAAAAAAGATTTTAATTAGCAGCCACACTCAGGCAACAAATGACATCTCCAGCTTCAGTGCTTTTTCAGAAGACACTGCTAATGATGAAAATAAATCAATGGGGTGGGGGGGGCTACATCAAGGATAAATCAGTCGGACTTCCTGCACACGCTTTTACATTTAAGCATTGAGATTAGGTTTTGTAAAGCAAAAATACAAAAAAAAAAAAAAACATATTCTTAGTACAGTATTATAGTGTTTTAAGCAGGAAACTTAGACGCATAGTTTTTTTTTTCTTTTCTTTTTTTTATAAAGAGAAAACTTGAAAATCTCTCACTACTCTGCCTTTGCTAAATATTACATAGAAGTCAGTTAGATTTGTTTTAAGAGATTTTTTTTCAATATTTTATCAACAACAGTAAATCTATTAAGATGAAGAATTTTGTATTGTTCATGAATCAAAAAATTATGTTACATCACTGTTACATTTCTTCAAGTCTTGAGTGACAAAAAAGGTTTTTCCTCTGGCTAAGTATGAAGGCAGCTCAAAAGATCAAATCAGTTGTTTTTATTTAAAATAATTGTTAAATTACATATAAAAGTGTTTTAAACCAGATGAGCACGCCTGGATTTTATAATGGTTAAAAATTATTATTATGTACTACACGGCAACGGCATGATCTGATTGGTTTATGAGAAGCGAATAAAAAAAAATATATTATCACACTTGGAATACGCTTAAACCAAAACGACGGACACTCATGGTTTTTCATGGTCACTTGGTGCACATAACTGTTTCTGTGTAGTATATATTAAAACCTGAGTGTAAATACTGAGTGTAAAAACACACCCTTTCAGAGCGTGAGCTACTTACGTTTCTGTGTAGTAGATATGAAGAGCTCTTTTACAAAATGTAATAAGCATCAATTTCACAAAGAAATAAAATTAGTTAGGAATCACAAAGTGTCCCCTTTCAAAGCCAAGTCACAAGCACATATTCAATTTTGTATTCAAACATACAGTGCTAGTAATATTTTCATTTCATATCGTGATAAGAGCCACTCCTGGTTCATAGCAAAACATGACCTCTCCGCTCAGCCAATCAGTGCCACTGATTTATCCGGTAAGTCAGCGCCCATGAAATAGCCTTTGCATCGATAATAACTGAGGAAAATCATTTGAAAATGAGTACCATTACAGATTCATTCTGTTGGAATCATTATAATTGCGAAAGTGGGCGGTGGGGGTGGGTGCGGGGGTGCCCATTCCCACCCCTTGAAACCAGTCTGTTTTTTGTAAAAATAGAAAGATTCTGAACTTAAACTAAGCATTTATTTACTTTATTTTCTTTTATATTTTTGGTCAAGTTTTGACTAATAGAAAGTAGGGTGTGAAGTGTGTACCTGTGGATTTGTAGCAAAAAAAAAGGAAACAAAATTTGTGGCTTTATGCCATTTTGGAAAAAAAGTTAATTTAATATCCTTACCATGAGTAGAGATGAATGTGTATATTTTAATTGTCGTGTTATAATGCCCATCTCAGCCGACTCTAGGCGAGGGCAGAGTACACCCTGGACAGCTCGCCAGGCCATCACAGGGCAGAAACACGCTGACGGCAACTCAGTGGCTTACTCTTTACGAAGGTCAGCAGTGGTTCTTTTACATGGCTCTCAACACACAAACAAGAGAGACATGGTTGGCCTTTGTTAACCCAGTTAGGTGCACTGGGGGGACAGCAGTGACAACTTGGTGATAGTGGAGGTTGAATCCCCAACCTTCAGATCAGTAAGCCAGTGCTCTGCCACTACCATCGATTCATTTAATAAGGACCAGGGAACATAGGGTCTGGGGAACATAGGGATTGGGGAACAATGGAAAAGGTACCTGAGTTTCGCCACCTGATGAACAGAGAAAGAAATGTGCAAGCAACGCAGCACAGCTTTGAGTGTTAGTGTGCAGATTCAGCACATTTTTCTGGAGCTCTGGTATTATCATAAGTACAGCACTTAATCTTCGGAACAGCCAAGCCACAGTAACACAACAATGTCTGAAACAGAGCCAAGAAAGCTGCGTTCTGCTTGTGACATTTTCTCTAGCCAGCAATTATGATGACGCTGTAAACACTTAGCGAAGATCAAGTAAAAGCTTGATAATGACTGACATGTTTAGTGAATATGAGGTAGCAAAACCTAGCTTTTTTTTGTTGTTTTTTAAAAGTACTAGCATGAGTCAATTATGAATTTTTTTAATGGGGGGGCTAGACTGACCGGTATGCCATATTTTGGTCCTGGGCAGCAGGAATCGTGTCTAATGTTAATCCCAAATCTTCATTCATCCATTCATTCATCTTCTGAACCGCTTATTCCTACTTAGGGTCGCGGGGAGGCTGGCGCCCATCTCAGCCGA
>JAOUQZ010000031.1:3336136-3349024 GCA_028564935.1 Neosilurus hyrtlii
AGGAAAAACTCTCTCAGTAAACGCGAGGAAGAAACCTTGAGAGGAACCAGGCTCAGGAGGGAACCCATCCTCATTTGTTGATTCTTATAAACCTGTGAGAGGAATTAAACTGAAAGTTCCCTCTTTATATTCTGTCCTCTTTGCCTTATGGATAAATGGAAGGTTAAGGTGCACTCGCTGATGTGTGATGGAGTGATGACAGGACAGTCGCTGTGCTGTTCCAGCACATGACACTGATTTACAAGCTAAGCTCTTTTTATTACACTCATAGCAGGGCAAGGTTAGCATATCGATAAGAGCTGTGCATGTTTTCATTTTAAACACACACACACACACACACACACACACACACACACACACACACACAGTCCGGCCACTTACAGGAACATACATATGTGTGCACTCTGAGTCACGCTTTGACGATGCAGACGTGTGTATGCAAATATACGGCACACCCTGAAGGACATACTCTCGAGTGAAAACGTTTGCAGGCAGTTTGGACAAAGTGAACAAGACAGGAATGAAATGTATACCAGCAAGGCATTTCCTGCATGTTTCTTACCCCTTAAACTGCTTTATAGCAACTGGACAGCATAGATATTGTCTCCATTGTAAAGTCTCTGAATCTTTTTTCCCCTGACGAGAAGTCATACACTACCTGCTTAAAATGAGGTCCAAAGAACCAGAAATTCACTCGCACGCACTCATTTACAGAACCTCTTAATCCTACTAGGGAGGAGGCGGGTGCCTATCTCAGCCGACACTAGGCGAAGGCTGGGTACACCCTGCACAGTTCACTGGACAATCGCAAGGCAACACATAACCATTCACACTCACACACACTTGCCTTTTACAGCCTACTGGCTCATCAGAGTTTCCTAAACTCCTCCTAAATGGAACATTATACTGCTGGGTGGACAGAGGCACACGTGTAGATAAGACCCTGCGCAGGAGGTCAACAGGGATTGACCAGCACCCCAACCACCACACCACCAGCCAGCGTTGATTTGAAACAGGTAATTAGCCTAATGTCTTTGGACTGTGGGAGGAAACCGGATTGCCTGGAGGAAACCCATGCAAGCACAGCGTGAACAAGCAAACTCCACACAAAAATGCACAAGCCTGGGAGTCGAACCCAGGACCTTGTTGCTGCGAGGCATACGTGCTATCCACTACGCCACCGTACCACCATGCCGCCCCACCAGGGATTCAGATTTTTAAACACTTTTCAGACCTCACTAATTGATTATGCATCCACCATATCGTATGGTTTGCATAAATCTCTGAATTTTTTAGTATTAAGCAGGGCGGGTCGAATTCATTCTCACTGAGGGTCACATCACTCAAATGCTAAGTCATTAGGGCAGGATAATCTCTGAACAGCTATTCAGAGGAGGCAACTATAAAATCTGCATGGCAAAATGATTAGTTTAGGAATCTGTCCACTTGTTTTTATTCAGTTCACGTGGACATCTTTGTTCATTTTAACATCTTAATTAAATTAGGTTAATTAAACTTAAAGGCGATTTCTGCTTAATGAGCAATTTTAAATAGATTGTTGTTTGTCTGCATTGGACTTTCCAAATAAAGTCTTGATGAATATTATGGCTGACTACCCAGATCCACTCTGCTATTTATCTTATTATTAAGACCGGATTAAATTACACCCACGTCACATTGTGTTTGACCTCTCCTTTTCTCTAAAGTAAGTCTAGACGAAACAATTAAATCAACAACACCAGCATTGCAGCAGTGCTTTTAAAATAGGACATGCACAACAACATTAAAATACGAACATACAAATAAAGACTGACGTGTTCTTTGTGACATAATAGCACAATATCGCACTATGCTTCATGCCAGGCTGCGTTCCACAACTCCATCAATGATTATTTCCATCAACAGCATGAACTCAAGCGTTTTATTCCTTACTCTTACTCAAGACATGAGGTGGGAGCGCTCAGCAGATATTATTAATTGTTTGCTCGTATTGGCTAATCTATTTCTAGGATATCAGCTCATATCCCGTGACCTGAAACATCACGGCTGTTCATTTAATACTGATTGCAGGAAAACAGCATTTAGAATGAAAGTATTTCATGGTAATGGCAAACAGCTCTTCGGTATGGCCTAATGCTGATGCCTGCAGGTTTGACCAAACCAGAAGTGACGCCATATACTGCCGCTAGCTAGTTCCTCTAGCAACTGCTGCTAACGTTGATTTTTTTAGTCAAGACTAATTCCACAAACAGCAGCAAAACAGAAAACTAAAGTTAAAAGAATTTGATTTCCCCGCCTCCACCAAACGTCACTTTACTGGACTGTTAAGGGAACAGGCCTTCGAGGTAACCAGCTATATAAACGTGCTAACCGGCTCCTCTTGTAAAGTATTTTATCGTAAGAACGTATTTAGTAATATTATTAATAATAATACCTATTACCTCCTCCAAGGAGGTTTGTTTGTTTGATTCTTTATTTCTTTGTCTGTCTGTCTGTCTGTCTGTCTGTTATCAACATTACTCAAAAACTTATAAAAAGATTTTAATGAAATTTTCAGGATGAGTCAGAAATGATACAAGAAACAATTGATTAAATTTTGGCAGGGATCCAGATTATTATCTGGATGCAGGGAATTAAAAAAAATTTTTTTTTTATCGCGGATGACGTAGTCCGGACCATGCCGAAGTTTAACTTCCAGGCTTGCGTTCGATGGTGTAATCTCATTCCTTTAACTTTCTGTTCAACTTTTAATTATCACAAAAATAATACATACATCAATACTTCCTCATCCGAGCGCAAGGCTTCTAACTCAAGGCAGGCCCTACAAACATTGCAATCTTATAAATAGCTGTGCGTTTGCATTGTAGGCCTCAAATAATAAACAACTGTTGCATTTATAAAAATGCTGCATTTCTTACATTACCACATGGGGAACTCAATGGCCTTGGCTGAGGTCTGCGCTCTCCAAGTGCTTTTCTAGTTATTATTATTATCATTATCTCTTTAATTTTCTGTATTTTTCACAATCCAGAGGAAAAAATAAAGTAGTTATTCCACCGTCTCTGAAGGTTTTATGACGAATAGGCCGCTCTGCTAAAGCCACCCTATTATATTAGATCATACATCATGTATTTACTCTGTATATACTTATTGTTATGACTTATCTGTGTGTGTGTGTGTGTGTGTGTGTGTGTGTATATGTATATCTAAACAAGGGTATTTGCCATTGAGACCATATATATGTATATGCATATATCATTCATTCACTGTCTAAGCTGTTTAATACTAATTAGGGTCGCAGAGAGGACATCTTGGCTGACTCTGGACGAGGGTGGGGTACACCCTGAACAGCTCGCCAGCTTTGCATGTTTTTGCACTGTGGGAGGAAACACACAAGCACAAGAAGAACATGCAAACTCCACACAGAAAAGCCTGAATCCGGGAATCAAACCCAGGCCTTCTTGCTCTGGGGCAGACGGGCTAACCACCGTGCCACCTTGCTGCCCTATATATATATATATATATTATTTTTTTTTTTTCCCCGAACCAGCAGGAAAAATGTGTGTCAGTGAAAGAGTGAACTGCACCTTCCCTTCCTCCAGCTTCATGGTTGAAGTGCCCTTGAGCAAGGCACCTAACCCCCAACTGCTCTTCGGGTGCCACGAGTGTGTGTGTGGGCTCACTGTTTTCATGTGCATGTATGTGCTTACTTTGGATAGTGTTAAATGCAGAAGCTAAATTTTCCTTGCGGGATTAATACAGTATATCAAAATAAAAATAAATAAATAAATAAATATTTAAAAAAAATTATATATATAGATATATAAATATAGGTCAGTTATATAAGAAGCATTTACAGAATCTTTATCTGGTACATTTATAATGTAATAGCCCTGGCATCCATTTCGTCACTGGCAGCTGAACATATACGTATGAATATATATTTTTAAAAATCAGTGTAGAAACTGCACCAAACCCTCAGCGCCGACAGCAAACATCGTCATGCTGCAGTAACATCACACAGGCACAGAGGAGCAGGAATGTATAGGGAGTGATACATCTCTGGCTGTAGTTTTGTTCATGTGTGTGTGTATTTGTGTGACAAAGAGAAAGAGAGAGAGGGAGAGAGAAAGAGAGAGAGAGAGAGAGAGAGAGAGAGAGAGAACATGCAGAAAATGTGAAGGCAGTGAGTGTTGCAGTGAGAAGGAGTGACAGCGTGAGAAGAAGTGAAATGAAATGCAGGGTTTATGGCTCGCGGCTGTGCAAAAGCTTCAGCACTAATAGCGTTTTGGTGTGAATAATTAAGGTATGTGTCCTCACTGCCTTCATTACAGACGTGAACATCTATTCCTACAAGTACTTCACAGCACAGCCTTTAAAGTGTGTTAAAGTCACTCTGCTGCCTGACACACCTCTTGTTTCGTGGTGCTTGCAGACCAGAGGTGTGACGGTAAACCGGCGTGGCAATTCACCATGACGGTGACATCAGCCGAGCAGCTGGACAGATTTATAGACAAACGTTTCTGGGGGATGACATAGTGAGAATACGGAAGACGACCAACAGCAACAAAAATACGTTAATCCTGAATTTAACAAAGTGGGTATCAAAAAGCACTAAATAAAAATACACATCACATCAATACCGAACTCCGAGATTTAATAATAAGAACTGTTATATCCAAACGAATAATCTAAACCAAGCGCATATGGGATCACTTACTGTGAGGCGGACATGCTAACCACCACACCAATGTGTCACCATGTGATCATGACACTGCCTCTTTAACCCTTGGAAGGACCGGAGAACTGTACAGGGTGTACAAGAGTGGATTGGCTTCTGCTCACGTGTGACCCTGATGGAAAAATTTGGTGAATAATGGAGGGATATATGAAGGGCTGTTATAAGATAATAATTAGTGAGACATAGCAGTGGAGTTATGACTCCAAGATATTTAATTTCTCATTATTTCATCATTATCATCATCATCATCATTTGCCAAACCGCTTATATCCTGTTAGGGTCACAGGGAGGCTGGAACCTATCTCAACCTAACCTAGCTCGCCAGAGCATTGCAGGGCCCACACACACACACACACACACACACACACACACACACACACACACACACGCACACACACAAACCATTCACACTCATATTCACACCTACGGGCAGTTTGGAGCAGCCAGTTAGCCTAATGTCTAATGTGCATGTGTTTGGACTGTGGGAGGAAACCGGATCAGTCCAGAAGATCTCGCATCGATGATGATGGACAGGAAATGCTGGCGTGAAGTGATACTAGGAGTCTCGCCTCAGGGCGAGAGGTAAGGGTAAGGTGTACTTAAAACGTAAACTGATTTTGACTAAATTTTAAATGTTTACTTTATGAATGTTTATTCAAGTACTAAACTTTTCAAATAAATAAACAAATAAATAAATAAAAACATTCCTGACATTTTTTATTTCTTATTGATGTAGGAATGCAGCACGGTGGCAAAGTGGTTAGCATGTTCGCCACACAGCATGAAGGTTCTGGGTTCGATTCCTGGGCTTGTTGTGTTTCTATGGGGAGTTTGTATGTTCTCCCCGTGCTTGTGTGGGTTTCCTCCGGGTACTCCGGTTTTCTCCCTCAGTCCAAAAACATGCACAGTAGGCTAATTGGCTGTTCCGAATCACCCCTAGTTGTGAGTGTAAAAGGTTGTATGTGTGCTGGCCTTGCAATGATCTGGTGACCTGTTCAGGGTGTACCCTGCCTTTGCCCAGAGGGCTAACCACCCCATGACCCTAATTAGAATTAAGCAGCTTAGAAAATGAATGAATGAACTTCCTATAATAAAAATAAAAATGCCTTTGACTGTATAATTGCTATTAAATGTGTGGGGCGGTTATGCTTCTTTATTTTAACCAGAAAAAATGTCTTGTATTTTAAAAATAACCTCTTGGTTGGTTCTGAATGCCACTTCCTTACTGTCTCCTTTTCCGTCTTTACCTCTCAGACTCGTGACAAAATGGAAAAACACTTTAAAGGCTTGGCGACACACAAACACACCAAAATACACACTCCAACACCCAACCCATACTTTTACTCAAAGCCGATTGTTATTTTTTTCCCCTTGACATTTAAAATTTTAATTACGTCTATGAATCTTTCGAAGTTGCACAGTTCCAAGTGGTTAATTGGCTGACGGAGCCTCAGATTGTAGCGTGCATTTGAGCAGCTGCCACCACAAACAGAGCTCTGTCATGAGACTTAAACTCGCGTGGCAAATCCCAGCACTGAGTCTCCAGCATCCGGGCAGACGCACGTCACAGAGCCTCGGCTTCTGCTGGCGCTCTGATGCTAAATATATGAGTCTGGCTAAAAAAGCAAAGGCCTGAATTTCCCTTTATAGTTGACCCCTTCAGCAAACTCCACGCTGAACTGAGCTGCGCGTCTATAAATACACAGTCAACTAGAAACCAGACGTAAAATAATTTGGGGAACATGTAGCAAAAACAGCCGTGGGTTCTAGTTTCTGGTTCTAAACGAGAGCTCGGGTGTTCTGTATGAGTTACTGTTTGTTTGGACAAGCTGTTAAAATGGATGTGGGTGTGAAAGTGTGGGTGTATGTTTCAGTGAAATATGGCATGTATACACACACGCACACACACACACACTCTCTCACACACACACACACACACACACACACACACACACACACACACACACACACACACACACTGCCATTTAATTCAATTCTTCCACGTTAGTCATTTTGAGCTCAGTTGAAATCCTTCTTTTGCACCACTTGGAATCAATTTGTGGCTTTGTGTGTGTGTGTGTGTGTGTGTGTGTGTGTGTGTGTGTGTTTGTGTGTGTGTGTTTGATTGTGCCCTGAAGAACTAACAGAATCAAATCTCAGATCCAATCACTCCACAGTATTGGATCACATTTATTTAAATTGAACTCTGGGAAAAAAAAGCTTCCCTTCCAGGAATTTGTTTTACTGTTAACCGTAATCTTTTATTTTGACTGTCAGATGTTTTTCTTCTCAGAAATGTCAGGAAAGGGTTGAGTTCTTATATGAACAAAAAAAAAAAAACGCGTTCTGCTTCCAACCACACAAATGTATCCAGTAACGGCGTCCACAAGTTACATGTTTGGCTACGTTCAGCTTTTGCTTGACTTTTGTTTCTAGTACAAGCAGATGTTTGACGTTCGAGATAAAAAAAAAAAATGGTACAGAAAGAAAAAAAAAATGAAGTTTTTTTTTAACTTGAGCCTGGAATGATGGAATTTTATAGAGAACATTAAATAATAAGGGTTAAATTAGCTTCTAGATTTAACTGTGATTAACAAGCAAAAAAAAAACAAACAGATCTCTCTCTTTCTGTCTCTTTCTCTCTCTTTATCTCTCTCCCCTCTCTCTCTTTCTGTCTCTGTTTCTCTCTCTCACTTTCTGCCTCTCTCTCTCTCTCTCTCTCTCTCCCCCTCTCTCTTATCGTCTCTCTCTCTCCCTCTCTCTCTCTTTCCCACTTTCTGTCTGTCTGTCTGTCTCTCTCTCTGTCTCTCGCTCTCTTTCTGTCTGTCTCTCCCTTAATCTCTGTCTTTTTTCTTTCTGTCTCTTTCTCTCTTGCTCTCTCTGTCTCTTTCTCTCTCCCTCTCTCTCCCTCTCTCTCATCGTATCCCAGCCCACCTGTGATTTTTATCACTTTGCTGTTGCAAGCTTTTTTTCCAAGTTTGCAGTGTTAAACAATCAAAACAAATTACTCTGAGAAGCACTTTCCATTGTTCTGCTTCCTTTACATTTAAAATGATCAGGATTTAACTTACTCAATTTTGAATGCACCGAAGTGCCAAAATCTTAAATCTAATAATTAACAGTGGTTAAGTGGTTAGAATGTCCCCCTCCCATCAAAAAGGTCCTGGGTTTGATTCCCGTGCTCGGCATTTCTGGAGGAAATCTTTATATTTTCCCGTGCTTGCATGAGTTTTCTCCGGGTACCCTGGTTTCTTCCCACAGTCCAAAGACAAGCATATTAGGCTAATTGGCTGTTTCAAGTCGACCCTAGGTGTGAGCATGAATGGCTGTGTGTGTTTTGCCCTGCTATGGTGTGGTGAGCTGTTAAGGGTGTACGCCGCCTCTGCCAGTGTCTAATACTTGTTCACGCTCCTTTGCTGTCTGTCATGTTAAATAACATTTGTCTTAATTTGCGTACTTGTATATTCATTACTATTCATCCATTTCTAAGCTGC
Source organism: Neosilurus hyrtlii (assembly GCA_028564935.1). Classification (NCBI taxonomy): domain Eukaryota; kingdom Metazoa; phylum Chordata; class Actinopteri; order Siluriformes; family Plotosidae; genus Neosilurus; species Neosilurus hyrtlii. Next base: position 3,344,372 of record JAOUQZ010000031.1, read on the forward strand.
TTAATCCTAATTAGGGTCAAAGGGAGGCTGACTCTGGGCAAAGGCGGGGTACACCCTAAACAGCTCACCAGACCACTGCACAGCCAACACACACAACCACTGACACTCACTCTAACACCAAGGGGTGATTTGGAACAGCCAAATAGCCTACTGTGCATGTGTTTGGGCTGTTGGAGGAAACCGGAGTACCTGGGGGAAACTCACACAAGCACGGGCAGAGCATGCAAACTCCCCAGAGATTTACCCGAAGTAAATCGAACCCAGGGCCTTCTTGCTGTGAGGCAGGCGTTCTAACCACTGCGCCACCGTGCCGCTGTAATTGTATTTTATATGCGTCATGGATTAAATTCAGTTCATGCGCTTGACAGGATGGTGCCTTAGTGGTCAGCACGTCCGCCTCACATCAATAAGGTCCTGGGTTAGATAAAAAAGAAGTATGTCATCATAGCCAATGCTGAAGTAATATAGTATAGAGAGTACAGAACCTTCTCGCTGTGAAGCATCAGTGCTAATCACCGCACCACTGTGTCACCTCCAAGAGTTTTATTACTCACTAAATGTTCTTCCTTTTCAAATTAAAACAGAATGGCTCATCAGAATGCAGTGTGTGAGGAAAGACTGTTAATACACAGTGGGATAAATTATAATAAATGATTTCGTTTATAATAAATAATTCTGTCTGCATCCCACTTTCATTCTGACTGACTTGCAGCTTCTTTGGGCTCTTTTCACTCCCTGCACAAAATGAAGCAGAGTAACGCACGTCTATTTATACGCTCTATTATTTACTCATTCTTTCATATCACTCTAGCTGTACTTATAGCTAACCGAGTCGCTTGACCTCACTGGGTCGATATTTAATAAGCTTCTGTGCAGCAGTTTTTGCTACAAACTGCAGCTTTTTAATGTCCATTAAGCAGGAAATTCATCTGGAGAGGTGTTGAAGCGGCCACGTTGAATGTATTAGTGTCCGGCGGCCGGCAATTTAACGGATGCCCTGTAATAGCACCAGGCCTCTGACGATGAGAAATACAGCCCCTGTTTGTACTTAATGTGTTCTGAGAATTTGGAGGTTTTAAGTGAAATGGTGGCTTTAGGCTACAGGGAGTGAAAGACAATGAAACGGCAAGCGAATACAAAAGAATGCTTATGTGTACAGCTCTGAATTGGTAAAAAGAAACCCCTAAGATCTATTCGGAGGTATGGCATCACCATTGGTGCATTGGGAGAAACACAGTTGATCACACCACTAGACAGAAGGGATTCAGCATTTTCATCGTTTAGGAGCGTATCCTGTTCATCCTAGTATTCGTTATATTTTGTGAATGCAAAATGACGTCTAAAGCACAAGGTACTGTACTGATTACCATGTCCACCTCCCAGCAAGAAGGTCATGGGTTCGAATCCTGGGCTGGAGTTGCATGCTCTCCTCGTACCTACATGGATTTCCTCTGGGTTTCCTCTGGGTACACCAGTTTCCTCTAACAGTCCAAAGACATGCACATTGGGAAAATTGGCTGTTTCAAATTGCCCCAAGGTGTGGATGAGAGTGTAAAGGGATATGCGTGTTGCCCTGCATTGGTCTGGTGAGCTGTTCAGAGAACACCCCGCATTCACTCAGAGTCGGCTGTGATAGGCTCCAGCCTCTCCGCGACCCTAGTATTAAGAATGAGCAGTTCGACACGACACATAAAGAATATAATCTTTTTTCACCAGCCATTTTTCATGTTTGCATTTAATTAAAAAAATCCAGATAGGTATGCGGATATTTACTTTGGAAGCTTTAAATGGATACAGATAGTGATATCGCATCAGATGCCAATGAAAAATGTTACAGTGCAAAATAACAGACATTTTTACCCATCAGAAAGAGATCCACAGCTGTTCAGTAGAATGGATATCATTCCAGATAACGCTGAGACTGTCAGCAGTGGAATGATGGTCTCTGTTAGTGAGGGACTGAAACACTATCACAACAGAACCAGGCCGCTCCCCTGCTGCACATTTTACTGGCTAATTAGAAACAGACGGCATGCACATTCCCCTCCCTGCTAATTTGCAGCGAGTGCCGTGTTGACATATTAGTGCGACTCGTCTGGCCGAGCTTTTCAATCGTGCATCTAAGCAGAAAAAAGGTCACCTGAAAGAAGCCAGCTGGACAATGTGTGACCACACATGGACCAAAATATGTGATCAGAATGTTACAGCTCCCAGCTGAACAATGATTTGAGGTCTTTAAAGCTCAACCACGCTAGTGATGTGACAGCAGTCGGACCTTGAGTGGCAGTGAAGAGCCAAAACTTATGGGTAGGTGCCATCAAGTTAGTAAAGCATCACACCATATGCCTTGCTGGATCCCTTTCCACTTTGTTCAAGTAGATAAATAGTAAATTCTTCAATTCTTCATTCATTTGCTTTATCCTACTAGGACTGACGCCTATCTTAGCTGACTCTGTGTGAAGGCGACTTAAGATGGCGATTTAAGACATCGAATTAGCCTAATGTGCACAAACAGAGTACTTGGAGGAAACTCACGCAAGGACAAGGAGAGCATGCAAACTCCACACAGAAATGCCCCACTGAGCCTGGGACTCAAACTCAGGACCTTCTTGCTGTAATGTGGATGTGCTCTAAACACTCTAAGAAAGTGAGTGTTGAGTATAAGTGTCCTGTAGGCTGATTTTAGTTTATCATTTGCAAGTCTGAGCTAGCTTAATGAAAAGAGACAGTCGGTGGTGTTTGGTCTGCAGGTCTCAAATTTAAGATGTGGAGCTAGAAATGCACTCAAAGGGTGCAAACCCTCCACCAAGCCATTCCCGGTCTGCTTCCTAGCACACTAAATGGAAATGTGACCAACGTCAGAGCAGAGTACGGACAGACAGCGGAAGGACCATAAATGGGAGGAGGAAGCCAAACAGGCCGTCCTGCATAGTCACTCAGAATCAACGTTACAATGAGAGTTTGGGAAGCAGTTTCCTGATGAACTGTGGAGTTTATTGGATTGGGAAATTGTACTTTGGTGCTCAACTGGTGTCCAAAACGAAAAATAAAGCTCTGGAAATAGGTATAACATCTGACCTTTAAGGATCCGTACCACGTTTACACAGTCATTGCAGTTTGTTTCAAATATTCCACTGTACTCTTGTCATTTTTGGAAAAGAACTGCTAAAATAGTTCAGTATGAATAAAAGGCTTGTGTTTTTTTTCCTAATGAAAATATTTCCATCCCCTATTTTCCAAGGGAAGAGAGGAGATTGAAACCAGATGAATGAAACGTTGGAGTGACGGGTGCAGCAGACCCATATTTCTCTCCCCAAAGGCTGATTAAAAGGCTAGGCCGAGTCTCAAGTGTCCTGAACTGGCTGATGTGGATTGACTGATATCTTTGGCTCTCTGTCGTCCACTTCAAACCCTATAAATTGTCTTTCATTCTTTCCTTTCAATCAGCGATGCTCCTTTGCGATCCTTGTGAGCGTCATTAATTTGGTAAAGTGCTCAGATACTCAGAGGCTGTCACCTTGCATTGTAGGTTTCAGGGAAAAGCAGTAGAAAGTAGGCCAAAGGGATGGAACGCTAACGCAGCAATGTTGGCAGGAAGAATGAGAACAAACTGCACATTTTTGAGAGTGTGCTGAAAAAATGGAACGCCTCCGTCAACATTGGCGTCATGCACCGAGAATGACGTGGGATCAAGGACAGTGATCCCGAAATCCATATTGTAGCATGTACAAGGCTGTGCACGAGCTCATCCAGAATGATGGACATGGCATTTAAGAAAAGTACGTGGTTGGAATTGCTATTTATCAGGATAAATATTCCTCACAGTTTATCAGAAGAATGTTCACGTAGCACTTTAGAACAGTTTCAGCAATTCTGGCATTTTTTGCAGCGGGTTGAGAAATCTTTTTTGCCCTGGCCTTCAAATCCCCTGAAGAACTTGAAAAACAAACAGAGAGCGGAGGTCTTGTTTTCCCAGGGTGCACTAAAGCTGCCATATGCTTGTGGTCAACTGAGAGGACTGTTTGCTCTGGAAAGATTGCTTTGCACCCACAAGACCATTTCTGTTTTCTCAAATCCCTTTGCAGAAGTCATGCATGCAGCCAATGGAGCACCAAATGATCTGGAATCCATCAAACCTCTTTCAGTAGCGTTGTTGTTGTTGTTGTTATGGAACAGCAAACCAACCCATTTGGATTTTCCAGAAGAAAATGGGACAAAGGTAGTTAGATAATGGGAACTACACTGTATATCTGAGCTGTAAGTGAGCTTAAAGGTTAGCAATTTACAGCACTGCTTACAGTCATCTGCTCTCTGAGTAATGGAAGGATACTGTACATAATATGAGGAAACTAGCATGTACAGTCTACATGGTGTACAGTAGTACTCCTCCTGTGCACTGTTCATAAGCTCAGTGTGTGATAAACATTCATTCATTCATTTTCTAAGCTGTTTAATCTTAATTAGGGTCAAGGGACCCTAATTAATCGTGCCCATCTCAGCCAACTCTGGGATACACCCTGGACAGCTCGCCAGGCCATCGCAGGGCGATGGTCACACAACCATTCACACTCACAAAATTCAAATTCAAATTCAAATTCAAATTCAAATTTATTTGTCACATACAAATTATACACAGTACAATATGCAGTGAAA
>JAOUQZ010000031.1:3349124-3363553 GCA_028564935.1 Neosilurus hyrtlii
TAAAAATTAAAGATTAAAAAGTCAGTAAAGTGTAAAGTGTCTGTTGTGCAAAAAGTGACAGCGTCTGTGCAGACAGCAAAGTGTCTGTAAAGTCCGTAAGTGGCAAAGTGTCTCTGTGCAACAAAGTGTCTCTGTGCAACAAAGTGTCTTTGTGCAACAATCAGTTGCAGTGGAAGTTTTTTCACCTATTTTTTGCCTACTGTGCATGTTTTTGTACTGTAGGAGTTAACCGGTGGAAACCCACGCAAGAACGGGGAGAACATTTGCACATCGAGTTAGTCTTCTGATTCCCCCCTCCCAAAAAAATATGCAAAACTGATGCACTTAGACTTTGCAACTTTACAACAATCTATATACAATATGCTTTTTAAACACCATAGTCGATATCAGAGACTAAAAAAAGTCTTTGAAATTGATGATGGTGTTTAAAGATGGTGTTTTTGGGTTGTTTTTTTTTTTCCCGTAGCAGCGCTTCATGTTCCTGATTTTGACTAGTGCTGCAGATTCAATGCAAAACATGTCATGGATTCACTAATCTGATAAGAGAAAAAAATGGAAATCAACAAACGTGTGTAAAATGTCTGATCTAATGTTTTTAATCCAGTAGTTAATCTGATAAGATTGATCTGATGAACTGCTTTTAGCTAAACTATTGACTGTATATGATATTATAACTAAGGATCTGCTAGAAGAGCTGAGCTCAGTCGTTGCTGAAATATCCATTTTCACATCACTGGATCTGCTAGAGTATTTGTTAAGTACTTGCTTTAGTCTTCTGAGAGATTTTGCTTTCTTGAGTCTGCATCTGGTTGGTGACCCCTGCTCTAAACAGTCATGTTGTAATATTTTTGTATCACAAATCGCACTCTATTTAAATTTTTTTTTAATTTGGACGTTTCATTTAGGATACGCCCGACTCTCCCGACTACTGGGCGCTGCTCACCTGCCCAGCGTGTACCCCACCTCTTACCTACAGTCCCCTGAGATTGACTCCAGCGAGTGGATACTGAGTAGTACATGTAATGGATGGATATGTCCTGCTATAAGTCTGCTATAAGTCTGGTTTCCCCACCAGAGATACATCTAATCATTAATTAATTAATTATTAGCTAATTAAATATTGTTACTTATATCAGGATACGTCAAGTGTTACTATTAGAATTGTTGTGTGGGACTGTAACAAGACTTTTTTTTTTTTTTTTAATCTTTGACTGATACAGGATTGCTGACGCTAGTGATTTTATCAACATTTTATATATATATTGGGTGGCATGGTGGCGTAATGGTTAGCATGTCCGCCTCACAGCAGTTAGGTCCTGGAATGGGTTTCTGGGACATTTCTGTGCGGAGTATGCAAGCTCACCCTGAGCACCCTGGGTTTCCTTTGGGTTATCTGGTTTCCTCCCACAGTCCAAAGACATGCGCATTAGGTTACTTGGCTGTTCCAAATGTCCCCTAGGTGTGAGTGTGAATGGTTGTGAGTGTTGCCCCACGAGCTGTTCAAGGTGTACCCCACCTTCGACCAAAGGGTTAGTAGGAGTATGCGGTTCTTGGAGTGTGTGTGTGTGTGGGTGGGTGTGTGGGTGTATGCACATTCATTCATTCATTCAATAATTTATTCATTCATTTTCTAAGCCACTTAATCCTAATTAGGGTCGTGGGGAGGCCAGTCTCTGTTTGAGGGTGGGGTACGTCCTAAACAGCTCGCCAGGCCATCTCAAGGCAACACACACACACACACACACACAGCCTTTCACATCACACCTCGGAGTGATTTGAAACAGACAATTAGCCTACTGTGTATGTTTTTAAACTGTGGGAGGAAACCAAAGTACCCGGAGGAAACCCATGTAGACATGGGGAGAATATGCCAAGCCCACACGGAAACGGCCCGAGCCTGGGAATCAGACCCAGGACCTTCTTGCTGTGAGGTGGACATGCTGACCACTGCGCCACGTGCCTCCCTGTATGAATATATTAGTATAAAACATATTAAACGTTTGTGATTTTTGATAATCGATTGATTGATTGATTGATTCATTGATTTCTTCACTGACTTGACTGAATGTGTGCTATATCATGACATGTGTCTTTATCCAAATATTAAATTACCTATGCCTGGACATAAGATTTTGGTCATATTGCACAGCAGTATTAGAAATCTGTGTAAATGCTCTCGAATTATTTGCTTTCACACTCAATTTGGAAAATTGTGGTAAAACACAAACAGCGTCTGTCTAAAGGCTGCGTCAAAACCCACGGCTCTTTCATTTCCCCTACACCATTCCCACAGGTCCTCACCTGATACATGGACGGGTAACGGCGATAGCTTATGTCCAAGACATTGTTTGAACTTGTAACTCGAGAAAGCATGTTAAAATGACGAATCGTTACAGTGAAACAACAGTGCTTCCTCTCCATCAGGGATCTCGCATATAAAGCGATTAGGCTGAATTTGTGGTGTGCTGTAAAAGCAGAAGAAAGGAAACACATGTGGTTCCCATCATGGCGTATGCAAGGAAGCCCTCCTGATTTTCCTACCTGCTGAGTTTAACTGCTACCACTTTTCCCGCAATACACGCAGAGCTTTATTAGTCCTTAATCAGTCTACTCCATGGGACTCGATACAGCTTTCCTTCATGCACACCACATCTTCTCCTCTATTTTCCTTACACTCATCTATCCTGCCTCTTAGATTTTTCCCTTAGGGATTACACCAAATCAATATGTTTGTGCTTCTCTGTGATCATTGCTTATCTCCTATTCAATGAGCCTCTTTACTCTCAAAGAGGAGAAGTTGCAGTAAACAAATAAACCAAAAAAAACTACAGCGGCACTCAGAGTGCATGGTACGTCTGCCAATCAACATGTTGGACAATGTAGCAAATAGGCTCGATATGGGTGCTAGTTTTATTTGCGCATGTGTCTGTCTTATGATGTGTTCTATAGTATGATGTATCTATCTGTTCTAATGTAACCAAATTCCAGGGTCGCAGGGAGGCTCGACAGTCCATTGCAGGGCCAACACACACATTCACACTATTCACACTCACACCTCAAGGGCAATTCAAAATATCCAATTAGCTTAATGTGCATGTCTTTGGACTTTGGGAGGAAACCGATGTACCCAGAGGAAACCCACGCAAGCACAGCAAGAACATGCAAACTCCACAAAGAAACACTTAACCTGCGACCTTCTTGCTGTGAGGCGTACTTGCTAACAACCCCCCCGCATCGACAAGGTGCGCGAGTATCAACCCGAAGATTGCAAGTTCGAATCCGGATTGATGCCATAGCCTGGTGTCCATGGGAGCTAATTGGTGGAGCTCTCACAGGAGGGAGGGATGGCATGTGCTCACTTCCCTGTCACTCACAGCGATCACCAGCCAATCAGGGGCGTCTGTGAGCTCATTCGTACGAGGAGGTGGATAGCACTTTCCCTCCGAGTGTGTTAGGCCACACCCAAATACGAAAAAAGGCGGGTGGCAGCATTGCATGTCACGAAGTGGGCGTGTGCTTGCTTACTGCATGTCACCTGCTTGGTTGTGTGATAGGGAAGGCAAAAGTTGATGGGTGGGAATTGCATATGACTAAATTATGGGGAGAAAATGGGGAAAAATGCAAAAAAAAAAAAAAAGAACCATTGCTGATTTTCGTGAGTAGCTGCATAGCCCTCAGCATGTTTCTGCCCTGCAATGGCCTGGCAAGCTGTACAGGGTGTACTCTGCCCTCTCCTAGAGTCGGCTGAGATGGGCGCCAGGCTCCCCGCTACCCTAATCAAAATTAAACGGTTCAGAAAATTAATGGATGAATGAATGATTTACACGATGGCTGGGGTTTGACCTTAGAAAGTCACTCAAGGTCAAGGAAAATGGTCTCATTTCAAAGTGCGTACCTGATTTCCTATTAGTGTTCCATAGTAATGTCCATAGCATGTCTGCCCACACTCATTTCGAAGTTATAAGCGATATATGTCACAAACTTTGTGACCCTGTTCTGACCTTGACTTTTGACCTTGACATTCAAAAATCAGATGCTCTATGTGGTTCGGGTAGGGTAGTGTCCTCAGCAAGGTTTGTGAAAATCCATGCAAAAGTGTGGCCAGGACAAGAAAACAAAAGCACACAGACAGACTTATAATACCAGTGATTACTATACCCCCACCAAAACTTTGGGAGGACGTTAAAAAAAAAAAAAAGAAAAAAAAAAAAGAGGGTCAGTGAGAGTGTTCAGAACGGCTATCAATTTATATATAATTAAATCTCTGTCATTAAATAGTTTTGCTTTTACCCTCTGTTTCTTTTCAATCTCACAGTATAATGCATTATTCAGATGCTACGTCGCTTATTTTAATTCGGTTCTCAATATAGCGTCACTTTAATATAATTTGAAGGAGAGAGATAACAGATAACTAATGGAAAAAAAAAAATCAGAGGAAGAAGCTTTGAGCAGGCCTCCTCTGAGCCACAATCCAGTATCCCCTCGAGGACTAAATAAATGGGATTTATTTTTAGCAACACAATGTAGACTCTTATTTAAGGCTAGACATGATAAGTGCTTTGTCTCTCATGCACCAGTCCCGAGGGAGATATTTTCCTCTTAATTAAAACGGATCAATGTGAAGTGGCAGCTCGAAGGTGTGAGCGCTGCCGGTCCTTTCACTTTGGTCTTGTGTTATTCAGAAGAAACAACAACAACAACAAAAAATGGCAAAGATTGTGCTTGTGCTGATGTAAGAGCTTTGCCTGGTGATTAATTACGGGCATTCAGCTTCCCGAATTCTAACGGCGAACCTAAAAAAAAAAATAACCTCCTCCCAGAAATGCTGCAGTACAATGACAAGCAATTTCTCTCTCACTCTCGCTCTGCAGCACTTCACAGAACGAGCAAATAAATACCAATATCCCAGTTCGAGTGCACAAGAGGAAATGTCTGTTTCGGGAAAAAAAGAAATCCGATTTGAAGTGCATCAAAATGACAATGTCAGTTAGGCTTAATAAGGTTTTGCATTTTCAAAGAGAGAAGTTTTATTATAACTCATATCATTGCTGATATGAGGACAGCCTCGGGCTGGGAGTATATCCTGGGCAATTTGGGTCTTTGCATTTGTGTGTGTGTGTGTGTGAGAGAGAGAGAGAGAGAGAATATTCTTGTCCATCCCAGGCACTGTGAGGAAAAACAGATCATAGATACATGCTATTCCCTAAAGATTTGCTGTGCAACCTATAATAAATCATATTAACCTATAGTAACCCATTCAATTCAATTTACTCAACATAATGGTCTGGTGTCCAGAGACGTCAATGTATTTGCTTATAACTCTGGTAATAAACCAAAGATTTTTTTTTTTTGCGATCCATCTTGTACCATATTCAACACACAAATCAATTCCAGCCAATAAAATCAATTCCATTCCATTGTATTCCTTGTATTAATATCTTGAAACACTATAAGGGGGAACTGTAGCCCTGTTGGCATTGTCTCCTTACAGCAAGAAGTTTCTGGATTTGAATCTCCACCATGGGCCTTTCACCCTTTGCTTGTATTCTATTTTCTCTATCGGGTACTCTATTTTCCACCAACAGTCCAAAAACATACAAATAAGTGTACTGTGTACTGTAAATTGTCCATGTGAGTGCGAATGGTTGCTGGTGCCCGTTTTAACCCTGTGAAGTCTTACTTAAAGTCAGCTGGGTAGGTTATAGCTTCCCCGAGACCCTGATGGATAAGATAATCTTACCGATAATGGATGGACGGTTTAAATCACACACACACCTATATATATATATAAGTATGGCGGCACTGTGGCTTAGTGGTTAGCCCGTCCGCCTGACAGCAATAAGGTCCTGGGTTCAAGTCCCATGCTGGGGCATTTCTGCATGTTCAAATGTCCACAGTTGAAAGATATGTACATTAGACTAATTGGCTGTTCTAATTTGCCGCTAGACATGGATGTGTGTGTGTGTGTGTGTGTGAATTGTTTGTGTGTGTAGACCCTGTGATGGAATGCCGAGCTGTTCAGAGTGTACTCTGCCTTCGCCCACTGTCGACTGAGAAAGGCTCTAGCCTCCCCCTGTGAGCCTAGTAGGATTAATTGGCTTGGCAAATCAGTGAGTAGATAGATAGATAGATAGATAGATAGAGAGATAGATAGATAGATAGATAGACAGCTTGAATCCTATTGTTTCACAAGACAGAAACGTGTGATTTTGCAGGTCACACTTAAACTAGACAACATTAAAGCAAGTGAAAAAAATTGCCTTGAGTAGCAAAAATGTTTCAGGGGCCTTGCCCTTTCTGATTCACGTGAATAATCTCTTCTGCAGGGGCAGTGTGGCCAACCCGGTGGTTGGGTGCTGGATTACTGATCCCAAGGTCGGGGGTTCAAGCCCCACTATCAACCAGTTGTCACTGCTGTCCCCCCAGTGCAGCTAACGTGGTTATCAAATGCCGGCCGTGTCTCTCTCTCACTGTCTGTGATGAGAGGCATGTAAAAGAACCATTGCTGATTAAGAGTAGCTGCATAGCCGTCAGCGTGTTTCTGCCCTGCAATGGTCTGGCGAGCTGTCCAGGGTGTACTTTGCCCTCGCCAAGAGTCGGCCGTGACCCTAATGAGGACTAAGCGCTTCAGAAAATGAATGAATGAATGACACTCTTCTGCGATTAGAATTATATTTGCACTGCCTCTCTGAAGTATTTCTAAAAAGTAGCTATAGTTTTAGGTGTTTCACATGTTAGAGTGGAAGAAATTAAAATGGTGAATGATTCAGCTATCCAGTAGATATTAGCCCCCAAGCTCAAGAGTCACATCTTTTAATAATCCATTTATAAATACAACTCCTGGGTGTATAGTTTAGGGCATTCCCCAAGACAGTAAAGTTAAATCTATGTATACATCCTGTTACTGAAAATCTCGAGAGGTTTATGTACATGTCTGTAAACTGAAAGGTGACAATTGAAAGGAAAGCCCCGAATAAATGAGTAGAGAATCATAATGAGTGCAGATGCCTTCCAGACAGGTGTACTGCATGAAGCCATTAAGCAATTAACATCCTAGCATGCTCTGCAGCCTGTGATTAAACTGTCAGCAAGAACAGTAAGGTTACCCAAAACCTTACTAAGACACTCTGTTGGTTTTTCTTCTAATTTGATTCTAATCTATATAGAAATTTAACAAAGTATTCAGTTTTCAGCTGCTGAACAGGATGTACATGCTTATTTGTGAACAGTGAACACAATACACAGGTCGAAAAGGAGCAATTATAGTTACTTATTACTCCTCATGCATTTTTTAGGCATAACAAGAAAAACAAACCACTGCACGGCATCAGGTGACAAGCTGATCATTTTGAAACATCAGCGAATGCATGAGAATTTCAAGATTCAGAGACTTAGAGAAATCAGCAGGTCTGAAGGAAACAGGTACATGTCACTGACCTTGAAGATCCATTCACTCCTTCATTCATTCATTCATTTTCTAAGCAGCTTAATCCTAATTAGGGTCGCAGGGAGGCTGGCGCCCGTCTCAGCCGACTCTGGGTGAGGGCAGGGTACACCCTGGACAGCTCGCCAGGCCATCACAGGGCCAACGCTTACACAACCATTCACACTCTCACTCACAACTAGGGGCAATTTGGAACAGCCAATTAGCCTACTGTGCATGTTTTTGGACAGTGGGAGGAAACCTGATTACCCGGAGGAAACCCATGGGGCTAACCCTAACTCTAGCCCTAACCCAATTGGGGAAAAGAGAGCTGGGAAACATAGGGAGTGGGGAACATGGGGCTGATCCTGCGCTCAGCATTCAAGCAATTAGTCGCTCAACATTTAAGCAATTAGAGCACTATTGTTAAGCAACTGGAAAATATAAACACCAAGAATATGCTGGCTAATAACCTGAGGCTAACAATTTAGAAAGCTAGAACCACATAAAAACTGAGCAACATTACAAATGAGATCGCTCTCTCTGTAATATCGACAATGTTCCTCAGTGCTGGGGGGTAAATTACTAAAAAATCCTGCCGGATGACTAAAACCATGCTGTAACTATACTGGTCAGCCATAATATTAACACCACATAACAGTAACACCAGTAACTGTGGTGTGTCATTGCAGTAGCACCAATATGCATCAGGGAGGAAACGAACCATCTCTTCTAAAATTCGATGTTTTTGAAGGAGGGAAAATGGTCTTTGGTGTGCAAGTCTTTGGAGTGCGGGAGAAAACTGGAGTACCTGAAGGAAACCCATGCAAGCACGGGGAAAACATGCAGACTACACACAGAAACACCTAAGGCCAGGACTTGAACCCAGGCCATTCTTGTTTTGAGGCAGAGGTTTATTTTTTATTATTTTTTTAAAAAATCATAATTCGTTTCAACAACGTCTGCCTCACAGCAAGAAGGCCTGGGTTTGATTCCCGGGCTCAGGTGTTTCTGTGTGGAGTTTGCATGTTCTCCCCATGCTAGCGTGGGTTTCCTCTGGGTACTCCGGTTTCCTCCCATAGTCCCAAAACATGCATATAAGGCTAATTGACTGTTCCAAATTACCTCTAGGTGTGAGAGTGAATGGTTGTGTTTGTGGTTCTGCGATGCCCTGGCGAGCTGTTCAGGGTGTACCCCGCCCTCACCCAGAGTCGGCTGAGATAGGTGCCAGCCTCCCCGCAACCCTAATTAGACTTAGAAAATGAATGAATTAATATATTTTAACATCGAATACAGCATCACATACTATATTAGAAATCGAAACAATCCCAAATTATCTCTACATACTAAATGTGCGCCTTTTTCTTACTTCCTCCTGCTGTCTATAATCCTGTTTCTGACTCATCGGGTGTGTCAGAATGCAGTCCGAGTCCACAAACCCTGCCAAACACCTCCTCCCTATCCTACATCCTGACATTCCCATGCTAGTCATATGCGGTGGGGTGTAACTCGCATGATGCTCAACTCCATGCTCTACAGAGCAGAAGAAATCTCAACATGTTTGCGAAAGCAGAAACCAGAGCCACACTGTGCCAATGCTGGATCGAAGTCATTACTCAGTATCACAGACGCTGATTACGTCTCCAGGTCTCAGTGCCTGTGGTGCTGCTGGTACTGGGAAGAATCATGCGTCCATCTGGCTTTCAGCTAGGGTGTAACGCAGTGTTATATGTATTTGTATCTGTTTAAAGCTCGAAATATCCGTTTCTGGGCATCAACAAACCTACAGGTAGAAATGAGAGCACGGTATTTATATTGTGTGAAATCTGGCAGTTTCTCAGCCTAAGCTCCTTCACTCCAGTTCAAAATATTGTATCAACTGTAGTCTCATCACACAGGATACCACTCCCCATACACACCTCGTGTTATAACCAGATTCGCTGTCAACCTTCTGGCAAGCTTTCTTAAAAGTGTTCTTCCGACTGGCCTGCCTATCTGCAGCTGCAACGCCACAACCCAGTTCGCCCACTAAGGTCATCAGACGCCCTTCATCGCCCTTCATTTTAACTCTCAAAACAAATTTACTTCATTGCCCAGTCTAGGCTATGACTTTTTTTGGGATGATAGATTACTTAGCAATGCCCTACCACAATTTCGACTACATGTTTCCATGACTTTGGGAGCTTCTCAAACCCCTTATTTGTCATATCCTCCTTGTTAGGATATGGTTAGGTTCGAGAAGTGGGTTTGGGACCTAAAGGTCGCTGTTTTGATTCCTGAACCAACAGGGAAAAATAGGTGGTGGCGGGGGGAGTGAATTGCACCCTCCCTTCCTCTACCTTCATGGCTGAAGTGCCCTTGAGCAAGGCACCTAAGCCCCAGCTGCTCTCCGTGCACCCTCAGTGTGTGTGATCACTGTTTACGAGTGTGTGTGTGCACCCACTTTGGATGGGTTAAATGCCGAGACAATAAATTTCCCTAACGGAAGTAATACAGTATAGCAAAAAAAAATATATATATAAATAAAATAAATAAATAAATAAAAAAAACGAAACAAAACAAAAAACACCCAGAAGTTTGGCGCTTCAGAGGAAACTGTGTCTCATTTCTCTTAAAACACATTTCATGAATTCCAAACTCCTCACATCATTTCCTCATGTCTCCCTGAGGGAAGAGGCTAAGGTGCATGGGTGAGACGCAAATGAGGATTCAATTTACGGGGTAATGAAAAGCACTTTCACTGACACGCCAGTGTGTCACATCACCTACACACTCTGTGATGTCACAAAGAGGTGCGCGGCCACCTTGAGAGACCCCACCAGCAGAGCTTTACGCAGTGCTTCTTATTTTAAATTTGATTAATGTTTATTTAGTTTATTACTTGAACAGATTTATCCTTATCATTCTTAATACTTTTTATAAATAGAATATTTGGAAGAGCGGCACGATGGCACAGTGGATAGCACGTCCGCTTTACAGTAAGAAGGTCCTTGTTTTGATTCCTGGGTTCGGCGAAATTCTGTATGAAGTTTGCATCTACTCCCCCATGCTTGCGTGGGTTACCTCCGGGTACTCCGGTTTCCTCCCACAGTCCAAAAACATGCACAGTAGGCTGACTGATTGTTCCAAATCGCCCCTAGGTGTGAGTGTGAGTGTGAATGGTTGTATGTGTGTTGACCCTGCGATGGTCACATCTTCTGTTCATTCTGAATTCATATATCCATGTCTGCTTTCGTCCTTCTTTCTGTCCATTCCTAGGACAGTTTTCACCCTTCCCCAGTTCCAGACTTATTTTTAATACCATTCCCATAGAAGCACTTTAGGTCACACTTGATTCTCCAGTGGATTGGGTTGGTTTTATTTGCTCAATGGCCCTGCTGGCTCTTTGACCCAAACACAGGCATTTCAAAACCGAACAGCAGAACACTTAACACATGAATGACTCAGCTTCTGGACACAAAGGCGCCAGTATACGCATGATACGACCTTCAAGCTGTAGCATCTTTACTAAATATACCCCGTCTACTGCCACTAAAGTACAAAATAATAAGGAAATGTGCACATGCATGAAAGACTGGATGGATATATCAAGTGAGCAGAACAAGCTGACTCTCTGTACGTGTGTATTATTTGATAACATTTAAAAGAGCATCAGTCTGATGACTCTGGGCACTATGGGAACCCATGGGCATGTTACAGGAAAACGGATCTTAATGTCACACAGTCCGCTCTGCCTGAATGTCAGCAGTGCTTAATTGGCCAGCCAAAATGACATGACTGCCCCTGGCCCAGAGCGACACATGAGTAAGGATGGATGGGGTGAAGCTAGCGAGCGGCAGTGTGGTCTTCCGCCACAGCCAGCCGCTTTGCCGTCTCTGCGTTGTTGTCTTTTTTTTTTTTTTTTTTAAACGCTTCTCTGGCTGCACGGGCTCGTTTGGCGGTGCCAAAGGAAAATGTCGCTGTGCTATTTTAATTAGAGTTTGGATAAGACATGGTTTTGAATGTGGGATTGCTGTACGAACTGAGCAAAGCATAATGGAGGCATGTAGATAATGCGATCATATTGTTTCCTAAAGGATTAGGAAGGATCAGATGACGTTTTTCGCTCTGCTTGTCAGGGTTACATCATTATTCAAGGGACCGGCAAATAAATGCATTCTTATTGAAACTCAAGCTTTAAGGATTGTATAACAGCGCATTTTCTTGCCATAAGGAAATGTATAGACACAGAAATGTAAAGATCTGATTAGGTTAGCCAGATTATTGGCCAGTGAAGTGAACAAGCATCTGAAGCTAAGACTGAGATGGACGCCAGCCTCAACCGGGACCCTAATTAGGGTTAAGTGGCTTAGAAAACGAATGAATTAATTTTTTGGCCTTTTACACCAAGTCTACTGGCTCATCAGAGCCAGAGCTAATCCCCGGTTTGCGTAGCGTGAAGCGTCTAGCAGTTCAACTCCTCCTGGATGGGACACTAGTCCATTGCAGGTTACCTTCCCAGTATTTTTACTGGTACCCATTTATAGAAATATAATGGTTACAATAAAGTTTGTTTTCCATTAAAGCCTGACCTTAAAATTACATCCTTTATGATGATAATAACAGTTATAACAGATTATAAATTCCCTTTAAAAGTCTGAGTAGTTCCATTATGCACCATCATAATGTTTTTCTATAATCATATTAGTCTCAGTAAAGGTAAAAAAAGTCAGGGTCCAACCCCACTGACAGTTTTTGGTACCTTAAACACTCACCTTTTGATCGTGGACAGTTTCACATAACCTATCTAGAGTGATAGACGGTTAGGAAGCACAAGAAACACTTTCTCACACTCTCAAGCTTTCAAGGGTCCAAAGTAAAACACAAGGATGCAATTTAAGTGCCAGATCCACGGGGAATCTCTAGCTCCTAAAAAAAAAATCTCAGATTTTTTCTTTTGGATGATAAAAGAGCTTCTTTTAATTGGCAGAAACAAGCAATCAGGTGACATAGCAGAAAATGACAATCTACAGAAAGTATGATAACAGTGTCTTTAGCACTGGTTGAGACCCACAGGGTCATGGACATGGAAAAAAACCTTTATTTTAACCTGAGGGATGTTGTTTATGGAAGGAAATGTAGCCGACCGAGTTATCCAAACGTTCTGCATCTACAAGAGTGTCACAGGAGGCTAAAATAAAGCCTGTTATTTACACACACCTTTAATAACACGATCTAGACACTGAGGTGTCTGTAGGTATACGACAAACACCCCCACGCATACACACAAATTGGTCCTGTTGGTCCAGGAAGGCTATTGTTTGGATAAGATGAGCCAGAGCAGACCCTGCCAGGGGATTGAGCTAAAACTGTGAGAGGCACACGCCTAACGCCAAGGTACACACACGCACACACACACACACACACACACACACACACACACACACACACACACACTACATGTCCCCTTTGCTCAGTTCTCCACCACTGTGGCCATATACAGGCATGGGAACAGTCTCTCACCTTTCATGGCAGCAGGAGAGAGAGAGAGAGAGAGAGAGAGAGAGAGAAAGAGAGGGAGAGAGAGAGAGAGAGTGAGGGAGAGAGAGGGAGAGAGAGGGATAACTCATCTCCTTTTATCCTGCTCTGGTGGCACGTATAATGCTCCACATGCACCAACCAATCTGCCTAGCACAAAGGCAAGCACATGAGAGATGAGGGACTAAACAATTGATCATAAAAATGATGAGTGCATCCTTTCTGCCTTCCTGTCTGTTCACTCTTTCTTTAGCAACACTGAGTACAGTGTAGGGAGTTTTTTAGTCATGGAGGAAACTTGTGTCCCTGTCGTACATCTGAAGAAATGTCGCTCTCTAGGCACTCTGTCTTAATGAAAAAGGACGAGGGTAACAGGTTATTGAGTGCTATATTCAATGGGCAAATTCGCAGAAAGAAAAACACTGAAGGTGATGGTGGGTTCAAATGTCGAATGATATACCAGTCTATACCGGTCTTGCCTTGGCATAAAAACAAAGGTTAATACATACGATCTAGTTAAATAAATAATCAGCACATTCATCCTTTAGCCCAGCTGGCATAATGCAACATAGCATAGCAACATCGTATATCTATGTTTATTAATTTATTAATTTGCCAAACCACTTAATCCTACTTGAGTCTATCTTAGGCGACTCTGAGTTTCACTCTGAACAGTTCGCCAGTTCATCTCAAGGCCAACACACAACCATTCACACTGACATTCACATATGGGGGTAATTAGGAACAGACAATTAAAATATTGCGCTATCTAAAGCACCATGCTGCTCAAAACTACCACACTACTATAAAGCTTTACTACTACTATAGAGCTTTCCTGCTATAGAGCTTTCCAAGCGGGAGATCCCGGCAATGGTGACTGACCAAGATCTGTAGAGATCCCAAATTAAAACATCCTCTTATTTCTCCGTGCCGGAATGAGATAGCGCCGACCAAGAGAGTATATTTACTATCTACGGTATGTAAACAAACATTAACACACCCAGTGTGGATTGGCTAAATCAGATGAAATGATATTATTGATAATACATCTTATTTGACACAACAACATTCATTAACAGAAGATGGCATTTGAACAATGGGGGTTTATTGTGGGATTTTTTTTTTTTTTTCGAGATGAAGGAGGTCAGCACGCATTGTATTCATGCTTAATTAATTCTCCATGCACAGCTGCCTCAGAGTTCCTTCAGAATTTACAGACATAGTCGAGTACAATTACAGCTCCTCCTCCATATTAGACCTGACATGCCTTAATGGAGACAGTCTGAGAAGCCTCACAATGGTAAATGAATTACTGAGATTACAGCTTATTGATTCAGGCAGACAATAAAGTTGGATACAAGAGTCCATCTGAGATAACTAGAGAACAACAATTTCACACACACACACACACACACACACACACACACACACACACACACACACACACAAAACATACAGTATAACAACCACAAAACACACACACAACGTA
>JAOUQZ010000031.1:3380199-3392245 GCA_028564935.1 Neosilurus hyrtlii
GTGTGTGTGTATGTGTGTGTGTGTGTGTGTGTGTGTGTGTGTGTGTGTGTGTGTGTGTGTGTGCTCACTTTGGATGGGCTAAATACTGAGAAAATAATTTCCCTTGCGGGATTATTAGTGTATAACAATAAATAAATAAATAAACAAATAGATAGATATGATAATATAAATAATAGTGTGTGTGTGTGTGCATGTGTGTGTGTGTGTGTGTGTGTGTGTGTGTGTGTGTGAGCGCTCACTTTGGATGGGTTAAATACAGAGGCAATAATTTCCCCTTGCGGAATTAAAACAGTATAAAAAACAAATAAATAAATAAATAAAAATAAAAAAAAACAGACATTACCTCACCATCCTGTTAATTTTACTGTCTTCTCTTGATGTTAAGACAAACAAATATGCCCCACAGTCTTTAAAATGCTAAATCAATGATATTTATCTGTTGACTCTTCCATACTTCACCATATTGAATTCTGACCAGAATGGTAAAATTAATAAATATGTGACCAGTCACCATAAAATGAGTCTCAATGCACCAAACTGACGTTTTGAGTTATGCACATGTCGATACATTTTACATAGATATTTAAAAAAAATCAGGAAAAAATGTTATTATTTATTTTAGTAATTAATTTATTTACAATAATTTTCAGGAAAATTGAATTTAATCAAAAGGTCAGTTTGATGCATTGAGACTCATTTTGTGATAATTGGTCACTTTTATACATCTAATTACACTGCCCTTAATCACAGCATGTGATCTCCATGGCATTGTTGCTCCTGTTGGTCAGGTCAAGGCTCAGCAACATTAATATGACAATAAAATGAAAAATAAGCTGGATGGAAATAAATGTTAAGTTGCTTAAGTTTGTTGAAAGAAGGCACGATGATTTTGTGCTGTATGCAAGGCTTAAGGTGGAACAACAACATATTCATGTGTGAGACTTTTTTTGGCCAGACAGTGTATTATTATTATTATTATTATTATTATTATTATTATTATTATTATTATTATTATTATTATTATCCATGTCCCCATACATTTTTCTTTTTAGATGTTTCCTGCTTTCTTTCCTTTTTTTAATGTTGAACAGTATAATTGCATTTCATTTTATTTCCTGAATGACTTAATGCTTTATAAGTTGTCTGAAGCCCGTTCCAGCCGACTCTGAGCGAAGTCGAGATACACCCTAAACGGGATCGCACGATCAACACATGCACAACCATTCACCCTCACACTCATACCTAGGGGAATTTGAGAATAATCAATAAGCCTTATACGCATTATTTTTAAGAAGTGAGAGAAAACCCATCCAAGCCCTGGGAGAACATGCAAACTCCCTCTCCTGGCACGGGCTCAAACCTTGGACTTTCAAGCCACACTCTTCATGCCACCCTCAGCAGTATCACTCACTCACTTATTCATTTGCCAAGCTGCTTAATTCTATTAGGGTCGTGGGGAGGCTGGAGCCTATGTCAGCCAACACTGGGTGAAGGTGAGGTACACCCTGAACAGCTCACCAGACCACTGCAGAGCCAACACATATACATGGCAGAGTTTGAAACTACCAATTACAGTTTTTTACAATGGCTTTGGGCTGTAGGAGGTCACTGGAGTATCCAGGAGGAAACCCACACAGACTGTGCTGTATGCTGCCTTGCCACCCCAACAGTATCAATTGATGAATAATTATTTCTGTTTGTTATAAACAGCATAGTTGGATATAATAAGCACTGCTAATCACCAGACATTTGTATTTTTGATTATGAATATCTTGTGATTAGCAGTGCTTATTATGATAATGCATTTTTAAAACAGCTCATGTACATAATTAAAAAAATGACGAGAGATTGAGGATTAATTAGGACTGACAGGTGAAATGAGCAACATTAATTATCTTGATACAGCGACTTCTGCCATAGAAAGGGGTGCATTAATCAGAAAGTGAACAGCTAGTTCTCGAAGTTGATGTGTTGGAAGCAAATAAATAAATAAATGAATAAATGAATGAATGAATGAATGAATGAATGAATGAATGAATGAATGAATGAATGAATGAATGAAATATGCAAGCATAAGGATCTGAGTGACTTTAAAAAGCTCCACACTGTGATGACTAAATGACTGGGTCTATACATCACCAAAACAGCAGGTCTAGTGGGGTGTTCAGGGAAGGCAGCGGCAAGTACCAACCAAAAATTGTCCATGGAGGGACAACCAGTGAACTGGCAAGAGTGCCATGGGGGAGTGAAGGCTATTACATCTGTTCTGATCGTACAGAAGAGCTACTGTAGAACAAACTGCTGAAACTATTTAGTTAATGCTGGCTATGATAGAAAGTGTGGGTGGGGCTGGCTAGCTACAGGTAGTGTTAATGTTATGGCTGACTCGTGTATATAAATCCAATACATTCCTTCATTCATTCATTTGCCGAACCGCTTAATCCCACTAGGGTCATGGGAAGGATGGTGCCTATCTCAGCCGACACTGGGCAAAGGCGGGGTGCACCCTGCGCCAGACCATCACAGGGTAGCACACATCCAATCATTCACACTCACACCAAGGGGCAATTTGGAACAGCCGGTTAGCCTAGCCGGTTATTACCCGGAGGAAGCCTATGCAAAAACAGTGGAAATATGCAGTCTCCCCCAAGCCTGGGAATCGAACCCAGGACTTTCTTGCTGTAAGGCAGTGAGAATGTGCTAACTACACTGTGCCGCCCTAGATTCAATACAGCTGTAGTGTCATGTTTTGATGCTGTTCAGCAATAATAAACTCACATCTAGGCACATTTTACTCCAAATCACACATACACCATGTATCTGAGACTTCTGTCAGATCTCTGGATGGGCCGTGCCATCTTCCATCTATACCTGTGTGCAGTTAACGAGGCCCTGCTCACTCGAGTGACAAGTTGTCCATTCATTAGTTCAGAGACAAGAGCTGGAAGATAAGCCGCAGCATTTTGAGGCAGGCAGCTCTGCTCTCTAATCCCTTCTGAGCAACTCTAAGCCTGTCGTTATCGGAAAGCTCGCTCCTATTAATTGCGTCTGCCTTAAACGCATTAGCCTGCCACCCTCCTGTGCTTCTCGTCCTCGGGATGACACCGCTGTGAGTCAGCCACTGGCATACGAAGTGCCATAATTGATGTCGATCTAATTTAATTGGGCCCGAGGACATGTTTTATAGTCTTGTTGCCGAACTTTGCTTGCAGTGTAAACAATCAACGTCGAAACATGAATTATTCCCGGCCTGGAGGGAATCAGAGTTACATAGGCGTCCCCTTCTTATTCTCTCTTGCGCTTCATTAATTTCACATTTGGTCTGTTTGTCAGACCAAAAAAAAAAAAAAAAAAAATTAAGCAGGTGTGAAGGATGTGAAAGCACTTCCCTGTACAGGGAGGACAGCTTTCTGGGGTGCGAATGAGAGCTGTAGGTAAAGCTGCTCTCTCAAGTGTAGCAAGGTCTCGCTGTGGCATGAATAAATAATAGGCAGGATGTAGTAAATACTCTGAGCTGAATCTTTTCAGCAGCACCCAATCCATTTTACTCAGTCAAACATTTGAGGATGGGAAAATACAGAAATCCATGGACGGCAATTGATATGTTAAACTATTTTAAATTGAACCAGACTAAGCTGTGAAGCCCAGTGAGGGCAGGAAATGATATCTTCCTTCAACAGAACCTTCGCTGTATCTCCACTGCTTCAGGACCTAAAGTTTATGATGACGATAAGATGATCCTGGCAATGGTCCCAGTAGATACCAAGAAGACTGGGTGTCCTGTAGTGAAACACCCTGGATGCAATACCATTCTAATGGACACCCCAATCATACACTCATTCATTCATTTAAAAGGGTCACAGGGAGGATTGAGCCTATCTCAGTCGACTCTGAACAGCCCAGGGTCGGCTGAGATGGGTGCCAACCTCCCCACAACCCTAATTAGAATTAAGCGGTTCAGAAAATGAATTTTCATTGGGGATGTTAACAAAGGGCACATTGTGATGGCTAGACAACTGGTCAAGTATCCCTAAAATGCCTGGCCTTGTGGGGTGTTCTATTAATGAAGTGGATAATAATTACCAAAAGGAGCCCAGTGACGGGCCACAGGTGAACAGGTGATGGTCCCATCTGTGCATGGTAGGGGCAAAGGCTAGCCTGTCAGGTTCAGTCTCACAGAAGAGCAGCGATAGCACAAAACTGCTGAAAAAGTTTGAACAAATGCTGGCTATGCTAGAAAAGTGTGCTGTGTGTGGGCTTGTGTATCCACAGTGTGCCTATGCTGACCCCTGTCCGAACCGTGAAGGCTCCAGCCTGCAACTCACAGGACTGCTGCTAACGTCACGGTGCTAAATACCACAGCTAGAAGAGACTGTTTAATAAAAAGTAACATATGAGCTAAGTGACGCTTACTGGATGATGTAAATAAGTCGGAAAGACTCTGACAAAATTAAGAGAGCAATCTGAGTAGAATAAATCATGCTGCGAATGATTATAGCACTAAGCGCATACTGTCTATAACACACATACTGTATACGAGTGCTCTAATGAAAAGGAAATCCTGGCTGATGCGCTTCATTAGATTAGCCAGAGTAGTGAAGTGAAATGAGGATCAATGAACATGCTCAAAGCTTGAAGCTAGCGTGGATCATGTGAGCGCAAAGTGGACGTGGTTATTAGCCTGTTCAGGCTAGACGACGCCTTTCGACGTAAATCGACTGGGATTGGCTTCAGTGTTCACTTCAGTGAGCAGTGAGGATAATGAATGAACAAATATCTGATTTTATTTTGTTTCCTACAGTTCACCCTAATTAAATAACTTTTCATTCTTAGAATTTTAATTCCTTCTTCTTCCCTTATGTTGGTTTTCAACATATTTTTAAGCAGGTTGCATCACAAGTATGTACGATGTAAAAACTTAAAAAAGTGAGTAACTCATTCGTACATTCAATTTCTGAACCACTCATCTCAGCCGACTCTGGGCGAGGGCAGGGTTCACCCTGGACAGCTCGCCAGGCCATCGCAGGGCAGTGAGTAACTTAGCTGCCTTAAAACTTTGAGTTCATTAAAATGCACATGGGGCGGCACATGTTTAGCACGTCTGTCTCACGGCAAAAAGTCCCGGGTTCGATTCCCAGGCTCGGGGCGTTTCTGTGTGGAGTTTGCATGTTCTCTCCGTGCTTGTGTGGGTTTCCTCCAAGGACTCCAGTTTCCTTCCACAGTCCAAAAACATGCATGGTAGGCCGACTGGCTGTTCCAAGTTGCCCATACTTGTGAGTGTGAGTGTGAATGATTATGTGTGTGTTGGCCCTGCAATGGCCTGGCAAGCTGTTCAGGGTGTACCCTGCCTTTGCCCAGAGTCTGCTGAGATAGACACCAGCCTCCCCGTGACCCTAATTAGAAATAGGCAGCTTAGAAAATGAATGAGTACATGATGAATAAAATGCAGTTAATAAGTTATTAAATTAAATGAATTTAAATCTTTTTTTTTGTTGTTGTTGTTTTGGACTTAAAGCCTGGATTGGTAATTTTTGTCTGAAAACCGTCCAAAAGTCCTGATATCTGTGGCCACTGCAATCTTGTAAAAATATCGACAAATCGCTTCCTTTTGGTCTGCTGAGAAATAGCCAATCAAATGCCCCTGTGTGTCCCTGCTCATGCATGACCCCACTGTGCTCATGTGAAAATGGGTGTGGCTTTGGAATGACCTCAGGGCAGGAAGGGGTTTAGCCAGACTCCTTTAAAATTTTGCTAGCTTTCCAGATTACCAACCCAGTGTATGAATGAAAGAAAGTTAAAATATATAACTTAATAATTTATTAATAATATTTAATTAATAATTTAATATTATTAGGAATATGAATAATATCAGTAATGTTACAACCGGTAAACATCAGAAATCCTCCATCTCTTTGCTTTGACCCTGTGCACTACACACAATAATGGTTTTATAGCCTTGGTTTCTATCATGGTCAGGAAAGCGTCAGTAACGTACTAGGAGAATTGATATCCTTTTACTGCCTTGTTCTTAGGCTAGGCTCATGTTATATTTGTAAAAACACACACAGAAAAATGGTAAATGCCAGACAAAAAAAAAAAAGCAGTCATCCTTGGCAGTGGCGAAGTGCTGGGAGCTTAAGAGTAAGTACAGTTAAATATTTGAAATAATTCCCCATTTAATTATTCCGAAGGCGGCATTTTGCAGACGTGGCACATTTCTTATTTGCAGATGGGAGCAAAGCCAGAAAATCATGCCAAAGTGTGGACTAGCAATCTCCCTGCTCTTTTAAAATGACAGGCTGGGTGAAAATATGTGTTCTGATCCAATTTCATGCACAAGCTGCTTTGATGTACCGTGTTTCTGAAATACAGTACCACATTAACCATGGCATGTTAATGGTTTCTTATTAGAATGGCGACGAAGCAATTCTGGTTTGAAATCAGTGCATAACTTTGAAATGTGGGTAGGGAAAACATAAAATAAATAAATCAATAAATAAAATACGTTAATTAATTAAATAATAATAATTATAATAATAATAATAATAATAATAATAATAATAATAATAATAATAATAATAATATTATACACCACATTATGAGGCTTGTAGGTTTGTTTATTGAGATAGCAAAAACAAGATCTAGGTGAGGCTTTTGCCTAGCACAAAGGGATGTGCTTATCAATAAACCAAATAAATCTGCAGCTGTACACCAGAGTTTGTCTCCTAGGACTTAAGTGTAGAGCATTTGTTTTTCATTCATGCATGACAACAACAAAAAGAACCCAGGCTTGTTTTCTGCAACGCTGCTGCTCGCCAGCCATATCAGGAGCTTACACATTTCTATTCCAACTTTTCAGCATCCCATCAGCCTCTGCAAATTGCCTGATAAAAAGAAAAAAGGCAAAAACCAAAAAAAACAAACAAACAACCAAACAAACAAACAAAAAATAAAATAAATAAATAAATAAAATAATAAAAGACACAGCACAGTATGTATGAATACAGAATGCAGAGACATGGAAGATCCATTATACCATAGAAATGTGCATCTGCACAGTGGTGGAAATTCTTGATCCTAAAAAGAAAAAAAAGGAAAAAAAGGGAAAAAGAAAAAAAAGCCACCATCTGTTGTGGAACTGTTTCCAGAGAGCAGAGAAGGGTAAAAAATAGAGGAGGTAGAAAAGGAGGGTGAAAGAGAGGAGCCGTTTTCACCGGAACAGTGCACAGTACTCTTCCCTTACGGCGAAAGCACCTGACAGAGAGCTGTAATCTTCTATGCAAACATAAACTTCTTTCAGCGAGCGCGTGTGGAGGCTGGCAGGTTTAAAGGTTGAAGCACTGTGTTAGGCTGACGGTGTAGTCGGCCGTGTTAGTGGAGTTAACTGGAGGCAGGCTGGCAATCGATCAACGATGCTCTAATACCGTTAGACACTTTTGTTATTTTTTTTTTACTGACATAAGGGAATAAAGAAAACAAGATATGCATCACGGAAGTTTTGTTTTAAAAGCTGGGGTTCGTAACTTTTTAGCTGTATACACTAGTTGTTAAATAAGTTCAAATGGTATTTACAACCCAACATCAATTGAATCATCTTTGGCCACATTTTAATCCTGTAAAAATGCCGCCCAAAACATTGCCTTGATGATCCAATCAAACCAATGTCTGTGTCCTCCTGCTCCTGTGTCTCCCTGCTTGTGATTGACCCCAAACAAAATGGAGTCAAGACAGGGCTCATGCGTGTGCAGGGAAAAGGGGGCGTGGCTTTAGAATGATCTCTGAAGGCAGGGGAGGTTCAGCTGGAACCCTAAAGAGATGCTACTTTCAAATTTTGCTAGCTTTCCAGATTACTACACACAGCTGTAAGCCAATAATTAGGCATACTGTAATAATTAACTTTGGGCAATAAATAATAATACATAATAAATATTAATAAATAATAATAAATAATTGGGCAAACTTTAAACAAGTAAACTGCATGCTAAGTAATGCAATTCGCAAAACGTACTGTATGCTAGACCATTCTCAAATCAGATTGTGGGTTAGTTGTTGATATATATCATTTTAGTTGATCCAGCAGCCATTCAAATCAAAGGTTTATTTTATTAATTATTAAAAATAAAATTTAGATAACAAAAAAGAGGCTGGTGAGGGAATTACTACTTAGTTAACACAAAAGTAACATTTCACAGGTGTTCCCCAATAGTAACATGAATTTTAATGAATAATTACCTCTTAGGGTCACGGGGAGGCTGGTGCCCATCTCAGCCGACTCTGGACAGCTCGTCAGGCCACCACAGGGCAGAAACACGCTGACGGCTATGTAGCCTTCTCTTGACGAAAATCAGCAATGGTTCTTTTACATGCCTCCCACCACAGACAGTGACAGACATGGCTGGCCTTTGATAAACCAGTTAGCTGCACTGGGGGGCAGCAGTGACATCCTGCTGATAGTGGGGCTTGAACCTATGATCTTGGGATCAGTAATCCAGCACCCAACCACCGGGCCACCACTGCCTCAGGTTCTTTTTGTCTGTGGTTTATGTAAACAAGTTATATGTGGATTTTTATAAAATTTCTTTGGCTTTGGATAAGGAAGCCTACATGAGATTTTTGGAGCTGATCGAGATCAAATTCTGAATCCTGGAATTTTTCAAAGGATTCTTCAATAATGTGAGGTAGCAGCTCAGTGGTTCAAACCCCAGTACCACCAAACTGCCACTATTAGGCCCTTGAGCAAGGCCCCTAATCCTCAGCTGCCCAGCTGTATGAAAATAATAATTGTAAGTCACTCTGGATAACAGTGTCTGCCAAAAGCCATAAATGTAAACAGAGTGTCATATTCCAGCAGACGGAGCAGTGAGCGCTGCATATTTTCTGTTTGTTTTTGATAAATGTTATGTGAGGATTTTAAAAACATTTCTACCACAGTTGGGACTTTGGACAAGAAAGATATTAAATTTTAGAGATTATCCGCATCAAATTCTGGATCCAGGAAATTTTTCAAGGATTCTTTAATATTTTGAAACAGGGAATGGGGGAATGTTGGGCCTGGCTATGGTTTGTGTCCTCTGAGTGCTCTTGTTTAATAAATGTATTACTGTTGACAAATTACTGTCATAGGAATAAAACACTACCACATGAGCTGTGATTGAAAAATGACTCCTAAATATCCTAAGTGGTTAATTTCTCACATAAAAAACATAACTGCAGATGTCACATAAAACTAGATCACTGCCCAAGGTATACTAGCGAGCTTACTGGATTTACTATAGCATATGGGGTTGGCATGGCACCCAAACTTTAGTTTTAGAAGGAAAGACAGGAGGTTGGAGCTGGTAGGCGAGAGAATGATTACAAGAACAGTAGTGACAATTTTTCTTTCTGAGAGATAAAGACTTTTATAACTGGAAGCACTGCACGTAACAAGAAACAATGCAACACATAGGATAAAACACAGCCAGTGGAGTTACCTGCCAGTGGAGTTAATAGAAGAGGTACGAGCAAAAAGGTTTTGCACATTTTGGGTACAGACATATTTATGGTGCCAAATAACAGCAAAAATGGGGCGTTTTCTATTAACCAATTAAAATGCTTAATTATCACATGACTGTATCGTGTCATTCTACAGAAACTGGGATAAGCTCCGGCCTGATAAGCCAGTAGGCTAGGGTATAAAAAGCTAACGTTACCTCTTTTGGCTGAGATAGGTATATACCTGGCATAATATCACTAAAAGTTCTAAAATGAGCACAGGACCCTATTTATGATTTCAGCACATCGAGAGTATTCAAGGGTGGAGTCTTGCACATAAATGTTTGTGGAGGTGTTAGCCCTTAAGGTATCGAAGAAACAAAAATATCCAAGAGTATCTTATAGAGTATACTCTGCTTATTGGTCCTCAATTGAAGCAATTTAGTTAAAGTACATTGGTCACAAAATTCTAATAAATCGGTTGATTTAACAAATAAATTGAATGAAATGGATATCTTGAGTGTTTTCTTAGACTTGGGTGATTTAACACACCCATCTTGACAATAATTATTTTATTTACCCAAATGAATGTTTCCATATAAGGCCAAATCGAAGGCGTGTGTCAGAGTCCTTTACCATATATGGAAGAGGGCCTGACTCTGCTATATAAGGCACCACACATGTGTAAAGTGCGATTTCTGTGGGACCTATAGAGATCCATGAAGGAACTTTGATCTAGTAAGAGTGTGCTGCAATTGAATAAGGCTTGGTTTAAGGTTAAGGTGACCGGTTCCCTTTTAATCTGTACATTCTGAACTTAACAAGCACTCCACTCTGGGGTGCTCTGACTTCTCCTGGTATTAAAAGCAAAAAAAAAACAAAAAAAACATATTCTGTGTTTGAATCCCGAACCTCAGTTTGTGCCGTTGTTTAGCCTAGCTAAAGAGTTACTCATCTAGGAACATCAATGAACACCCACAACTGGAACATCTGTTTTAGATTAGAGGGGTTCCTTGCATGAGAGAAACATGAGAAAGCAATGTGGCGACTGAGCAACAGAAATGGCCTCAGCGTGAATTCAGAGAGTGATGATGTTTCGGCTTGGAACAGCTTTATGCCGTACCTCAGCGAAACCTTGCTGAATAAAGAGGTTACTGAGTGAGTGATGTGCTCCGAGTCACCCTCAGTAAGGACGCCTGCCGCATGAAGGTGTGATTACGGTGATAATCCATCATCTAGTGACATATTGCGCTGATAGGAGGCGCATGGTAAAACAGAAACTTCTCATCAGACATTGCAGCATTCTGTAAGCCCTCATGCACTCTCTCTAACACAGTCATGAAGATTAAATCACAGGATTTTCTTGCAGGATTCTCTAACGTATCGTGTAAAATCTGCAAAGATACTAATGTAGCCCTGTAGCTAGTCTTTGGTCAAATAATCTGCCTTCACTTAAAATAATTAACATGAACGCATGTGATGGGATAAAAATGCAGAGTATCTGTTATACAGTAACTTGATTTTTTTTAATACATTCATCGACTCATGATGTCCATACTGTGTACAGTTTGTGGTCCGCCAGTTTTTGACCCCCGCTATATTTTACCCATGAACTCCGTTTGCTCTTTTCATTTGACTGTTAAACCACCAGCTGTGTTTGATTTCCGTATCATCCCTCTCCAGTCTATTTATTCTCTTTTATTTCTATTCTGTGCAAGTAGATCACTGCACCTCCACAGAGAACCCTTTCTGATTCCCAAACAGGGAGTGTAGATCAAAGCTTCTTGGGCTGTAAATAGACAAGTGTGCCAGCCTCCTCCCCATCTCCCTGTCTGCCAGTTCCTAAGCAGACTCTGGCTTGCTAACAAGTTAGCATGCCTCCTGGGGCACACAGCACTGGGGGTGTACCTCTCCTTCCAAGATAATGTGATGTGCACCTCAGTGCATAAGCAACAATCAAATCTATGAAAATGACTGTGGGAGCCAATCATTTAATGATGGCACTTACAGTGACAGAAACTATTAAATGAGAGGTCCCTTTATATAGTTTATTAACTATAATATTTTGACATCATTTTCATTATGATGCATGTAATTATGTCATCTCAAACACCTTTACTGGAACTCATACAAAGGCCACGCCTCCTTCACTGGTTCAGAAGCAGAAAACTACATCTGCTTCACTGGGACTTACTTACAGGCCACACCTCCTTCACTGAAACTTACTGATACAAAGACCATACCTACTTCAATGGAACTGATACAAAGGCCACACCTTGTTTACTGGAACTCACACAAAATCCACACCTCCTTCACTAGGACTGAAGCCCAAAGTCACATCTCCTTCACTGGGACTCATACAAAGGCCACACCTCCTTCACTGGGACTGATACAAAGGCCACACCTCCTTCACTAGGACTGATACAAAGGCCACACCTCCTTCACTGGGACTCATACAAAGGCCACACCTCCTTCACTGGGACTGATACAAAGGCCACATCTCCTTCACTGGGACTCATACAAAGGCCACACCTCCTTCACTGGGACTGATACAAAGGCCACACCTCCTTCA
>JAOUQZ010000031.1:3396312-3406651 GCA_028564935.1 Neosilurus hyrtlii
CTCTCACACTCTTACTCCCTTACACAGTCACTCACTCACTCATTCTCCAACTCTCTCTCACACTCTTACTCCCTTACCCAGTCACTCCTTCACTCATTCTCCAACTCTCTCTCACACTCTTACTCCCTTACCCAGTCACTCCTTCACTCATTCTCCAACTCTCTCTCACACTCTTACTCCCTTACCCAGTCACTCACTCACTCATTCTCCAACTCACTCACTCACTCTCTCACTCCCTTACACAGTCACTCACTCACTCACTCTCCAACTCACTCTCACACTCTCACTCCCTTACCCAGTCACTCACTCACTCATTCTCCAACTCACTCACTCACTCTCTCACTCCCTTACACAGTCACTCACTCACTCTCCAACTCTCTCTCTCACACTCTCACTAACTTACCCAGTCACTCACTCATTCTCCAACTCACTCACTCACTCTCTCACTCCCTTACCCAGTCACTCACTCACTCACTCATTCTCCAACTCACTCTCACACTCTCACTCCCTTACACAGTCACTCACTCATTCTCCAACTCACTCACTCACACTCTCACTCCCTTACACAGTCACTCACTCACTCACTCTCCAACTCACTCTCTCACTCTCTCACTCCCTTACCCAGTCACTCACTCACTCACTCTCCAACTCACTCTCTCACTCTCTCACTCCCTTACCCCATCACTCACTCACTCACTCACTCTCCAACTCTCTCTCACACTCTTACTCCCTTACCCAGTCACTCACTCACTCATTCTCCAACTCACTCACTCACTCTCTTACTCCCTTACCCAGTCACTCACTCACTCACTCTCCAACTCACTCTCTCACTCTCTCACTCCCTTACCCAGTCACCCACTAACTCACTCATACTCTAACTCACTCACTACCTTACCCAGTCACTTTCTCACTCCCTTACCCGTCACTCTTTCACTCACTCACTCACTCACTCATACTCTAACTCACTCTCTCACTTCCTTACCTTGTCACTCTCATTGACTCTTTGACTCGCTCAATCTCTCACTCCCTTACTCTTTCACTCCCGTACTCACTCTTTCACTCCCTTACTCACCCTGTCACGCTCTCACTCACTCACTCTCTCACTCACTCCATTTCTCACTCCCTCACTTACTCCCTCACTCACTCTCTCACTTATACTCCCACTCTCTCACACACTCCCTTACTCATTTACTCACCTACTAAAATGTGCAGGAAGGTAGATCCTGAGAAACAGGGTTGGTGACCATTTCTTGAACTGAAATACTGTAGTGGCTAGTATACATCACTCACTTATTTGCTAAACCACTTAATCCCACAAGGGTTGCGGGGGAAGGATGGTGCCTATCTCAGCCAATACTGAGCAAAGGCCGTGTACACCCTGAACAGTTCGCCAGACTATTGCAGGGCAAACACACACATGGTCACACACATGGTCACTGGGGTGGTGCTAGAAAGGGAATATGGTTTAACTTTAGCTTTAATGTGTATCTTTTACCTATAAAATACAGGTGATGCAGCTTTAAATTGCTTTCAGAGTAAGTCAGTTACACTTTATGTCCAATTATGCACCTTAAACTGTTTATTTGTTTATTTACCAAAACTGCTTTATCATGATCATAGGGGTGCTGGAGCCAATCATAGCTGGCTCAGGGCGAAAGCAGGGCCCACGTGAACAACTTGCTCCTCCATCACACAACCATTCGCACTCACATACACAATATCTAGAGTCAATTGGAAACAGCCAACTAGCCTAATGCACATGTATTTGGACTATGGGAGGAAACCAGAGTATCCCGAGGAAACCCATGCTCACATGGAAGGAACATGCAAACTCCACACTGATACACTCCCGCCCAGTCCAGAACGCAAACCCAGGACCTTCTTGCTGTGTGCACCGTGCCACCCTTCAGGTCCAATTATGCACTTTGAATTATTTTTAAAGGTAAAATATGAGTAGATGTCAAAGGCACAAACAGGAAGTATAGCTTCACAGAACCAGCCAAGTGACAAGAAAAAGTAGAGCTGATTGCTGGGAGTGTGAGCATAAGAAGTAACTTGGGTTTAATGCAACTGGAGTTCATGCATTTCCTGTCCAGGATCAACTTCACACATCAACATCCCCATCATAAGTTCTCAAGGTGCATGCACTGAACTGGTGATAAACTGCATATCCGATATCTGAAACATCACTGCTGTGTGTGTGTGTGTGTGTGTGTGTGTGTGTTTGTGTGTGTGTGTGTGTGTGTGTGTGTGTGTGTGCGCGCGCGCGCAGGAGGTGTTTGACCTTCGCGCGCCGCAGAGAACGCATGAGGAATTTTAATAGAGTGCGTGTCATAAATCTCGTGGACGCGAGAGCAGTTTAAGACCCTCTGCTACACTGGGCCTTCAGGGCCACGATCCTACAATATACAGGGGTGTAGGGGGGGCACTTTTGTGTGTGTGTGTGTGGGTGTGGGGGTTGTTGTAAAGTTTGCTGCAGCAATTTGAATGCAACAATTCCATACATAACTCCTCATGTGTTAGAGCAGCGTTACATTGCTTACAGTAGGCTATGCGTTAAATCCCCCGACCCCAACCGAGACGCACTGTGCCGCACACTTCCTCTGCAACGCCCTGTGCCGTGCTCTGAACCCCGGCTCAGCATCACAGTTTATTATGTCGCACCGAGAGCTCGTGCTGCCGGGGTCACTCCACTCATGCGCACGTACAGTGCCGAGCGGCGCGTGTTGTCTTTGTTTTTGGCTAACTGGTGCAAAAACTAACGCATCAATTGCATCTGGAGTATTCTCTAATCTAGACGCCCCGCTATGTGTGTGTGTGTGTGTGTGTGTGTGTGTGTGTGTGTGTGTGTGTGTGTGTGTGTGTGTGTGTGTGATGAAGTATTACTTCAATAAGAACTGCACGGGACTCACCTTTTTGACATTTTTTCCCAAAGAATACCCACTTTTACGCTTCAGACGCACCATAAGGGCAAGTCTACCTGTGCATCACTTTAGGAATGGAAAATTTGAGAAAACTCAAAACTCAGGCACTGTGCATGCCATCAGATCCATCTCTTGGCATGAAGAGTCTGTGCGGTGAAGGAAATCTCTTTGTCCCGCACAAATTACACCCTCCCCGACAAATGCACCTTCCCCCCGGCTTGGATGAAAATGCTTGATTTTTGGGAAGATGTACTCACCCAGGAACACGCAGCGGAATGTGGCAGACATCGCGGCTCAGGACGGAGGTGACCAGAAGTCCTTTGGGTTTGGAAACAAAACACTTGAATGCGCTACGGCGCGCCAAAGCTCCCGCACAATTCACCAGCGCGCTCTCGGACCAGGGGCCGCACACATAAAAAAATAAATAAACGGAGGTACGACCCGCGCGCCAAGGACAGAGTATCTAAGATATTGTGAAAGACGAATCCATCTCCCTCCTCCTCCTCCTCCTCCCCCTGCTGCTGCTCTTCTCCTTTCCTCCCGCCTTTATGGAACCAAGCCTCGTCCCCGGGACGTTTCCATGCGTCCTGCTCGAGAAATCGACGCGCCTCGGATTCCCTCGAAACCCGCTTTGTCTTTCCGTCTGAGACCCCGAGCTGATGCTTGGGACTGGAGCGCGCGCGCGCGGCTGCGAATGCTGGAGGAGGATGGAGACCTCTAGAGTCTGGAGCTCTGGTGTACGCTTTCGGGACAACCGGGGACAAGGAATGTTCACGATTAGCACGCGCGCGGAACTGCGAGAGACGTTTTGTCGACGCGCTCTGCGTCACGACACGATTTTAGTCCCAGCATGCATGCTCGGGTTGAACTGAAGAAACACATCCAGCAGTCATTCTTAAGCAGGCGGCATTGCAACACTGTGTGCAGGAAAATGCAAATATTAAGGACCTGGGGAAGGGGGGGGGGGGGGGCAGTGTAGAAATACACTGAAATGTTGAGGACAGAGGGTTCTGTGTAGAAATACACTGAAATGTTGAAGTGTAGAAATACACTGCACAGCAGTGTAGAAATACACTGAAATGTTGAGGACAGAGGGTTCTTCAGAACCAGGGTTGGTGTGACGCGCAGCCTGAATGACCATGAAACTGGAAAACCTTTCATGTCACACTGGTGTCCACCATACCAGTGTGGCATGAAAGGCTTTCCAGTTTCATGTTCATCCATGAGCATGACATCATTCGGATACCTGTCTCACACCAAGAAGGTCCAGAGTTTGAGTCCTGGGCTCATGGATGGTGTTGCTGTTTGGAGTTTTCATGTTTTTTCCGTGGGTTTTCTCCGGGTACCCTGATTTCCCCCACAGTCCAATGTTTAGTCTATTCACATTATGCTAATTGTCTGTTCCAAATTTCCCCTTGGTGTGAGTGTGAATCAGTACGCGTGTGTTGGCTTTGCGATAGACTGGTGAGCTGTTCAGGGTGTACACCACCTTCGCCAATGTTGGCTTAGATAGAAAATAAATAAAAGGATGAATGAGCTGTTTAAATATTCAGGTGTCCACATTATTTTAGAAATAGCAATACAAACCAGTAGCACTATGTTACTGTGGCCCTTCCAAGGTGGGAGAGTAACAAAATATGGACTTTGTAGCATAACAATCAACAAAGCAATATTCCCAGTGTAATACTGACTCTTTTAGAGCCCGCTGGAATTTTACTGTGTGGGTTGTTATGCCACAAAGTCTGTATGTATTGTGTCACTCTCCTGTCTTGGAAGGGCCACTTTAATTAAATGCACCTGCGTGGGCTGGGTTTGTTTGTTGCTTATTGCATTACAGCGATGAGTTGCTCAGTAACTGCTTTCAGTAATCCTGGTCAATATCATGGTGGATCCAGAAGCCATCCAACACTGGGCGCAAGACAGGACTGCAGCCTGCGTGGGATGGCAGAACACCAATCCAACTACTGGCATGTTGGAATCATTAAAGGAAACCCACACAGACAGCGAACTCCTTTCTCCAATTTTATTAGATTGCAGTACTAATCCAATTTTGGTAGAATGTGTCACAGCGTTCAAGCTGCACCTCCAAGTAAAGATAAATGCAAAATGTTATTTATTAAAAATGGCACATGTTAATTACCACAGTCTTAGTCTTGATTGCCATTTTAATAAAATGATGTTGGAACTTTTTTTTTTAAACTTATTTTGAACAAAGCTCTCTTGGGCTCTGTACAATGATTTTAAAATGATAGACTAAAACTGACTAAAGCATGTGACACACTCCCAATGGGGGACATAACTCCAAAAATCAACAATAAACTCTAAACCAGTACAAAAACTCCCTAAATCACATCCTACATGCTTTCTTTTAAAAGAAGTTTTTACCCTGGTTCTTAAAGTGTATGTGTATTACCAACTCTTTAAAACGATCATGAATGACATCAGCGGTTCCATCAGGCAACATCAGTCCTTGCTTCTTGTCAAGTACATGTGAGTGCTGTCACACTGCAGAGTCTGGACATAAGTAAATAGACACCCAACATTTCAGAATGAATATTCGCTGGTCGAAGAAGCGGCTTGGGTCTTGCTGCTTGACCATAATAGCTCATTTGATGAAGAGCTCATAACAGATTTTGAGCTAGTTTGGTCTTCTGCAATGTCTGCGGCCTTAGAGTGGGGATTTTTCTCCACTGCTCTCTTCACGGAATGAAGGCGTCTTTCTGATGGTCCGGGTCAACCTGGTCGTGGATCCATGGTGGTCTTACCTTTACTGAACTGTACAATCACTCGGTTTACTGTTGACACAGGAATATTCACATTGTCGGCTATTTGTCGCTGGCTGATGCCACCCTCTGACTGACCCACAATTCAACCTCTCTGAAAATCGGACCCACAATTCAACCTCTCTGAAAAATCAGACAATTCTTGAGCTCTTGGAGTGCGAGGCATGCTTGTAAGACTTTAGCACAACTTTGTGCACCTTTATATAGAAGTCTGACTAGTGTTCATTAAATTTAAGTAATTAAATTGTCAGATTTTCAGAGAGGTCGAATTGTGGGTCAGTCAGAGGGTGGTATCAGCAAAGCACAAACAAAAAGTGCTTAAATCAGCGGAAAACATAACATAACACTGGTACGGGCCATACTTTGAAAATGTTTCCTTTCGGATGCAATTTGGTAGTCTGCGAAGACCAGTTCAACCCGACCTGCTATAGACGTAACATCCAGGCAGAACTACTTGGCATAAAGCCCAAGCTTTTACATCTAAAACTGGATGCCGCTCCTACAGAATTGAAAAAGGATGACAACAGATGGAATCATCGCCCCGCCAAAAGGAACCAGTAAAAGGTTAGAGCCTTTAGTATGCGGGAAGTTTTATCACCTAAAATGTCGCTCATGGGGCAGTGGTGGCCCAGTGGTAGGGTGCTGGATGACTGATCTGAAGGTTGGTAATTCAAGTCCCTCTATCACCGAGCGTTATCAAAGGCCAGCCATGTCTCTCACTGTCTGTGGTGAGAGGCATGTAAAAGAACCATTACTGATGTTCGTAAAGAGTAAGCCACTGAGTTGCCATCAGCGTGTTTCTGCCCTGTGATGGCCTGGCGAGCCGTCCAGGGTGTACTCTGCCCTTGCCAAGAGTTGGCTGAGATGGGCGCCAGCCTCCCCACGTCCCTAATTAGGTTTAAGCGGTTCCGAAAATAAACAATGAAATGACGAAATGTCGCTCGCCACCTGTTTCCTTGCGCCAAACACCTCACTTCCAAGAAAAAAATGGCGATTTCGCATTGGGTTAGCCCCCGCTAGTAATCCATGGGATAAAATTGCCCAGTATAGTGCTTTTTTTGGATATGTATATTAAAAAAAGATCAGTATCGCTCAAACCTGTTATATTACGCAGTATTATGGTATAAGGACAACCAATACCGGTACTCTTTAATAAGAGTCTGAGCAGATATCCGTGCACCAGCTGGTTCCAAGGTAGATTTTGTTTACAATAGCTGTGTACCACTGTTTAGATCTAAAGACAGTAACTTTCATTTCACTTACAAACACACAATCTTAACAAAAATGTACTTCAACCTAAAATATAGGTATAGCATGATGCATTTGGGGGAAGCGGTGGCTTCCCCCAAATGCAGTGGCTTACTCTTTGGTGGTAAGGTGCTCAATTACTGATCCCAAGGTCGGGGGTTCAAGCCCCACTATCGACGGGTTCTCACTGCTGTCCTCCCAGTGCAACTAACTGGGTTATCAAATGCGGGCCATGTGTCTCACTGTATATGGTGATAGGCATGTAAAAGAATCGTTGCTGATTTTCGTCAAGAGTGGGCTGCCGTCAGTGTGTTTCTGCCCTGCGATGGCCTGGCGAGGTGTCCAGGGTGTAATCTGCCCTCGCCCGGAGTCGGCTGAGATGGGTGCCAGCCTCCCCGCAACCCTAATTAGAATTAAGCGGTTCAGAAAATGACATGACATGATGCATATGACTGTAATCATGTTTTAATACTGAAACTGTGATACCCCAAATATAAACATTTATACCGGTAGCCTCACAAGGGACTAGCACCACCATCATTCATTCGTTTGCAAAACTGCTTAACCCTATCTAAGTCGTGGGGATGCTGGAGATTATCTCAGCCAACTCTGCACAGCTTGCCAGTCCATGGCAGGGCCAACACATACAACCATTCACACTCACACTCACGCCTAGGGGCAATCTGGAACAGCCAGGTAGCCTAAGGTGCATGTCTTTGGACTGTAGGAGGAAAGCAGACACATATTTCTTAATGTGGTTAAAACCAGGCTCAGAGGTAGATGTGATCAGGCTTTTGAAGTAGCTGCCCCTATCTTATGAAACATTTTACCACTTCACATTATATTCGCCTGACAAACACTTTAATCATTGTTTAAGACACATCTCCTTTCTTTGACCTTACTTTCGAGTTTGCAGTATCAACAAATGTGACTTCCATTTTTTTATGATGCATTGTTATTCTTATTTTTTATGTTGCATGATTTTTGGCAATCCCACTTGTTTTAGGCGTCCTGTATAAATAAAGCCGACTTGAACTGGCTTGCGAAAATCTGACCTTCCTCCTTCAGAATAGTTAATTCATTCACTAAACTTCAGCAGCCACTTGATCTCTCCTGAGCTGATGAATCTGCAGTGTTTTCATTGTTCACAGGATGTGAGACAGGAGTACTCTTTGGAGAGACATATCACACTCTCAGCCACACTTAGTGGCAATTTAAAGACACCAGTCTGGTACTGGGAGGTGGAAGGACACTGGTGATACAACACTCCACTGTAGTGGTTACTTCTGCCTCTCATTAAAAAGGTCCTGGGTTCGAGCCCCGTCCCTGGTGAGGGTGTTTCTGTGTGGAGCTGCATGTTCCCTTTGTGCTTGCCTGGGTTCCTCCGGGTTCTCTGGTGTCCTCTCACAGTGTAAAGAAATGCACATTGTGTTTACTGTACATTCATTATTACCAATAGATGTAAATGAGATGTTTGTGTTGACCTGCGGTGGTCTGGCGAGCTGTTTGGGGTGTATCCTACCGCCTTCACCCACAGTCGGCTGGGATGGGCTAAAGAATTCCTGCAACCCAGTTGGGAAAATGAAACGAAATGTTTGTTAATAAACCTTTACTTTTGTATGAGTTTGTATGATCTCACCGTACTTTCATGGGTTTCCTCTGGGTACTCCGGTTTCCTCCTATAGTCCAAAAACATCCACAGTAGGCTGATTGGCTGTTTCAAATGACCCCAAGGTGGAGTGTGAATGGTTGTATGTGAGTTGGCGCTGCAATAGTCTAGCGAGCTGTTCAGGGTGTACCCCATCTTCACCCAGAGTCGGCAGAGATGGGCGCCAGCCTGCCTGGGACCCTAATTAGGATTGAGCAGCTTAGGAAATGAATGAATGTATGAATGTATTTCTCAAGCCACTACTTTACCATCACCTAAAATTTAACCTCATGCTTAGCAGGACTCCCTGTCCCTAAACTGATTCTGTAAAAAGTGAGCTACATTCACCCACATAATGAATCTATCATTAAAAGCTGTTAGTATGTGTAAGTATTTCATAAGGAATGAAAGTGGAAAACTCAGAAAACTTTTTTCAGGCTGGGCAAACTGGAACTTGGTGACATTTATTAAAACGGGGCTTAACAATACATCATACTATTTTAGTAGGTTTATATGATGTTTTCTGAGTAGCTACACAATGTTTCTGGCACATTTCTATCTTATGGAACCATTCAGGACTGGAATGACTGAAATGGTGTTGAAAATGTCGCACTCCTGATATGGCAATGTACAGTATTAGCACTCAGGAACCACAGTGCTTTCTGTCAAACTATGCCTCAGGTGGTGGGAGCACCATGCTGGAGTAGGTACTATTTTAATACATGGGGCAGGGGGATTCGGGACTCCCTCAGCTATTTCCGGCAGTTTCCACTGTAACCAAGGGTTCCCCGTGTGGCCACCATATTGCTTCTTGGGATCACTGTTGTTTAAAAATTTATA
Organism: Neosilurus hyrtlii; assembly: GCA_028564935.1. Taxonomy (NCBI): domain Eukaryota; kingdom Metazoa; phylum Chordata; class Actinopteri; order Siluriformes; family Plotosidae; genus Neosilurus; species Neosilurus hyrtlii. Next base: position 3,405,756 of record JAOUQZ010000031.1, read on the forward strand.
AATAAGTGAATAGTATTAGTAGTATTATCTCAAACAACATGATTCATTTTTCATTTTAAAATGTTTTCTTTAACGGCGAACATGTACATTTGTTCACAAAACCCAAAAGAATGTGTTAATGTAATGCATGTCGTCCTGTTTTAGATAGATACAAGAACTGGTTGACCTCCATTCAGATCACCTCACCTATTTCCGTGAAGAGAAATAAGACTCGGACATCACGGCCGCCATTTTGGTATATGTAGACAACAGCTTGTGCTGTAGTGTGGTGAGGTTACCGCACTACCGTCATCACTATGCATCAAATGAAAGAAAGCAAAAGAAGATCCCTCTGAAATATTCATTCATTCATTCATTTTCTGAACCGCTTAATCCTAATTGGGGTCGCAGGGAGGCTGGCGACCATCTCAGCCGATTCTGGGCGAGGGCAGAGTATACCCTGGACAGCTCGCCAGGCCATCGCAGGGCAGAAACATGCTTGTAGCAACCCAATGGCCTGCTCTTTAGGAACGTCAGCAATGGGTCTTTTGCATGCATCTCTCACCACAGACAGTGAGAGATGGCTGGCCTTTGATTACCCAGTTAGCTGCACTGGGGAGACAGTAGTGACAACCCGGTGATAGTGGGGCCTGAACCCTCGACCTTCAGATCAGTAAGCCAGCACCCAACCACCAGGCCACCACTGCTCCCCTCTGAAATATGCTTATAATTATTTATATACCATAATATTGCATCATAAATACATTGGTGCTGGATTACTGATCCCAAGGTCAGGGGATCAAGAACCACTATCAGCGGTATGTCACTGCTGTCCCCCCCAGTGCAGCTAACTGGGTTATCAAAGGCCGGCCATGTCTCTCACTGTCTATGGTGAGGGGCATGTAAAAGAACCATTG
>JAOUQZ010000031.1:3430607-3449449 GCA_028564935.1 Neosilurus hyrtlii
GTCTCTCGGCTGGCCTGGGAACGCCTCGGGGTCCCCCCGGAAGAGCTGGAGGAAGTGTCTGGGGTGAGGGAAGTCTGAGCATCCCTGCTTAGACCGCTGCCTCTGCGACCCGGCCCTGGATAAGCGGAAGACGATGCTATGCTATGCTATGCTTTATTTCTTCCAATCTTATTTTCTCATTTTTTTATTTTAAGCATTGCACCTCGCCAGCTATATCAGTGCATATCCGACTCGAGTGCATGGACTATGTGTTAAATAGTTTATTTCTATGGGGTATCTAAAAGATTTTTAGAGATTACTATTAATGTGGAAATATGTATATACTTCATGCACATCATGATGCTCTTCATATCGAATAGCATCCGATTGCTTTTAAGGGGTGCCAAGAGTGCTAAGTACCATAACATTATACAATATTTTGACCACTGACAGTTAAGCGAATAGCATTGATTATCTTGTTACAGTGGCATCTGCCAAGAAGTGGGATGTGTTAGGAATAAAGTGAACAGCCAGTTTTGGAAGTTGATATGTTGGAAGAAGGAACAATAAGCAAGTGTAAGGATCTGAATGATTTTGACAAGCTCCACATTGTGACGGCTAAACGACTGGGTCTATTCATCTCCAAATTGGCAGGTCTTGTGGAGTGATCCTGCTATGCAGTCGTAAATGCCTACCAAAGGTGGTCCAATTACAGAAGACCAGTGAACTAGCAGGAGTGTTATGAATGCCCAAGGGTTATTGATGTGCACGGGGAGTGAAGGCTCTGTGTCTATAGTACAAGTTACTGTAACACAAATTGCTGTAGCTGTTAACGCTGGCTGTGAGAGAAAGGAGTCAGAGTACAGAGTGCATTGCAGCTTGCTTTATACAGGGCTACCTAGCCACAAACCAGTCAGATGGTGTTAATGATATGGCGGATTGGTTTATACTTAGTATTTTAATTCTATGGTCACTATAAATCTACATAAAGTTCCCTTTGTTACAGCACTATTATTTCCTATGCACAATCCAGGAGCTTCTATGGGAATTCCATGAGAAGCTTCCCAAAGGGCATGCTGACAGTAATTTCTTCATTTCTTTCCTGCATACCTGTAAGAGCTCATCTCAAAGTTTGCGAACCCTTCAACTGTCAGAACGTAACTGTCAGTATGCTACAGTCCTGTGGCTTGGGTAATTGGATTCTTTGGTAAGTGGTTTCCTGTTGTGAATGTCTTTTTTGATGAAGGCACTGTCATTTTTATGCCTATGCCTGCACAGTTGGAGAAAAAGTGAACAAGCAGGAATGAGGACTGCTTAACCAGAGGTGGTGAGATACTAAGATGCATTCCCATCTATGGTGCCGTGGAATTAATTGCTGTCCCACTGTGGTGTCAGCCCTAGCAGTATGCTTAGATGACTCCCTACAGATGGCAAATGGATTTTCTTCTCACTCTTTATCTTAAGATTTGTGCGGTTTGAATGAAATCCAGACATGATTACTGTGGAAGGGGAACCAATTAAGGGATTTGGCACGTGAAGCAGAATGGACATGGAAATGTAAAATTGGCATCTGCTGCGGTTTATTAAAGGAGCTGTCACGATTTTTTACCCAGATTGTTGCGCAAAAGTCTAAATATGCATTAAATGTCCAAAATGATAGTTTGTGTTTGTTAAATAGCCTTTCAATGTGCAAATCAAAATGAGTGTAAAGTTTTCGAACATCGAAATATTTATCTATTTATTTATTTATTTATTTTCCCCCCAACCTAATTCATGGCTAGTATCTAATACTCATTCGCCAATCCACTAAATCCTACTAGGGTCGTGGGAATATCTATCGTATTCAACACTGGATAAAGGCGAGGTACACCCTGTACAGTTCACCAGACCATCGCAGGACCAATAAATACACAAACCATTCATACTCACATTCACACCTAAGGGCAATTTGGAAAGGCCAGTTAGCCCAACATTTATGTCTTTGGACAACAGGAGGAAACCGTAGTGCCCAGAGAGGAGAACCCATGCAAGCACAGGGGAAACATGCAAACTCCATAAAAAAACACCCATGCCTGGGACCTGAACCCAGGACCATTTATCTAGTATCCTATCTAAACCAAATTTACTTTTATATAAATGATTATGGCTTCTTTGATAGCTACATTGATATTATAGAGGCTATTACCTTTAAATGAGCCTGACGCTGCCCCTTTAAAATAACTTTGAAGGCAATGCAGGTGATATGGGTTGGTCTTAGCAGAAATACCACCGGAACTATCTAAAGATGTGTTTACGCAGTAGTCAGATCATATTTATTTCTTGACTCCTTGATCAGATTCGTATATGGTTATGTAAGCTGACTTGTAGGAATGAAAGTGACCCAAATTCGAAGTGAAAAGTTCATGTTCCAGCTGATCTTTAGCAAAACTGACATTTTTTATATATATATATATATATATGAAAATAGGAAAATGTTTAACAAACATAGCAGATAGTTGAAAATAGGAAATCTTATTTAACACATTCTGTAAACATTAATATAGATTGGTTAGGGTTAGTCCGTATATTTTATATAAAATTTATTATAATATGCATGTCACTTGTTGGATATGTGTTTATATTTATTGTGGCTTGCAAACTTTGGCTAAAGGGGCCAACACTTAAAAATAACCCATCTTGACCCAAATCTGCTTAAAAGTAATGCCTTAAAGCACCAAATCCGGAGCGCTCAGAGCTCACAGTCATGTCCAGGAATCCAAATCGTATTTCCATTCCAGTGACTGAGCCTCACCAGTTTCATAAAGACGTCTTACTTCCACCCAGAAGAAAATAAACCCATTATTTATTTATTAACTTATTTATTTAAGATTTCAGATAATCCATTACCCAAGCACAGCTTCCGTTAATGCTCTGAATACCCATCATCATTCGAATATGTTATCCATTCCTATAGTAACAGTTTACACAGGGACTTGCATAACAGATGCTCCACATAATTTAAGACTAATAATAAAAAAGAAAAATAATAAAATAAAAAAAAAATGTGTAGATGTTTCTGTGGTGAAGTTTTACAAAATTTTATTTGTTTGTTTGTTTATTTATTTATTTATTTGTCGATTGATTGGATATCTTTGTTAAGAGTTTCCATTGTCAGTGTATTATTCTTTACATGAACACGTTACCAGTACTCATATTAAATTCTAGGCTTTTTGTTTTACATGGATATATAATAATACTACTACTAATAATAATAATAATGCATATTTGTGTGTTTAATCAATCCTTACTCTGTACCATCTACTCTTGCAGACATGGTGGCATAGTGGTTGGCACTCTTGCCTCATATTTCTGTGTGGAGGCTGCATGCTTTTCCCGTGCTTGCATGAAGTCCTCCAATTTTCTCCCACTGTCCAAAGAAACGCTCATTAGGCTAATTGGCTGCTCCAAATTGTCCCTGGGTGTAAACCTGAGTGTTCTTCAGGAGGCTTGTAACCCTCTCAGGTAAAACCATACAGTTCAACAGAAAGAAAGCATGCAATTCGCCCAAAGCATTATGGATGCATGAGATGAACCGACCAGCTATTTAGTCATCCATAAATTGGTTCCTATGACAGGCTATTCATTAATGGCATATTTCTCTTTTAATTCAAGACAGAAACTTTCATATTAAAGTAATTTCCTTGTTCCTTCCACCAGTAGGGATCAGCCTAAGGAGTAAGGCGATAATCCCTGGACAGTGTCTAATGGCAGTCCGACAACATTTCCATCTTAATCGCTGTTGTATTTGAATCCTCATTAGTGGAAGGTGTTAAAAATAAAGTGCAGCACCCAGACACAACTTATTAACCAGTAGAGCTAAGAAAGGTCAGGAGAATTCAAAAAGAGAGTTTAAAGAAAGCAAAAAAGAAGGGAGTCAGGAAAGAAATGATGTAATGTATATGCAGAACATCACTTTATGTGCAAAGTTATTTGGAATATAAATTCTGGTCTGTCCAGAAACTTGGCGAGCAGAAGGATTATTTGATTGTTCTATTGTGCCAAACACATTCTGCTTTGCCAAGTAGAGCCTTAAAGACATACAGTGGTGTGAAAAAGTTTTTGCCCACTTCCTGATTTTTTTTTTTTTTTTTTTTTTTTGCATGTTTGTCACACTGAAATGTGTGTTAAATGTTTTTTTTAAATGAAGCTTTTATTATTAAGGGAGAAAAAAAATCCAAAACTTGCATGGCCCTGTGTGAAAAAGTGATTGCCCCACCCTGTTAAAACATAACTTTGGTTTATCACACCTGAGTTCAATTTCTCTAGCCACACCCAGGCCTGATTACTGCCACACCTGTTCTCAGTCAAGAACTATTAAATAGGACCTGCCTGACAAAGTGAAGTAGACCAAAAGATCCTCAAAAGCTAGACATTATGCTGAGATCCAAATAAATTCAGGAACAAATGAGAAAGTAAAGGTTTTAAGATCTATCAGCCTGGAAAAGGTTATAAAGCCATTTCTAAAGCTTCGGGACTCCAGCGAACCACAGTGAGAGAAATTATCCACAAATGGCGAAAACATGGAACAGTGGTGAACCTTCTCAGGAGTGGCCAGCCGAACAAAATTACCCCAAGAGCGCAGCGATGACTCATCAAAGGTCCCCCCAACAACATCCAAAGAACTGCAGGCATCAGTTAAGGTCAGTGTTCGTTGCCAAGAGACTGGGCAAAAATGGCCTGCATAGCAGAATTACAAGACGAAAACCACTGCTGAGCAAAAAGAGCATTAAGGCTCGTCTCAATTTAGCCAGAAAACATCTTAATGATTCCCACGACTTTTGGGAAACTACTCTGTGGACTGACGAGACAAAAGTTGAACTTTTGGAAGATGTTTGTCTCATTACATCTGGTGTAAAAGTAACGCATTTCATCATACCACATCATACCAACAGTAAAACATGGTGGTGGTAGTGTGATGGTCTGGGGCTCTTTTGCTGCTTCAGGACTTGGAAGACTTGCTGTGATAAATGGAACCATGAATTCTGCTGCCAACCAAAGAATCCTGAAGGAAAATGTCCGGCCCTCTGTTCATGACCTTAAGCTGAAACTTGGGTTCTGCAGCAGTACAATGATCCAAAACACACCAGCAATTTCACCTCTGAATGGCTGAAGAAAAACAAAATGAAGACTTTGGAGTGGCCTGGTCAAAGTCCTGACCTAAATCCTATTAAGCTGCTGTAGTAGTAGAGGGGAACAGTGTAATTGTTGATATGGTGAAACTTTTTGTTACTTTTTTAAAGTTTCATTATTTTAACATTTTGAAAGGAATCACCAGTTTCAGTATTCTAAGAGTCAAAGGCGAAACCTCTGACAAAGAGAAGTCTTCAGGAGGAAAGGCATTGCAGTTTTATTTTAACATGTCAAGATTTTTCATTTTCAAGAAGAAAAAAAAGGAAGAGAATTAATATTTATTTATTTCTAAAATTAATTTATATATTTATTTTTTTGTATATTTAATAATTCAATAAAAGTTTGATTAATATATTCATTTAGGCACTGTGTAAAGGCAGAGCTCTGTATAAAGTTTGCAAGTTGTATTCATTTATTATTTCAGTGACTCGACTTGTGGACAACCATGTAAAATGAAGGCAATTCTTCTTCTGTTTCTTCCTCTTCTTCTTATTATTATTATTATCATCATCATCATCATCATTCTTATTATTAATACCTAATAATATTTTCATACTGTAATAAACTTTGACTTCTGCATTTAACTCATCCAAAGTGAGCACACACACACATAAACAGTGAGCACACACACACACACACACACACACACACACACACACACACACACACACACCCACATACACATACACACACACACACACAGTGCAGTGGACTGCCACACATTGGGGTGCCCGGAGAGCAGTTGGTGGTTGGGTGCCTTGCTCAAGGGCACTTTAGCCATGAATGTGGAGGAAGGGAAGGTGCAGTTCACCCCCAGAACCAATGCCACCACACATTTTTTCTGCTGGTTCGGATAGCATATCCAGATGGTATCGAACCAGCGACCTTTCGGTCTCAAAACCACTTCTCTAATTATTAGGCCATGGCTGTATAGTTCTATAGTTTATATAGTCACACATGAACATGGGATGGCACAGAATGGACACAGGACAACCATGCAAATGAAGTTGATGGATTAGTTCTATACAGCCGAGTGCAGACATGGGACAACCATCTAGGCCATATTCCATGACTATGGTGCTCCGTGCAGCTCTGCTAACAAGGGTTTCTTTTAGACATTGGGTTGATTGTTTAACAGCATGGCTACATCTATGTTCCTCACTCAATCTTCAGTATTAGTACTGGGGTATTCACGGTGGTATTTCACCAGATCTTGACTAAGACTCTATTTAGTTGTATTAAGTCCTGTGTTCATCATTAATATGTTTCCCCGAAGCTTGGAGAAATGCTACTCAGATAAATGATTCAGCTCTCTTCACGGACCTGTAATATAAACAACGCTTCTACTGTTTACTGGAGATCTGCAAGTGCTAGGGTACTTTGAAATATGTTTCAAATTAATATAATTTATATTATTTTGACTGAAAGTTTCATGGAAAACATTAGGCACTTTTAAAATTATTTACTCCCCTATCTCATTTTTCTAGGCTTTATCCCTTTTTAAGTGTTTTGTGGAGTTTGTAATACAGCCAAACATTCCTACCATCAGGATGATGAATTCTTTAGGGATGGAGAGGGGTGATCTTAGCATGGCGTTTTCAAATGGGACAACTTGCAGGGTGACGTGTTTTTTTTTTTCCATGTCAGTGCTATTCCAGGCTCTGAAGAGGAGAGGAATGCCCTACATACATGAAGATCAGTCCCTCATTGCTATCTTCTTCTCCTTCAGCCTCTCTCCACCTCAGTGTGGGGTATAAGCGCCAATCTTCCCAACACTGCTGTGGAGGACTGATAACATTCCATCCCTTCTCCTCCTCTGTCTGTTTCTCCTCAGTACTCATGACTCAAATCAGAAACGAGGGGAAGAGATTAATAAAGTTATACTAATCTACTTGTAAAGTTCTACTATCTGCATATAAATAGGCTTAAGATCTAATTAAAAAAGGTTCCTTGGACTCATATGAGTTCTTTTCTCCCTTAGAAAACATTTATCTCAAATTCTCCATCTCTTAATGACCAGATAATTCTGACTCATTGGTGGCTTTCTTGGGGTGATTTCACAATTAAGGTGCCATATAACCCTTCCAAGTCTTAAAATATACTGTATTGCTTTATTTATTTTAAATAATTCCCCCCAGCATTAAATCTAATAATATGTGCATTAGAATTAAATTTGGGGCAGCATGATGGCGTGGTGGTTAACACTTGCGTTTCACGGCAAAAAGGTCCTGGGTTCGAGTCCCAGGTTCACCTTGGGCATTTCTGTGTGGAGTTTGCATGTTCTCCCTGTGCATGCGTGAGTTTCCTCCAAATTGCCGCAGGTGTAGATGTGGTGTACTCCACCTTTGTCAGACAGGCGCCAGCTTCTCTGCGACTTCAATAGGATTGAGTGGTTTGGCAAATGGGTGAATATGTAAGAGAAGTAAACATTTCTAAAGCCATATAAATGTTGTTCTAGCTCAGGGATTCCCAACACTGGTCCTGGAGGACCCCCTGCCTTGCACATTTTTATTGTTTACCCTGTTCCCAATACACCTGATCTAAATTTTTTGCTAATGAACAGCTCTTCATGACATTCGTCCACGACCAGGGATTGGAAGTTCTGTTTTAGGTAATGAGTAACAGGGTTAAAATTTTAAGCATATAAATTTGCAAGTAAACAAAATATGATTAAAATATATTAGGTATTGGTGTAAGTGTACCAAGTACATGATAATAATAATAATGGAGAAGAAAATATATCTGCAAGCAGTGATTCCCAGGGTCCAAGTGAATTAATGAGGAGTACGAGTAATGATGAAGAGGAAGATGAATGATTTAAAAATAAATTAATAAATATATAAATATTTTGCTATACACTAAACCCTCAATTCCCCGGTTTTAACGGATATCGGAAGCTGCGGATATCGGAAGTCTGGAATAGCCGAATCTGTCCGGGAGGGCTCAGCACTTGGCAGGGCAGACCCGAGCCCCTGTTTCGATAGTCAGCCATTAGTTGGTGCATTCCTCAGTGCATATACAGTAGTGTCACATTGGATGATGTGGTTGTACATACATATGTAACATTTTTCCGTAATAAAATAGTTATTATATGTTTTTCAGCCAGTATATGTTATTATACCCACTTCCGAACCATTCTCGTAAGCTCCGGACAATCGGCAAAACCAGACCAGTGTTCTGTTTTTTTCATGTTTTTGTCTGTTAAATTGAGCATCGAGGGTCGAGTGTACTGTATTAATCCTGCAAGGAAAATCCTTGCCTCTGCATTTAACCCATCCAAAGTGAGCACACACATGTAAACAGTGAGCACACACACACTCAGAGCAGTGGGCACTCGGAGAACAGTTGAGGGTTAGGTGCCTTGCTCAAGAGCACTTCAGCCATGAATTTGGAGGAAGGGAAATTGCAGCTCACTCCCCCACCACCAAACATTTTTCCTGGTCGGGAATCGAACCAGCGACCTTTCAGTCCCAAATCTACTTCTCTAAACATTAGGCTACAGCTGCCCCCATGTATTGGAGAGTTGTGGTGATGAAGAGGAGATGATGTCACAGACGGGTTGGAATCTATGAAGATGTCTCAGAGAGGGGCATTTTTTGGGAAAAAAGTAGCATAATAATAATAAAAATAATAATCGTAGTAAACACCAACAAACATAAAACATTTTTTTCTAAAAATTCATGTAAACCATGAATTATTCTTTAAGCCAATGCAGAGAACTCCAGACCAAAGAGTGGCGATAATGCGCTAAATACACTCTGCAATCAAAACAAAAAAACAAAAAAACTAACAACAACAGCAACAATCCTTGTTAAAACAAATAGGGGTTCCAACCTGATGCTTGAACCCCCTATAATAATAATAATAATAATAAAAAAAAAAAAAAATAATAATAATAATAATAATAATAATAATAATAATAATAATAATAATAATAATAATAATAATAATAATAATAATAAGTTGATGAAGAAGAAGAATCCCCTTCTATCTTTCTTTAAGGAACATTGTTTATCATGATTTACATGTTTTACCTCATTTTACCCCACTGCCCTAACAGGGATCCGTCCTAATTCTACTGCTCTCTGGTGGAGAGCAAATTTTGCTAAAAGTCACACATATTGAGTGTGAGTCATATCCTGATGTGCTTTTATCTTTTCCATCAGTCCTCATTTCTCTTGTGTTAAAATCCTCTTTGCAGTGCTGCTTGCCAGGTAGAGTTGGCCCCTTTTCTCTTCCTGTTGTGTGAGCTCTATAAATAGGCGGCCATGTGGGCCGGGCCACCAAAACCATGCAGGTCTCAGTGGGCTCAAAATGTTCGTCCATGCTCACGCAGAGAGAGAGAGAGAGAGAGAGAGAGAGAGAGAGAGAGAGAGAGAGAGAGAGTTTTCATCCCCTGTTGAATATCAACATGTTTTAATGTTTTATGCTTATTAAGTTTACTGAAATGGACTTTTTCAGAGTTGATATTTGACATACTGAAGGTATGAAGGGAGCTGGGAAACTTGTCCAGGTGTTTTTGGATGAATTTATCTTTTAACTGTTAAAATTAGCTTTTAACATCGTATGTAGACATTCAGGAAACATGTAGGCATTCAGGAAACGCTCAAGGATCCCTGTTCACTGTATACAAAGTACTTAAAAAAATGTGTGCGTATGCGTGCATGTGTCTCTGTGTGTGTGTGTGTCTCTGTGTGTGTGTGTGTGTGTGTGTGTCTGTGTGCCTGTCTGTGTGTGGGGGTGTGTAGAACATGGCAGTTCTCTGAAGGCTTTAACTCGTTAATGGGGAAATATGATGGTTAAACTGTCCCTCTGAGCTGAAATAATGCACTGTATGCATTTCCTTCTGAATAACGCATCGATGTATTCTTCGCTGTCTCAATTCTCAATTACTCATTGAGTTTTATCGTCACACCCATTTTGCATTTTGCCTCAGCAGCACATATTAAAAAACCATCCTGGAAAGGAAAAAGCTGAATAACATAATCTCAAGATAAACTGTTTAATTGAATTGCAGTAATAAAAGGTTGATCTATAATTCCTAACATCAACTGTGTAGATGGAGATTATTTAGTTCTGGGAATGATGACAGCAACGCTTACATGAGCAGAACAAAGTTTCACTGCAAAGCTTATAAAGAGAGCCTTTATAATTCCGAAGAGACAGCTTTTTCAACCATCTTAAAAGATCAAACTGGATGAAACTGGAAGTTCTGCATCAGATATGCAGGCAAAGTGCTTCTGGAGCTGTAGGAGGTAAAACCAGCTGATCTTTAAAACCCCAAAGTTCTAAAAGGTTTAAACTGTGGTTTTAAGTCTGTAGATGAGTTTATCTCCTCCCACCGTAAGGTTTCCAACTTTTATATAGGTGCAGTTGGAGTTCAAACAGTTGGGCATGAATCCTGTGGCAGTGTTTGGCTTCCAGTGAAATCTTTGACCTTTTCTCTTTCCTTTGGGAGAATGAATGTAGTACATACATCTTTAACAGGACCCCACCACCACCACCACCACCACCACCAACGCAAGAATTGCTGCACAAGGTTTAATTACCTTTACCAAGCAGTTAATGTTTTAGGTTTGTGTTTGGGATCAGCCCCATGTTCCCCAATCACTATGTTCCCTAGACCCTATGATCTGGAGTCCCTACGTACTTATTAAATTAATGGATCTTCCATTGTATTGTGTACTTTAAAGAAGTAAGCTACAATGATTGTATCCATACTGTAAAGGAAGTATGATGAAACAAAATCAAACATACTGATCAAAGTAACTATTTATGTAATATTAGGGTTAGGGTTCCTGGAGAACATAGGTACTGGGGAGTATAGGACTGGCGAACATAGGCACTGGGAACATAGGTACTGAGAAATAGTAGTTACTGAGGACCCTTTGTGTTTGTTGCTAGCATAGTTAATCAAAAGTTATGTGTGAATTGCATGAATTTTCTACCAGAGGTGGGGCTTCAGACAAGAAAGGGTTAAACAGATTAAATGATTCCTTAACAATGTAATATTGTTTTTTTTTCTTATTTTTTTTTTTTTTAATATGCGGGACTGCTGGGCTTGACTGAGCTTTGTGCTCTCAAAGTCCTTTTGGTATACTTCAGGTTTTCTCAAATCAACAGTAAACATACATGGAGCACATCTAATATTGCCTAAATATCCCTTATCAAGCGTACCAGATGATTTTGGTAGCCATCCACAAACTTCTGTCAGAATTCTGGTTGGACATTCTGGTCGTCCCTGACTTTTAAACACAGTCTGAATATTTTCGAAAAATTTGGGAAGGCCATTCCAAAAGCTTAAAGTTAGCCTTCTTTATCAATTTCTCGACCACCTCTAATGGCTATTTGGGGTTACTGTGCTCATGGACTATCCAGTTGTGTCCATGTTTGAGGTTCTGCTGAAGAATTTATTATCTTTATTCCATCCAGTTTCACCAGTTCCACTGGGAGCAATACAGCCCCAAAGCATGATGCTACCACCACCACACTTAAAAGTTGGTTCAGTGTTTATGTACCAAATAAATATGGCAATGTTCTAACAATGGAGACTCCTTTAATGTTAAATAATCATCATATAATGTTTTACCAGCCATTGTGTATCATTTTTTTCAGTATACAAACCCCTATGACTGAGGACTTACTCTACAAACCAGGCTAATAATGCTAATGCTACATGTCAATAATCCAGGTTAACTAATTACTGCCCAACTGGCTCTTACATTTTGAGATGTCAATGAAAGAAATGCTGTGTCATCCCCATCACCCCATCAGGTGCCAGTGTCATCTCTGTCATCAAGCTAATTCATCCTCATCACAGATTTGTATCATCTTCACCACAGTTCCTGTGCATTTACAAACCTGGGAAACCCTCATTACATCAATTAATCATTATTTTTATGTCTTTCCCATAATAGAATCTTGTGATTCCCATTACAGAGCTCAATCATTTCCATTACAGTGCTTGGTCACTAGTGGGTCATTACTGTTACAGAGCTGGGGTATCCGCACTACAGTAATAAGTCATTGTCAGTAGGTCAATCCAATTATAGAACCATGCGATTTCCACTGCAGAGCTCAGTCACTCCCATTACAGTCCAGTACCATTCCCATTACAGAGCGAAGTAATTCCTATTCCAGCAATGAGACATTCCTTTTAGAGAACTTGATCATTTTTATTTCAGAGCTTCTGATACCCATTACAGAGTTCCCACGTGCATTACATAATCAGATAATTCCTATTTCATTTCTATTTCAGTTTTTTTCCCCCTCCTCTATTAGAGAGCCGAGAGCTCTCAATTACATAAATAGGTAATTTCTGTTACAGTGCCATCATTTTCATTACAGACCAGGGTGATTCCTATTACAGTAATAAGCCATCCCTGTTGTAGCACTAGGTCATTTCCATTACACAGCTCAGTCATTACCAGTACAGCCCTGGGTGAGTCCATCCTGTTCCAGAAAAAAGGAAATAAAAAAAAGAAAAATCTACCTTAATAATTTTTCAGGACTTATCATTTTATGCTTTTATATTAAATTCACATCTGATGGCTTCAGAAATATATTCAAGCTCTGCAAAGTAATTTATTTGCATTGAACTGTATGAAGCAGCAGCAACTATACTGCCGCTGGAACAGATATTTCTGAAACACCCATTTAGCATGAATTTAGCTCACTTCCTTCACAGTGATGGTCACAGGAAAGTGATGAAAAGTGACACTGGTGCTGTTTATGGATGAGGAGGAAAAAAAAATCACACAGAATTGCTACATCCATCTATCCAGAGCACATACACAGGGAAACAAGGTATACACAATCACCTCCACATACATTCTCATACAGTATGTTTTCTGATTCAAAGCTTTCAGGCTGCTTGATCTAAATGGTGAAATGCCCTTAAAGAGAATGCCACTTCACTTTTCATTTTCTCTCGTCCTTGGACGTAATTACCACTCGCTACTATTCCCATTTCAGACAAAGTGGCTCCATGAAAGGACGATTTAACTTGTGCAGGCAATAATAGTGTGAAGTGATGAGTTATTACCAATTCTATTACTGGTCCATTCGGGTAAAATCTCATGAATGAGACGAAAAAGATGATTAAATTAAAGAGGAAAAAAAAACCCTTAACACCAAACTAGAGTGCTTGTTTTAATGATGAAATCACACAGACACACCAAAAAATACAAAATGTCGCACACACGAATACGTTGTTTTTCCACCTTTATCCTTGCTTACAGCATGTAAGCCATCGTCATGCCATTGTTTCAACAAACTTAAGCAACATAGCATTTATTTTCACCCAGTGTCGGGTTCATTTCTCACTGATGTCTTGAATTGATGAGGGAAGAACTGAACCCCTCCATAAAGTCTGCTCCAGCACATCCCAAAAACTTTCAGTAGGGTTAAGGTCAGGATTCTGGGGGGCCGATACATCTGTGAAAATGATTCCTCGTGCTCCCTGAACCACTCGCTCATTATTTGAGTCCCCATTTTATATCCGTGCCATCAGGGAAGAAAACGTTTATTGATGTGATAACCTGCTCATTCAGTACATTCAGATCATCAGCTGACTTCATTTTAATGCCACATTAATGTTGCTGAGCCTCGACCGGACCAACTGAAGCAACAATGCCATGGAGATTACATGCTGAGATCAAGGATAAATGCCCTACATGAAAATATTAGCTTGTGACCTTTTTTTTTTTTTTTGGATTGTGTATAAGATTATGCTTACTTTGCTGAAATATGAAGCAATTCATGTTCACTGTCTAAGCCGTGGAGATATAAGCAGTCAGCCTTTCTCGATTTCTGCTTTTCTTTCCCATTGATCTTTTCCAGACACTTGTGACTTCCTGACTCCCCCCCTTTTCCAAGCTCGCAGAAGATCTACTAAACACTTCTAAGCTCTCCTTTCTCTGTCTCTCTTCACTGAATGTGTGGAATCCAAGCAACAATAAAGCCTTATTGATTTTCTCTCCCCCTTTACTCCTGAAGGACAGAAGAAGGAGCATGGTGGTGGAGGTGGTGGTGGTGGTGGTGGACATGCTGCACAGGATATATCAGATTTGGTTACCACATCAATTTGTCAGTTATCAATAGTCAGTTAAAGTCCTTGTCTGTTGTCCTCGTCATCCTCCATGACCTTGTCGTCCATCCTCAATAAATTCTAACCTTCACTTGTTTCATGTGTTTTTTTTATTTACATAAGCAGAAACTTTATCAGTGTGTACGGCTGCTTTAATTAGCTCCGCTTAACAAGGATAAGGTTGAGTGGTTTGTTTACTCTTTACAGCCAACTAATTCATCTGCCAGAGAATTGTGAACCTGGTGTGTGCAATTAATAAACTACCTTGAGTATCCCCCAGGCAATGGCATTTAAAACAGACAAATAAACAAAAGAGTAAAAAAAAAAAAAGATATATATATATATATATATATATATATATATATATATATATATATATAAAATAGTGGCTCCGCATACACTTAACCACTTAATTCGTTTAGTGTTTATTATTGTATGGAATTGAACTGAATCTCAGACCATCACTCACAGTGTGTTTTGTGTGTATTATAAGTGTAGCTGCATGTGATGGGTGTTTTGAGGCATATTAGCGGGTGAAGAATGAGAAAAACAAAACCACTAACTCAGATATTAGGCATGGGAGCACTGTAGAAAGAAGAAGAGGCAGAAAAAGCCTTCACCAAGGCTATTTTATTTATTTATATCACCCCTTAGCTTCCAGGGTAAAATGATTGACCGCAGTAGAAAATTCCCTTCAGGACATAGTGTGGAAAGGATTGCATGAATCATGGGTCTAATGGCGCGGTGACTCCACAAAGTGTCGCGACAAAATGAATCCTGCAGGTGCTATTAGTGTAATTAGCTTTTCTTGGGCTCTGGGTGGGCATTGGAAGGAGGATTGTTTTAATCAATCATGTTTAGCCTTGATTTATTAATGGAGCAAAATTAAGGAGAAAATCAACTGTAGAGTCAGAGTGGCACTTCAAACCTCACAGACCTAATTGAGCTAAGGTTGGCAAGTGAGAGAGCCCTCTCGAGTTGAAGAGACCGACAGGGTGACCTCTGCTTGATGGCGACGTTTCAGCTAGCCCTCTATTCAAAAGATGAAACACTCGGCCATCTTATTTGCCTTTAATTACCTCAGGGATCTGTGGTCACAGTATCAACCATGTGGGAAAGACTGAGGTGGGTGGGGAGAGGTTGAACATTTACAGCTAAAAAGATAAAATTAAAGAAACATCTTCTTCATCTTTATCTTCATCTTCATCTGCTTGTTCCTGGGTCGGGTTGCGGGGGCAGCAGCCTAAGCAGTGAGGTCGAGACGTCCCTCTCCCCAGCCACTTCCTCCAGCTCTTCCGGGGGGATGCCAAGGCGTTTCCAGACCAGCCGAGAAACGTAGTCCCTCCAGCGTGTTCTGGGTCGCCCTGGGGTCTCTTCCTAGTTGGACATGCCCTAAATACCAGACCAGGGAGGCGTTCTTATTAAATGCCTGAGCCACCCCAACTGGCTCCTCTCAACGCGAAGGAGCAGCGCTTCTACTCCGAGCTCCTCCCACTACATAACCACTACATCATTGTGCCATCCTATATAGTACTTTCAACACTCTGAAACACAACGATGAAGAAACCTTGAAAGGGACCAGGTGTAAAGAGGGATCCATGTGTTCTTGGTTACAAGCAGTTCCCCTTCAGTGAAAAGGAAAACAGAATAAAATATACCTATACATCTATTATATATGTATAATAATATATCTATACATTATATTAAATTATTATTCACGGAAAGTGACATGGATGTCGCTGAATAGTTCAATATACCACCAAGCATGAGGTCAATGTTGGTTTTAGTATATACTACAGGGAAACATACACAAAAAAGTCAAAAAACACTTAAATGCCAGAGGAAGGTGAGCCCCAAACATCTGTGTAGCAGCGTCTCTTTAAGTGTCTTCAAAAATGTTAGTATATACTACTCAAAAACATACTGAAAAGTAAACTAAACTGAGATTTTATAGCTTATTTTTATATACCTAAACCATGACCTTAACCAACATATAGGTCAGGTGACCTCTGCATTACGAAGCTAACAGCATCTGTTTAGCCCGCTTATTCAGACTTTAGTATCTACTACACAGAAATGTAAGTAAAACACACTCTGTAAAAATGTTTTAATGTATATACTTTGTAAAAATAATAAGTAATAATAATAATAATAATAATAATAATAACAAAACAACAACAAGAACAACAACAACAATAATAATAATAATAATAATAATAATAATAATAATAATAATAATAATATTAATAATAATAATAATAATAATAATAATAATAATAATAATAATAATAAATTATTTATTGATTGTTTGTTTATTTATTTATTTTTTTTGTGCTTCTTATGAGCAATATTGAGGGGCTCAGAGTCCAAGAATTTCATTGCTGGTTTCATTGTTACCTGTATATGACAAATAAACTTGAAACTTTATTTTTTTGCCACTATTATTATTATTATTATTATTACTATTATTATTATAATTATTATTTTTATTATTATTATTATTATTATTTTTATTAATATTATTATTTAAAAGCATCATAGTGATTCCTGTTCCAAACTGAGTGTCCTTTATTTTGTTTTAAGGATTACCGACTCTGAATAATATCTTTCAATCCCAAAATAGTGGACCAAGCTTATTGCACCGTTCCTGTATAGTATATACAAATGTATTTTATACCTCCTAATATCAGAGGTGCCTACGTTGCTAACACCTAGCAATGCTTAGCTTTACCTGTAAACCTAAAACTTCTTCAATAAAATAGATCTTATGGATTGTACATTAATGAAAGTAATAAAAAATGGAAAACATGGGTCAAAGAAGATCCCTGTTAATGCTTTTAAGGGCTTGGTTTTCCCCAGAATGCCAAGCAGGCAGGAGCAGTATTAAGCTGTAAAACGTGAAGTATTTTACTGGGTTGAATTTATTTGAAGACAGATGGGAGTGGAGACTCGCTACAGGCTTAGAGATTTATATTGATTTTTCATTTTCTTGCCCCCTTTGGACTGATTAGTGAAATGATGTATGGTTTGGTAAAAAAAAAAAAAAAAAAAACAGAAATGCTAAAAATTGACTGGACAAGGATACGTGATGATAAACAACCTCCGAATAATTCAATCCAGATAGACCTCCATGGCTCTGGTCTGAAGTCTTCACATGAAGTGCCTGCATGAACTAAAACTATTTTGCCTTATTTATTTGTAAACTTTTCACCAATGCTCAAACAAAATGGGATTTGTATATATGGGTGGTTTTGACTGTGTCACTTTGTTACGTTGTAGTAACAGGATTTTCACAAATTTGAGTTAAATACCAGTGGCGTGGTGGTGTAGTGCTTAGCACGTCTGCCTTACAGCAAGAAGGTCGTGGGTTCGAGTGCTGGGCATTTCTGTGTAGAGTTGGCATGTTCTTCCTGTGCTGGCATGGGTTTCCTCTGGGTACTTTGGTTTTCTCAAACAGTCCAAAGCCATGCAGGTTAGGCTAATTGGCTGTTCCAAATTGCCCCTAGCTGTGAGCATGAGTATGATTAGCTGTGTATGCGTGTGTGTGTGTGTGTGTGCGTGTGTGTGTGTGTGTGTGTTGGTCTTGCAATGAACTGGCGAGCTTTTCAGGGTGTAACCCACCTTTGCCCAGAGTTGGCTGAGATAGGCTCCAGCCTCCCCATGACCAAATGAATGAACGAGTTGAATAACCATGTTTGAATGCAGTGCGAAAGCAGAGGCCCACAAGCAGGAGATCAAATCCGTCTTATTACTGACAAGAATAAACGCTGACACACTCACAGTCACTAAATATTTCCGGGATCAACTCCTGCCGCTCTATCAATACACAGTCAGTGTGCAGCAGGAGCAGATTTATTTGCAGGTTTGCTTACACAAGAGATTCATTTGTAAATGAACTCGAGTGAGACAAAAAGGTTAATTGAGGCGCCGCAGCACTTGAATAGTTCACTATCAGTGTGATCAGAGCGAGCGCCTTTAGCTACATCTATTCTAATTCTACCATTTGTTTCACGTCCCTGCAGTCCCGCTGTCTTTCTCTTTGTACTGTGTGATCAAGAGAAGTGAAGAAGCAGCGTGCCAGAGCGTGTAGACCTCATCACCACTTGACATATGTAAAAGACTCTGAACATGTTCAACTAAATAGAGTGAATAATAGCGGAACTGCAATGCTGTATGAACAAGCGATGTGAATGTTGATGCATATGTTGCAGCTATCTCATGATAAAATCAATCTTCTTTCTGTTTGATTGGATCGCTTACACTAACTTACAAACAATATTACTGATTAATTAAGTATACCTGGAATGGAATCTGGCAAGAGTGAATGCACATGGACACACAATATACATTATACACTCTCTGTAATGTATTGTAAATGCTTCACACAATCTGACTTAAAACTACACACAACTAAGATTAATGGAAGGAGTCTCCACTACAACAGTCTTCAAGTTGCAAGGCTTTCTGGTTTCTTTGTAGCTTTTAAATTTTAACCTTTATTTTTTTTTTGCCTTATTAAAGAATTCTTGGTTATTCAGTACGGTATATATATATATATATATATATATATATATATATATATATATATATATATATATAACATGTG
>JAOUQZ010000031.1:3449549-3461678 GCA_028564935.1 Neosilurus hyrtlii
TATATATATATATATATATATATATATATATATATATATATATATATATATATATATAGTACATGAGGACTTACTATACAGGCAGAACAGATCCAAAGAAAAAAGTTCTACTCTCACTCATTTGCCAAACTGCTTAATCCTATTAGGAACCTGGATCTTGGCTGACACTGGGGAAGGCGGGGTACACCCTGAACAGCTCGCCAGACCATCACAGGGCCAGCGCAGCCAACCATTCACACTCACACCTAGGGGCAATTTGGAAGTCTTTGATTCGTCATTTATTTATTCATTCATTTTCTGAAACGCTTAATCCTAATTAGGATCGAAGGGAGGCTGGCACCCATCTCAGCCAGAGTACACCCCAGACAGCTCGCCAGGCCATCGCAGGGCAGAAACACGCTGACAGCAACCCAGTGGCCTACTCTTTATGAACGACAGCATTGGTTCTTTTACATACCTCTCACCACAGACAGTGAGAGACATTGCTGGCCTTTGATAACCCAGTTAGCTGCATTGGAGGGACAGCAGTGACGACTCGGTGATAGTGGGGCTTTGACCCCTGACCTTTGGATCAGTAATCCAGCACCCTGCCACAGGGCCACCATTGCTCTTGCCCCTGGTATCTTATGGACTAACATTATTTGTAGCCATATTCTCTGCCGAAAATGTATCCTATTAGAAACTACATACCATACTACATACTGCACAATGTTGTGTTGGCTGAGATAGGCACCAGCCTCCCCGCAACCCTAGTAGGATTTAGTGGTTTGGCAAATGAGTGACTGATGACTTCATAAGTAGCCATATAATAGGTGGAATCATAAACCACGAGCCGGTCCCTACTGTGTCAGTGTTCACAGGGTTTTTTTGTTTTGTTTTTTTTTTGCAACATTCACAAACCCACGGTACATTATCCTGATATATAATCTAAAACATTCACCTGATACTTGTCTTGAGCACCCAGACCATCTATAGACACTTGCAGACCTGCAGACCTGGCAGGACCTAAAAATACCTGACATTCAGCCTGGCACGCAGGAGGCAGGAGAGAGAAATCTCTCACCCCCACTTTCTATCTGTAGTCATTTATTTCAGACTGGCCCTGTGCTGGGATGTTAATTGGAGGTCTTACTAGGGTCACAGAGATCAGTAAAACAAAGAATATGTGAAAAGGAGAGCTTAGGAGGGTGGATGAGAATAAAAAAATGAGAGACTGACCCTGTAGGTGACACACTTTCTGGGGTATTGTGTCACACTAGGTCATTTCCTGGGGTAATTAATATACGGTACTGTATGTCAGGAATGGGTCTAAGGCAAACATTATGATGAGCAGTATTGAGGTGTAAATGTAAGGGGCTATGGTTGTACGTTTCCATGTTAGTCCAGCAATAGAGTGGCGACCTGGTCAGTGTGTACATCAACTCTCATCCAACGTCAGCTGGGATTGACTCCAGACACTGTTCCACACTGTTCCTGTGTAATATATAATAATAGATAATGTTTTAAATCGAAGCAAAACTACCAGCGGAGAGAAAAATAACACAAAATCCAGTGTCAACATGAAAACAGTGCTTTCCACTCTAGCAACGGTGACATGCTGATAAAAGAATCTCTGGACATCATGATAGGGCACACTAGGTGGTGGGAGGAAACCGGAAAACCGTGGAGGAAACCAGCGTATGCACAAAAAGAGCATCTGTAATACAGAGAGTTCAGGTTTGAACTGGGAATTTCGGTGCTGTGATGTATTGCTCTAATAAATAAAGTCGTACTATGTACCAAGCATGAAGTGGCTCTCTCATCATTTCAGTTTGAACACATTTTAAACAGCCAGCAGGACAATCAATAAGTTTTTTTAAGCATAATATACGACTGAGTATAAAGCTTTCCTGACAGGAAGTGTACTGTTTACATGACATCCTGTAGATACTTAACATTAGCCTCCATCCTGCTTATTTTACCTTTAATCACAGACCTGGATGGAGCTCTGGAGAATGTCAGTATAAACAGGGCAATATTCAGCCAGACACGTCACGTCTTACAGAGGTACTGAGACTACAAATATAAACACACACACACACACACACCTGACACTCGACTAGTCCCTGTGGTTATCACTGCTGGCCATTTGCCATCGTGGCAGGGTGAATTTTTGCCGGTTCACATCCACCGACTCAACAGTTCCCTCACTCAGTCACGGCTCTCACCTTGGACGTAAGCCAGGGAGCGATAACTCCACACCGCATGCAAGGCTGGCCCAGTGACATAAAGCAGAAGAGGCAGATAGGTGATTCACATCCAGTGGCATTGATTAAAACATTTTTCATGTTGCTCTGTCTGGATGCCTGGTTGACAGGAGATGCTCCGTGCATGCTTTGAACTTCACGTCGAAGAAAATAAGAAACAGGGTAGGGTTTAAAGAGGAAGACGAGAAGTGAGCAAGACAAAGAAATGGAGACAGAGAATGGAAAAAAAATAGAAAGAAAGGGAAAGAAAAGTAAGGAATAATATGAATGTAAAGACAGAGAGACAATATGTGAGCACAAGAGGAACTTTTTTTTTTTAAGCGAGAATAAGTGAACAAAAAGTAAACATTCCAGTGTAATTAAGGCTAAAAATGTATCCTGACATGACAGACAGAAAAATCCAGACATTTACAATTCCTGTATATTAACTGAACATTTGAAACATGGTCAAGATTCCAGAATTTCCAGAATGAATTACAGCAATACAATGCAGTAGTGCAAAAGTGCAGCAAAGAACAGCCTTGGCTAGTTACCCTGTGTTTACGCTGGAGCATGATGTCCACAATCTCTACGATTCAAAAAAGTGTGGAGGTTCATGATTTATGACCACAGCTGGAGCACGATTGGGGTACAAAGAGATGGCAGGGTGCATCCAAGTAGGAATCGTGGCTCCAAGTTCGTCAAGATCCAGTATGATGGTGCATCAAACTCTGTTACACTCTGGTAAGGTCTATTAAGCTCTACTACACTCCATTACGATTCCCACATTCTCTCACGATTGGCGTCAAATCATCACACATCATAATAATCATGGCAACATTTTTGGCAGTCAAAAACTCAACCCCCCAAACTCATCATGATTGTCTCAAATCGTGGGCATCGAGACCCCAGTGTAAACCCAGGGTCAGTGATCTAAATTGTGGGAGTGCTATATCAACTACATTTTATTTCGTTAAAGCAAACACCCATGCTTGTAAATGCTGGGTTTGAGTTCCGGGCGTGGCGGGTGTGGCGGGCTGGGCGTTTCTGAGTGGAGATTTCATGTTCTCCCTGAGCTTGCGTGGGTTTTGTCCAGGCACTCCGGTTTTCTCCCAAAGTCCAAGTACACGCACATTAGGCTAATGGTGTGAATGTGAATGGTTGTGTTGGCTCTCCAGGGTGTAGTCTGCCTTTGCCTGAATTCGGCTGGGAGTGTCTCCAGCCTCCCTGTGATCCTAATAAAGGATAAAGCAGTTTGGGAAATTAAATGCAATTACCCTTATCAGACCTGCCTTAATGTTTGTGTGTGTTGGCCCTTCGATGGGCTGGTGAGCTGTTCAGGGTGTACCCTGCCTTTTTCCAGAGGTGGCGGAGATTCGGACTCCCCATGAGCCTAGTAGGATAAAGTGGGCCAGCAAATGAATAAATGAATGAATGGATGGATGGATAAGGTCTGCCTTTTATTAACTTCCAATTGGTTTCAAATGGAAGGTGTGCTCAGTGATGGCAAGCCAGTGACGTCTCTTAGCATAGATGTGAAAATCGAAGAGGATAATTTCTTTCCTTTCATACATTCCTGGACCAAAAGTAACTACAATCCCAACTTCTCAGGTTCTGTATTGTTCATTCATTCAACCGTTTTCTAAGCCACTTAATACTAATTAGGATCGCGGGTAGACTGGCACCCTTCTCAGCTGACTCTGGGCGAGGGCAAGGTACACCCTGTGCAGCTCACCAGACCATTGCAGGGCAACACACATGCGACCATTCACACTCACTCTCACACCTAGGGGTTTTGGAACAGCCAATTAGCCTACTGTGCATGTTTTTAGACTGTGGAAGGAAACTGGAGTACCTGGAGGAAACCCACACAAGCATGGGGAGAACATATAAACTCCACAGAGAAACGACCCCGGCAACAGGAATCGAACCCGGGATCTTCTTGCTGTTTTGCATTAATTTGGAATGTGAAGTTAAAACACTCCGCCTCCTCTTTTTGGTATTGTATTATTATTTATTTTATTTGTTCTGCATTGTTGTGCTGGTGAGAAACCAAATGACGTTTCTCCATGTGTATTTTTATATTGACCGAAATGACAATAAAGACTTTTAAGAGCTTTGATTGGGAGGGTAAAGTCAGACAGTTACTGCTGGTGCTATTCTGCAGTCAGGGTCTGAGGAAGATTCAGCAAGAGGTGAGCCGAAACAGTCCTTCGGTTGCTTTTTTTCCTGGTGGAAAAAAAAGAGAAAATACTAATCTGGTAACTGACAGCCTGTCTTTTTGTGTTTGTGTGTTGAATTATTTCCAGGCCTGTGGTTTCCTTGGAGCAGGGCCACATACGACATTTCTTACTGCATCCTCATGTTACTTTGCTTACCAGAAATCTGCTCAACAAATATTTCATCTAAATTGCATGTGCTTTACCTCTGGATGACTCTGCTCGGTGACAAACAAGGTTATTCCAGCAAATCAACACACATCCGAGCCAGCCTGTGACTTTATATGACCTAAACGAACTCTTGAGAATTATACAATCAAGCATGGGTAATATCTTGAAGCAAATAAAACATGCTCAGACTCGCAGATGGGCTTTCTTAAAAGTACTGTGTTTATGAGTTCCCTTGCCACATTGCTTATTGAACTAGAGTGTGTTGTTCCAAACTTGCTTATGTAATCTTATTGTGTGAATCACAGAAGCTACGCAAAAACCCATGATGCAAGATTATCCTAATAAAGTAACCTTGCAGTCTGACTTGATGTTTTTTTTTTATATGATGTACTTATTTTTGGTACAGCTCTAGTTTTATTGGTTAGTACATTTGACTCCCAGCAAGAAAATCCTGGGTTTGATTACTGAGCTCGAGTGTTTCTGTGTGGAGTTTGCATGTTCTCCCCATTCTTGCATGGGTTTCCTCTGGGTACTCTGGTTTCCTCCCACAGTCCAAAGATGTCCAGGTTAGCCTGACTGCTTGTTCCAAATTGCCCCGGGCTATGAGTGTGAATGGTTGTGTGTGTTGGACCTGGGATGGTCTGATGAGCTGTTTAGGGTGTACCAGCCAGACTCCAGCCTCCCAGATTCCAGACTCCCAGTGACCTTAATAGGATTAACCGGCTTGGCAAATAAGTGAGAGTGAGAGAGTGAACTAGTATTTGTAACTTCTAGTGTTGACTAGTTTCTTTCTCTTACATACAGTTTTTTTGGGGGGGTCTGTGGAGTTTTCGTTTATTGCACGCCAATTCATCTTCCTCCACTTCATCATCAGGCTTTGTGACCAAAAGGTCACTGGTTCGATTCCCGAACCAGCAGGAAAAATGTGTGGAGGTGGATTAGTGGGCTGCACCTTCCCTTTCTCCACCTTCATCACTGAAGTGCCCTTGAGCAAGGCACCTAACCCCCAACTGCTGTCCAGGTGCCCCAATGTGTGTGGCAGCCCACTGCTCTGAGTGTGTGCTCACATGTGTGTGTGTATGTGTGTGTGCGTGTGTGTGTGCATGCTCACTTTAAAAATCAGGGGCCGGTATATAATAAGTGCTGGGCTCATGATCGGGAGGTGAGTTGAACCCTGTGGGACCCCCACCATGCTACGACCCTTGGGGAAGGTCTTAACCACACTGTACATCCAGGAGAAGTTGAACTTCTAGCTGCTTCAAATCAAGATAAGCTCCAGTTTTATGTAGAATGGGTTTAAAAAGCCTTATGTCTTCATCACTGGTGAACTATCTGAGTCAAATCTAAGGACTTCACCAAGGAGCCGTTTCTGTAGATCAATCCTGAAGCACTAGAATTTCTTGCAGACTTGGCATTGCTACACCCTGAACATCTTACATTCACAACTAAGGGTGACTGAGAAATTCCAATTAGCCCAATGTGCATGTCTTTGGAAGATGGGAGGAAACCAGTACACATGGAGGAAACCCAAGCTGGCACCGAGAACACATGCAAGCTCTACACAGAAAGACTCTCACTGGGCATGGAGCTCAATCCCAAGATTGCTATTAGACAAAACTGCTAAACGATGGGTGGCATGGTAGCGTTTAGCAGTTTTGTCTAATAGCAAGACAAGTATAATGTACAATACCATGTATGAATAGCTTGAAAATGTAAGCATTTAATGCATTATATCAGGAGGTCTCATTCATGTCATAATAAGAAAACTGAACAGTCAATTAAGCTAAAGTGCATTTTTGAATGCTGGGAGGAAACCAGAGCACCTGGAAGAAACCCATGCAAGCATGGGGAGAACATGCAAACTCCTCACAGAGATGTTCTCACCAAGCTTGGGACTCGAACCAAGGACCTTCTTGCTGTAAGGCAGGTGTGTAAACACTACGCTGCTGTGTTGCCAATGCTGTATATAACCCTATGCTATCTGACTCCTTTTGCTGCCTGACTTTGAATTTCCCTCTGCCACATCCATTCTATGCTCAAGCTCTCCTGGCATCAACTAAATCTGTAATGTGGTGGCTGGATTGATTTATGACTCTTCATTCTCAGAGCATCTCCAAAGGCATCACTGTTTTCTTTCTATTTCATCAATCATGCTTAACACTAGTAATAAAATCAAAAAGCTAATGGCCTCCAAGGACCAGCAGAGTTGCCGTTGAAGCAGGAGATTCTTAAGTTGCAGGGATATGCATGTGTGAGTGTGTGTGTGTGTGTGTGTGTGTGTGTGTGTGTGTGTATGTGTGTGTGTAATGTGTCCATGGCATCCATCGGATCCATATTGATTGGGTTGAAAGTGGATGGAGGACATGGTGACAGGCAAGACAGCCACTATTTAGCTGCTGGTGATCATGTGTGGCACCTTAGAGAAAGAATGCTGAGTGTTTTGATAGATAAGAGAGATCATGCAATCAGAATGAAGGTTAGCGGTGAACTGCTCTGATGTATTTCGTGTAATGTGTGTAGAATATACCATGGCTTGCATGCATATGTGAAAATGAATGAATGAATGAACATGGATGTAATAATCTTGGCCACAACAGGTATTTAGACTGTACAATGGTATATACAAAGGTATTTTGACTGCACGATGATGAGCCCTATTCATCCGTAAGCTATGACACAAATTAGTATAGAAGAGCAAAACGTCATCAATGGTAAACAATGTGTTAGGGGTAAACATCATTGGCAAAAAGGGGGAGGGAGGGGGGGGGGGAGCAAGAGGACAAGTTGTCCTCTATCTACAAATCTTATTTATTGCTATCCCACATATCCAGAGTCCTTTGTGTCACGTTTATGCTATACTGGAGGTGTAGTGGTTAGGGTGCTGGGCTCATGATTAAGAGGTCATGGGTTTAAATCCCCGTTAGAACCCCCACCGTGGGCAAGGTCTTAACCACAAGTGTGCCTTTGGCCACCTAGCAGTATAAATGGGAACCAGTAAAAGTACTGGGAAGGTAACCAGCGAATGACTAGTGTTCCATCCAAGAGGAGTTGATCTCCTAGTTGCTTCACACTACGGAAACCAAGGATAAGCTCCGGCTCTGATGAGCCGGTCGACTTGGATGTAAAAGCCCTGTGCTGTGTTGATACATACATCGTTTCATGTTGCATTTTTATTGGCTAATCAGTGGACGTAGGTGTATAACCTACAGTGACAGTGGCCGTCTTTGATCTTCATCCACATCAATCGACCACTGTTTAGGAGCCATGATCAAAGAAATCGCCGCAATTGTTCTTTGTTAATTATATTTTGGTGCATTGCTTAGCTCTCCTGTCTCACATTAAGGAGATCCTGGGTTTGAATCTTGGCAAGTTTCTGTGTGTAGTTTGCATGTTCTACTTGTGCTTTAAAGGGTTTTCTCCATGTCCTTCAGTTTCCTCCCACAGTTCAAAGACGTGTGTGTGTGATACCCTGCAACAGACTGGTGAGCTCGTTGATGTGAACTTATTGGGCCGGGTCGTCAACAAGCAGCGAGCAACATTGTGCTAAAGTGATAAAACTCCCCGCATACTATAGGCTATTACCTTATACTGGTTACTTTTGGTGAGGCACTAATCCCGTCTGTTATCATACTTTGATGTTTTATGAAGGAGTTTTGTAGGAACACTATGAAAGTATGTCCGAAAGGAAACATTTTCAGAGTACAGCCCATGCCGATGTTATGTTTCCCGCGATTTCTGACCTGTTTTTTGTGCAGCCACATTCTTTGCACTTCACCATTTTCCTGGTGACACAGCTCAGCACTGGCCAATAATGTTATGATAATGTGCAAATTATCAATGAAATTATCAAACAAAACAATGAATTCACATCACTACCAGGGCTGGAGCAGCCAAGAAGAAGGTGTGGCAAATTGGACTGGGGTACAATTAGTAATATTGAGGTGGATAACACCGCTCAATAATCCGATCATGCCACCTGGGAATTTCATCCAGGGAATATGGCTACCATTTACTGATAGACCAGAGACACCGGTAAGTAACAACGTTCAGGCAAACAAGGTTTCAGTCCTCAGAATAATATTTATTCTACACAACACAATATAAAACACAATGGGCCATGCTAGAGCTTACCAGGAGAGCGGATGGGCCAAGGAAGGTTAGGCATCCCCATAAAGAAGTCACCCCAAACACATGTGGGACACTCTAAAGAGGCACAAACACTCATTAAGGGAAACACAACTGAAGATGGGCAACAATACATACACACCACGAAGGAATGCCACCACCATACCAGGCCCAACCACCAGCTCCTTCAGTCCAGTGTCTGAAATCAAACCAAAAGATAAAAATATTTGAACAAAAATACACAGCCACAAAACATATTAAAACAATTAATACAAATTGGAGCAGGGGCATGCCAGAGGCCACTAGTTAACTGCAGTTCCATCAGCCTTCTGCTAGGACAACACAGTAATTGTTAACACAAAAGTAAAAACCAAACAAAACAGTTATGTTTTTTTTTAACAGTAAGTTACCAAAAAACGCTAGTAAACACTAGCCATCAGCAGCTTCACTCACAATGGCCTCCTGCCAGTAAACAAAAGAGAACGATACAGGGAGACATCCACAATAAAGGAAAAGACAAAACCACTGAGGTGTAAAGTAAGTGCACACAAAACGTCCATGCTACATGCACACACATTAAAATATTCACATTAAGAAGGGCAAACAAGACTAGCTATGGGGTTAGGCGTCCATAAGCACAGCAGTTACCATCACCCTGCCAATACCAAGCAACCAGAACCCATAGTGAAACTGGAGCGGCTGTGACGCAGCAGCAACAGTTGGACAGGCAAAAAAATTAAGCAGGAGCCCACAGGAAACAAAGCAGCAGTGTTCAAGCTCTGAGCAGTTGTGATGGAAAGCAATATGCAAAATTCAGGCCTAGTCCCATTCCAGCAGCGTTTGACAGGCCCAGGATCAGCAAGGCAGTGACACAAATATGGCACACAGCAACCATAAACATTTGGGGCAGGTGAATATAGCGACCAGGCAGCAGTAACTATCCGCGTCATCAGTCGCGGTCAACAAACCAGAAACCGGAAGTTGATGATCACGGCAACAGGAACCGAAGCCCACATAAAACAAAGCAGCAGCGTTCTCGCTCGGAGCAGCTGTAATAGGAAGTGATGTGCCAAACCCAGCCTAGTCCTGATCCAGTAGTGTTTAAGAGGCCCAGGGTCAGCAAGGCAGAGACCCAAATATGGCCCACAGCAACCATAAATAACCAGGGTATAATAATATAGCGACCAGGCAGCAGTAACTATCCGCGTCATCGGTCGCAGTCAACAAACCAGAAACCGGAAGTTGACGATCACTGTCACTGAGCATGCCTAGTAGTACTGATAGTGTGGTAGTACTCTCGTGTACTTGAGAAGAAGCAAGGACTGACATTGCCTGACAGAACCGTTGACGTCATACGTGATCATTTTAAAGAGCTAGTAATACAAATTCACCACAGGTACCCTTTAAGCATTCATAAACAGTAGTAGTTTGAAAAATTAAATAAAATGACTTTTTATGATTCCCTTATGATTGTCTACATAATTCCCCTCCTGCCCCTTTTCCAGTGGGGAAAAACATCGTATAATGTTATCATTCATAAAATGTCATTACACGTGTGTAATACACACGTTCCTGAAGTTTGTTAGAAAGTATAACTGAACAAATATAATGCAGATCGAGTTGTCTAAATAAACTGGAACTTAAAAGGCTCTGGAAGAATATCAGTGCTCTCACAGGGATCACAGCACTCGGGGTGAATACTTTTCCAAATAATGTGTGTGTGTGTGTGTTTGTGTGTGTGTGTTGACTTATGCTAGCCACAGGAGGCAAGTGTGTGCAGAGATAATTATGATGCATGCCACCGCTCTCTTTATTATTAGGATATACCGCAATGATGCCACTCAGTCTTGCGTGAAATTGAACTGAGCTCCTATGTTTACTTTTTCCTTTCCCCCCTCTTTCTTTCACAGCTCGCCTTTGCAAGTTCAATATCAAGTTATTTATTTATTTAGTTTTCATGTGTAAGGTGCTGTTTTGAAGAACCTGGGGGTTATTGGCGTGTGACTGCCCTTTCCACAAATCAATTCACCCCTTAGACAACCGGTTCCCTCTGACTGAGCTCCAGACAAACAGTGTGTTGTGTTGGAAGGGACAGCTTTCTTTCATAACTGGGACACAGAGCTTGATTAAGGTCCAGAAAAAGCTTTTTAAAAGAGATAAACCAAGTCAAGCAGAGATCCAGTTGAAGCATGCAGCAGATTGATAGCATTCCATGGGCTCACACAAATCTTTGACAGACAAAACTACACAAGAATCTTTGCCAATCAGATATTATTTGTGCATTAATATTTATAAATGATTAAATCTGCAGGCAAGAGAACGAGCACTGAGCTTACAGTAAATCAGAAAAACAATGCTGTTCATCTCCCACGGGTTCACAAACATGCAATCTGGATATGCTTTCGTTACTGACATAAATGTGGTGTTGTTACCAAATTCCCTCAGTCTGCAGACTGGATAAAATGTGCACCTCTTATATGTACTTCCACATAAACAATTCTAACATTTCTCCATAACCGGGTTGGATATACTGAACTAGGAATGCATGAATGGACACCGTAAATATATATGAACTTGTATTTGAAAGCATTGTATTTTATTGCACGCCACAAGAACCCGGTCCCGATGTACAAAACTTGAAAAGAAAAGCGCTGGGAAAGCGCAAACCATTATAGCGGAGCCGACGCCCTTATCCAGAGCGACTTACCTTATTATCTGTTTTACACATCTGAGCAGTTAAGGGATAAGGGCCTTGCTCATGGGCTCAGCAGTGGCAGCTTGGCGGTATTGGCACTTGAACCCCTGACCTTCTGATTAGTAACCCAGAACTTTACCCACTGAGCCACCTCTGCCCCCTTGAGTTGCTTTTGGAACGTCAAGAAAAACCTATAGCATATGTCTGTCCGTGCCTCCGTCCGAAAACCTGGTTATTCTTTGAAAGTTTTATATCTCAAAAAAGGAAAAAGGTAAGAAACTTTTTTCTGAGAGAGAGTAACATAGAGGACAAGAGGCGTATAATAGTCGGGTCATGTGATATGATGTGAAATAAATAAAGAACTAATGATAGTTTTTGTGTTATTGAAAAGTTCACTAAAGCTACGGTCTCTAAATGGTGTACTTTACATGTCGAGAACAAGATTGCGTGTTTGGTTCCCTCATTTTGATTCCCTTCGATTAACAAGTTATTAAAATGAGTTCATCTTTATATAAGAGGAATACGTGTATGGGGTTTGAGAGTTCGCACAAAAAAAACATATGTGCCTTTATCTATTATTATTTATTATATATATATATATATATATATATATAAGATTGAGTCGATTTTCCGTAAAACAGTGCTCGATACGTCGAAGTAGAGCTAAATATATTGTATGTGGGAAAAAATAACA
>JAOUQZ010000031.1:3476421-3488457 GCA_028564935.1 Neosilurus hyrtlii
GGACAGTCGTACTAAGCATTTCACTACATATTGCACTGTGTATAATTTGTATGTGACAAATAAAATTTGAATTTGAATTTGAATTTGTAATGGCATATATAATATGGGTTTCACAGAATTGTTTAATGTAGGAAATCATACTTTAAGTCATGCTTTCTCCAGAGTAGGGCTCTATGACCGATTGGATCGAGTTTAGAAATTTGTTCATGAAGCAGAAATAATTATTTTTAGTGCTAGTTTGATCACATTTTGAATATGAGCTGCATCTGGATTCAAAGTGACTGTGAATTAAGAATATCTAAAGCTAGTATCTCACAGAGTGGTGAATGCTGACGAACACTGCAATTTTCGGATTTGGAACTTTTCGGACGAAGCTTGGTGAAAATCAGGGTCCACTTCTGTCCTTAGTGACAATTATAATGACAGTCATTAAAAACTCTGAAACCATAATTTTGGACATAATTTTTATTCTGGTACCCAAAACTGGATTTTTGTAATATGGACAATTTGTTTAGAATGTTGGCTTCAGAAAACAACAAGCAAAAGTGCCAAGAATAAATTATGCACATCAAAAACACCAAAACAAAATGGTCCCTGCCAAAATGAAAGTCACACTAGTCAGTACCAGGTATGGCCTCTGTTTGCGTTCATACAGGTGGTGATTTGAGTTGATACAGGTGGTGATTTGAGTTGATACAGGTGGTGATTTGAGTTGATACAGGCAGTGATTTGCAGTGATACTGGCAGTGATTTGAGTTGATACAGGCAGTGATTTGCAGTGATACTGGCAGTGATTTGAGTTGATACAGGCGGTGATTTGAGGTGATACAGGTGGTGATTTGCAGTGATACAGGTGGTGATTTGAGTTGATACAGGCAGTGATTTGCAGTGATACTGGCAGTGATTTGAGTTGATGCAGGCGGTGATTTGAGGTGATACAGGTGGTGATTTGCAGTGATACAGGTGGTGATTTGAGTTGATACAGGTGGTGATTTGCAGTGATACAGGTGGTGATTTGAGTTGATACAGGCAGTGATTTGCAGTGATACTGGCAGTGATTTGTGTTGATACAGGTGGTGATTTGCGGTGATACTGGTGGTGATACAGGCAGTGATTTGAGGTGATACAGGTGGTCATACAGGCAGTGATTTGTGTTGATACAGGTGGTGATTTGCGGTGATACTGGCAGTGATTTGAGTTGATACAGGTGGTGATTTGAGTTGATACAGGTGGTGATACAGGCAGTGATTTGCGTTGATACAGGTGGTGATTTGCGTTGATACAGGTGGTGATTTGCGTTGATACAGGTGGTGATTTGCGTTGATACAGGCGGATATTTGCCGTGATACAGGCAGTGATTTGAGTTGATACAGAAGGTGATTTGCATTGATACAGGCGGATATTTGCCGTGATACAGGCAGTGATTTGCGGTGATACAGGTGGTGATTTGCGGTGATACAGGCGGATATTTGCCGTGATACAGGCAGTGATTTGAGTTGATACAGAAGGTGATTTGCTGTGATACAGGTGGTGATTTGCGGTGATACAAGCGGTGATTTGCGGTGATACAGGCAGTGATTTCTGGATTGGCAAATTGGGGTGGTAGTTCCCCTTTGTAAAAAAAAGGGGGACCGGAGGGTGTGTTCCAACTATCGTGGAATCACACTCCTCAGCTTACCTGGGAAAGTCTATCCAGGAGTACTGGAGAGGAGGATATGGCTGATGGTTGAACCTTGGATTCAGGAGGAACAATGTGGTTTTTGCTTTTGACCGTGTCCCTCGAGCTATCTTATCTCTGGGAATATGGAATACCGGACCTGTTGCTACGGGCCGTTCGGTCTCTGTATTGCCGGAACCAGAGCTTGGTCCGCATTGGTAATTGGTAAATCGTTTCCAGGCGCAGTCAGGGTGTTGAGGGGTTCTGGTTTGGTGGCCATAGGATCTCATCTTTGCTTTTTGCAGATGACATTGCCCTTTTGGCTTCATCGAGCCAGGACCTTCAGCTCTCACTGGAGCGATTCGCAGCTGAGCATGAAGCAACCGGGATGAGAATCAGCACCTCAAGGTCCGAGGCCATGGTTCTCAGCCGGAAAAGGGTGGAATGCACCCTTCAATTCTGGAATGAGGTCCTGCCCCAATTGGAGTTCTCAGGGTCTTGTTCACGAGTGAGGGAAGGATGGAGCAGGAGATTGACAGGTGGATCGTTGCAGCCTCAGATGTAAAGCGAAGCTTGTACCGGTCCATCGTGGTGAAGAGGGAGCTGAGCCGGAAGACAAAGCTCTCAAATTACCAGTCGATTTATGTTCCAACCCTCACCTATGGTCACGAGCTTTGGGTAGTGACTGAAAGAACAAGATTGCCAATACAAGTGGCTTAAATGAGCTTCCTTCACAGGGTGGCAGGAGAAGAGCTTGGAGTAGAACCGCTGCTCCTTCGCCTTGGGAGGATCCAGTTAAGGTGGTGAGGAACAAGCAGAAGACGATGAATGAATGAATATTGATTAATGTTCAGTTGATTGGATTTTGCTGCACTGTACTGTGTAAAAGTCTCTTAAAAATAAATCATGCAAAGCCACTAAAAGCCACAGTTAATTAAAAGTGCAGGTTTTTATAGCAGAAACGCTGATATGACATTTCTTTTCTAGCTATATGTGCTGTATATGCTATTCCTGGAAGCTTCTAATTTTAGATGCATATGTTTTCACCTGGCCTGTTTTGTTTTTTTTTTACCTGAAGAACAAACAAAACTGAACTATGGGGAAATAAGACTCCAGGCAAAGGAATGAAAACATGATGGCCTCTATAGAATTCATTCCTTATTTAAAGGTTAGCTTCATTACAGCCTGAATTCTTTTCTGAACTGCTTAATCCTAATTAGGGTCGCAGGGAGGATGGCTCCCATCTCAGCCGACTCTTGGCGAGGGTCGGGGTACACCCTGAACAGCTGCGCAGGCCATTGCAGTACAGAACATGATGCTGCTAGTCAACTCACTCACTTACTCATTTGCTAAATCCTACTACTAGGGTCGCGGGATCTCTGACACTTGGCGAAGGTGGGGTAAACTCTAAGCAGCTCACCAGACCATCATAGGGCAAAACACACATACAGCCATTCACACCTAGAGGCAATTTGGAACAGTCAGTTAGTCTAATGTGCATGTCTTTGGACTGTGGAGAAAACTGGAGTACCCAGAGGAAACCCACGCAAGCTTGGGGAGAACATGCCAACTACACATAGAATCCCCTATTTTATAATAGAAGATTGAGAATTCTTTGATTTTGTTTACTACTCTTACTACAACTTGAATGTACGTAGGCAGGCATTTCTTGTAGATTTTGTTATCATTGCTTAAATATTCTGCACAAAACTGATCAATTATTTCTCTGGTAATTTTATTATTAGCTTTAATCAGCAAGTTCTGTTTTCATTGGTAAGTTTTATCCACATTATTCAACGTCAACATGAAAAATAAAATTTTTTGGAAGTGCAGTCGTACAGACAGCCCATGAGGGGGTGCTGTGTACTTAAACGCTTGCTTGCTGTGGCTTGTGGCGGCTGCAAGTTCAGATCATTTTCTGTGTAAAGTACAAACAAATCAGTTTAAACTTTTAAAAAAGAATCATTTACATGAAATGTGAATAGGAGGCAAAACACATACAGACTAGAAGTAATACCACAACACATTTCACCCCAAATTATATTTACAAAAAAAAAGAAGCTGAACTATTAGATATAGCTGTGTCCCTGTTCCCTCCTTCAAACGCAGTCTTCGTTATTCAAGCTGCAAACGATCCAGCTGTTGTCCCAAGATTCATCCACCATTATTTATTTATTTATCTATCTATCTATTTATCTATCTATCTATCTATCTATCCATCTATTTATTTATTTATTTATTTATTTATTTATTTATTCGTTCATTCATTCATTTATTTATTTTGGGGGGGTGGTCACGGCTGTAATGGTTGCTTGGGATTAGAAGATATCAGTTAAGGATGCAAATATGAAATCTAATGTAGACTAGACCATCCTCAGGGGATGTGGCACTGTAATTCTGACATAAAGACATGAACTAGTGGGGCTAAGAAGGCATCACAAGATGGGTAAGAGGGGTTAGTGTGTCATGTGATGTGCTGGGACTGATGGGGAATGTCATTCTGTATCATATGATGCTACCATGACATTAATCACTGCACTACCAGGGATGTAATATAAATATAGTGATAGGGCCTGGTGCAAATATTTTTTGCAGTAGACACTGTATGTGTGTGTGTGTGTGTCTGTGTGTGTGTGTATACATGGACAGTTCACCAGTCCATCACAGGGGGCTGGCACGGTGTCTTAGTGGTTAGCATGTCCACCTCACAGCAAGAAGCTCTTGGATTTGAGTCTCTTGCCCTATGCAGATTTTTCTGTATGACGTCTGCATGTTTTCTGGTTTCCTCCCACAGCCCAAAGACACATTAGGCTAATTGGCTGTTTCAAATTACCCCTCAGTGTGAGTGTGTTTGTGAATAGTTCATATGTTGGTCCTGCGACCCTGTGATGGAATGATGAGTTATTCAGGGTGAATCTGCTTTAATGGATCCATGTTTGGACTGTGGGAGGCAACCGGAGTACTCCGAGGAAATCCAGGCAACCTCAGGGAGAACATGCAAACTGCACTCAGAAACGCCCCGAGCCTGGGAATCGAACCCGGGACCATGTTGTTTTGAGGCGAACGTGCCACTGTGCCACTGTGCCACCCCAGTATAAAGGGTTTTTTTTTATTTTTAGGTTAGGTTTTATTTTTTAACACAACACTGAAATATAGCCAGGAGGATGAAACAGGAAATACAAAAACAAAAACATGCGTATGAGGTTTAATATAGTGAATTATTGGTAGAATGCATATAAGATCCACAAGATATTTCAGCTCTGACTGCTTATTGATTCCCAAACCCAGCTGTCTTTGCTCTAATTTTATCCCCGAAAGGTCAGCTGAACGAGTCTTGTGGCACTTTAGGAAAATAAATTGAGTGTAATTGCTAATGACGCTGTAGGTCAGATTTATGTTAATTCCACGAGATTAAATTCACTGATGGAACAAATTGCTCAGTCGGTCAAATACTGCCTAATTTTTTTCACCGGCACGCGGCTATTAGCATGCTGCTCGTGCCTGCTGAGGATCGATGGAGTGCCTGGAGCTCAAATGTCTTTCTGAGACGCATTGAAACTCTATAGCGAGTATATCTCCATGTCTCTCCTTTTTTTCATAAATGTTAGCAATGTACAAAGGATTACGATGAGGGTTTTTTCTTTTTTTTTCTTTTTTTTGAGTCGTTATTGTCCTGTTTGATCTATGTGCAGCTTTGAATGTGGCAGAATATACAGAAGAAGGCCCTCGAAGCTGCTGGAGATCAGAGATTAGATGACAGTTATCTGTGTAAATCTCAATTAATTAATCCTGAAAGCTGCAGATAAACCTGCTGTCCTCGATCAAGAGAGTCAAACACGATGCATAGAGCATTCCGGAGAGACACAAAAGAGACTGAGAAAAAGCTGAGCAGTTTTTGTTGACTTCCAGCAAAGAGGATGTGCTTTGTGAAATTCTGCTCCTGTGTGAAATGTGCTAGCTCACGTATCTGATTCATGATAAGTC
The DNA here is from genome assembly GCA_028564935.1 of Neosilurus hyrtlii. Classification (NCBI taxonomy): domain Eukaryota; kingdom Metazoa; phylum Chordata; class Actinopteri; order Siluriformes; family Plotosidae; genus Neosilurus; species Neosilurus hyrtlii. The sequence continues at coordinate 3,482,063 of JAOUQZ010000031.1, forward strand.
AAGCATCCTACTGTGATTAGAATGATTTCATTTCAGTACAGTCATTAAACTCCTGCTGAGATGGGCTGCAGACTGCAGTGTGTGTGTGTGTGTGTGTGTGTGTGTGTGGGAGGTTGGTCAGAGGAAGTGCTGTGGTACTGAGGTGCTAATGGTCACCATGTCACCACATGTATGTGTGTGTGCGTGTTTGTGTGTGTGTGGTGTGTGTGTGTGTGTGTGTGTGTGTGTGCTTTTGCAGTATATACTGCGATAGATTTCAAGCATGATGCAATTGTTACTGTTACTCTTACCTCTTCATCATGGAAATCTGGTCAGAACAGAATTTCATCATATGGTCCGGCTAACAAGCCTGTGAATCACCACGGCAAAAATGGCTCTTTCCCTTACAGCCTGGTCAGGACACAAAACCTTTACCTTGGATTCAGAGTTAGCAAACCGTATACAGTATAGACTAGATTTCACAGAGTTGTCCCAAGTATAATCTCCCAGACCCCGGCAGTAGTGGCCTGGTGGTAGGATGCTGGCTTACTGATCCAAAAAATCAGGGGTTAAAGCCCCGCTATTGCCACTGCTGTCAGTGCAGCTAACTGCATCATCAAAGGCCAGAAAATGTCTCTCACAGTGAACCATTGCTATCGTTTAAAAAGAGTAGGCCATTGGGTTGCCGTCAGCATGTTTCTGCCCTGCGATGCCCTCGCCCAGAGTTGGCTGAGATGGGCGCCAGCCTCCCTGTGATCCTAATTAGGATTAAGCAGTTCAGAAAATGAATTAATGAATGAATAGTGTGTGGATAAAGGTTAACTAAATTGCAGTCTGAAATAAGCTGTTAGCAGCAGGTCTGCTGAACTTCGACCTGACAAATTGAAGCAACAATTCCATGATGATTTTGTGCTGTAATCAAGGCTAGTGGCAGTCCAGCAAAATATTAGGGCACACAGTGGTGTATCTTCATTCCAAATTACCATGCACATGTGTATACTCTAAATATTCATGCATGCTATTGATACCTAGATAAATGAAGGGGCACTCAGACAGTGCAGGGTTCCTCTGCCAGGCAGAAATGGATTGTAACTTGGTGTATTTATAATGAAATGTCTTCACCTAGTGGACATTGGATAATAATTTTGCCCCATGGTAAAGATATGGATGTTTCGGGCTTTCTGGCTTTTTCTTCATCGTGTTTCCATGCACGGATCATCTCCAAAATGTTACAGGCCCATACCCTATCCCTCCACCAAGTTTCAGCAATTTTTGCATAATCCTGCTAACAGACGAACAAACAAACAGGCAATGGTGAATACATAACATTCCTCACCAAGCTGCGGAGGTGATTACAGGTATTTCCTGGAGCAGAGCGAGGAGCCAAGAACGTTAGTGCCTGCCTACTGAATTAAACATGATTGATCTTTCTTCCCTTCCCAACGATTTAATCCTGTGATTTTCTTCTCAGCAATGGATGTCTTCTATTTCCCAGGCTATCTCTGATTTTGCAGCAATGCAGTTATCTTATTCATCCTGACGCTTTACTTTCTGCATTTATGGCTCACTTTCTTCCAATTCCAGTGATCCTATGGCGATCCTATTAGAATACCACAAAGATCTGTGTCTTAATCATAAACATGATCCTGTGCTCATTTCAATTCTCTTACTCACATTATGTTTAATACTCATTCATCCATTTTCTGAAGCGCTCAATCCTAATTAGTGTTGCGGCGAAGCTGGTGCCCATCTCAGCCAACCCTGGGCGAGGGCAGAGTACACCCTGGACAGCCTGCCAGGCCATCACAGGGCAGAAACACACTGACGGCTGTGCAGCTACTATTGACAAAAATCAGCAATGGTTCTTTTACATGCCTCCCACCATAGACAGTGAGAGACATGGCCGGCGTTTGATAACCCAGTTGAAACCCCGACCTTGAGATCAGTAATCCAGCACCCTACCACCGGGCCACCACTGCCCCTATGTTTAATATATTCAGAGTAATAATTTCGATCTGGTGTGACCCAGACGATGACAGGTTCACTTTTGAGTCTGGTTCCTTTCAAGGCTTCTTCCTCGTGTCTCCTTAAGGAGAATTTTTCTTGGCCCAATCGCCTCTGGTTGGCTCATTAAGGATCCAAATCTACATCAGAACTTTTGTAAAGCTGCTTCGTAAAAATGACTATTGAATCAAAATAAAATTACATTTATTAATTATGTGTTATTATCTCAAACACGTTTTGCTATATTAGGGTCGCAGGGAGGCTGGAGCTCATCCCAGCCAGCTCTGGGTAAAGATAGGGCACACCCTGTACAGCTCACCAGACTACCGCAGGGCCAACAAACACATACACACACACACACACACACACACACAATCTAAGGGCAATTGATACTATCCATTTAGCCTGATGTGCATGTCTTTGTGTCTCTATGATGGAAGCCGGAACACCCAGAGGAAACCCATACCAGCACATGGAGAACAGGCAAACGTCACACATCCTCACCTTCGGTCATGGGGCTCGAACCCAGGACCTTCTCGTTGTGACGCAGACGTGTTAACCACTACACCACCATGATGCCCTGCTATCATGTAATGTTTTACATTAATGCCAATTATTTAGTAAATATTTATGTAAATATATAAGGAAACACTTCGTCATGTGTGCAAATTTTTCTCATGACAGATGGGAGTATGAAGAAGAAGCGAAAGCAATGTTACCGCTGCTGAACTGAAGGTTTTTGTAGCAGGTATACAAACAATTTTTCAAAAAATTAGTGCTGCTGTGTCACAGTGATGTTTAATACCGAGATTGTGAGTAAATTGCTCGCAGTTGATTGCAAGCTCGGCGTTGCATGAGTTTCATCCCACTTTTAAAACAACACTAAACTGCTCTTAAGCATAAAGGAGTGTATGAATTTGTGTGTGATGGACATGCAAGGTGTACCTGTTTTTTTTTTTTTTTTTTTTCTGAAATAGGCTCTGAATCCATTCTGAAAACGTTTAATGTTATTACTGGTGAAAATGTGTTGCTTGCGTTTCAGTGAATATTTTACCATGAACACTTTCATATAGTCATATAGTAACATCGTGACAAGCATCTCATACACTCACTCATTTGCCGAACTGCTTAACCTTACCTGGATCGCGTCAGAGCTGGATCCTATTTCAGACATCACTGGGCGAAGGCAGGGAGACCCTGAACAGCTCACCATACCAAGGGGGCAATTTGGAACATCCAATGTGCATGTCTTTGGACTTCAAGAGGAAACTGGAGTGCCCTGAGGAAAGCCATACAAGCACAGGGAGAACATGCAAACTCTGTACAGAAATGCCCGAGCCTGGGACTCGAACGTAGGACGTTTCTGAAGCTTAATACAGGATATGAGTTTATCCCAAATATTATTAAGTATACCCCAAATATTCTTGTGCTTTTAGCTATTTCAGTTCAACCATAATTATAGATATGAACACATAAGACTCACTAGATGTAATGAAGGATGAATTCAGTAATATAACGTCAAATTCCAAGTTTGTTCTCAAATCCATTAATGCTTACTCACGCCCGTTTTGCCTGAAGCAGTGAGCTCCACCTCATCTTAACATCAACTAATCAACTTCTTCCCCTCAATTAATACAATGCTATCTCGCTGAAGAAGCTCCTTCATGCAGGAGACGAGTCTCACATGTTAATTATGCTAAGTGTAATGTTTGACATTTGGGTCCTAATGGATTTGTACAACCCAATATGCTTAAGTGTGTTGATAACGATTACTCTCCGTCTGGATAGGCTATTTTTGTCAGCCATCTAGAGTCGACTCATCTCGGCAGGAATTCCAATATTAGAGAAGACATTTGCTAATTGCAATCTTTCGTGTAATTTCCTTAAAGTTTACAAAAGACTGAAAAGCATATGGTGAAAAAATTCTGGTTGTTCTTTTACATCATTTTGTAACATCACAACATGCAGTGCGTTATTACAGTTATATCACAGTAATTTAGCAACAATAAACTACTTTAAGCATTTAAACAGTTCTCTACAAACCCTCCCCAATGAGACCACGGGAAACTCCTTCAGATGACACGAGGAAGAAACCCAAAAGGGAAACCCATCATCATTTCGGTGAAACGGGATAAAAATACAAACCATATAGCAGCAACTTCACTATAGTTACCCCCGCCGTTGTCTCTCTGTTTGCAACATTACTCATAAACATTTGAACGGATTTAATGACATTTTAAGGATGAATCAGAAATGATACAAGGAACAGTAGTCATCCGGGTTACTGCGCCCGGACCATACTGAAGCATCATCCAGGCTTGTGTTCAAGGGTGCAATCTCATTCCCTTACCTTTCTGTTCAACTTTTGGGCCAATTATCACAAAAATAATCCAGTTACTAAAACTTCCTCATCTGAGCGCAAGGCCTCTTATTCAAGGCAGGCCTGATACACAATGCAATCATATAAATGGCTGCGTGTTTGCATTGCAGGGCTCAAATAATAAACAAATGTTGCATTTATAAAAATGTTGCATTTTTTACATACCATATGGGGGTACTGAAAGGCCTTGGCGGAGGTCTGCGCTCTACGAGTGCTTTTCTAGTTTAACATGAAGTCGAGTTGGTTATCTTATGACTGTAATAGGAATTGTAGTCCTAAATCATTTTAGTAAAAGAGTTTATATAACCGGCAGTGAAAAGTCATCTTCACAGTTTGAGTGTATATTTAGGTCCATATGGATCATCATTATCATCAGGAGCGAAGGGTTACTAAGATGAGAACTTCAACCAGTAGTAGCACATCAGGATGGATCTCAAAATTCAGAAGGCTTTGGATCAGTATCGTTTTGAAAGGTCCAATTGTGGTTCAACTTCACTTTTTGGAGAGATAACCTCACATTTTTTACATGATGCAGACTTCGTAGTTGAATCAGTGACTGCAAGTTGCCCAGTCCCTGAAGCAGTGAAGCAACCCCGAACCGTAACATTTCCATCACCATGCTTCGCGGTTGGTATTTGGTTCTTTTCCTGTTTACATTTTTATTGTGACAGTGGTCAAACAAATCTATATTTGATTCATCAATCCAGAGCACATAATTTTACAGGTCCTGGTCTTTGAGGATATGGTCATTGGTAATCTGTAGTCTTGCTCTAATGTGCTTTTTTCGAGAGTCAGTTACTAACTTTTAGAACATGCACATAGAATTCAGTCTGTTTGTGACTAGATTTATGCACTTTTACGCCAACAGTTGCAAAAGTTTTTTGATTAAGTATCAGGGTTCTTGCAGACTTATTTTCACATCAGATGGTCTGCTATCAGATTGCAGTTGCTGGGCGGCCAGTCCTGGACATAAATGCAGTCATCTTTTTTTTTGTGTGATTTTTCTTAGGTTTTATTATTTTTTTTTTTTACTGTAAAAATTACTACAAAATGACATTTTTCTGTGTCGTTTGTTAGAGTCGGTCACCTTAATCTGTAAGCACTGTATCAAGAAAAGTAAATTGTTTGCATGTTTAAATGTTTTTTTAAAGTAAAATCTTAGAAATCACTGACAGATTTTAGATTTCTGAGTATTTGCTTTCGTGACATAGTGAACTCCACATGTTTGTGTATAACCAGAAAGTTCATCAGACTGCTGTTTGAATGCATGCCTGACAGGAAAATCTGAGATTTTGTGCATCAGAGTTTACAAAACTTTAAGCGGGACTAAAGTTTTACAATTTTCAACATCTCATTTTTTTTCTTTAAAAATGTCCAAGATTCTAAATCCATTCTCAGACTTTTGGACTACACTATTATTACTTTCATCAAAGTGGGTAGGTTATAAGATTGGTCGTGTTTGTCTGTCTGTGTGTGTGCCTGTGACCATGATAACTCAAAAACTACTGGGTAGATTTCCGGGACATTTTAACCAAATGCGTGTATTGTGCCAATGAAGAACTTGCTAAATTTTATGTGAGATGCGGATCCGAACCAGTGACGATTTTAAAGGATTCTTTACCACTGCTCGACAGGGCAAGGAAGTGAGAATTGTCCAGAAAGCCATAGAGCTCAAAAATAACTGCGGAACAGGCCACAAGGGGGCACCATAAATCTACTTCACCTGTCACTATAAGCCATGTAAAGATGAGATTTCACTACCTTGGTGGAGGTCTGCACTCTCTAAGTGCATTTCTAGTTATCGTCATTTGAAAACAAATCATAGTCCTGCAAATTTCCTGTTAGGAATAATGTTTATGCAAGATGTTTAAGTGACCGGTGAGTATATGTGTGAAACCATTTACATCTGCATTCAACCACTTACTTTAAATACACTTAGGAATAAATTCAGGTGAACTTTTTCAGTGTGCCATCATACATTATATATATATATATATATATATATATATATATATATATATATATATATATA
>JAOUQZ010000031.1:3495589-3511066 GCA_028564935.1 Neosilurus hyrtlii
TTGGCACTAACTGCACGTAAATAATTCATGCACAAACATGAAGGTCTTTACATTAAGCAGAATATAGAATACAGAGGATATGTTATAAGCATAGACAAAGGCATGATGGTTAATCTCTAAGGGCTTAAGTAAAAAAACCCTATGACATTTAATATTATATATTTTTTTAAACAGATGTTATTTAGTACACTGGTTTTCAGTATTCATGAATTCATTATGTTAATTGTTTTCCTTCTCATTTCTAATCAAATGAAATCCATTTGAAACTGATCTCAGCCATTTAATTTGTCACAATTTTAGCTTAAGATCCGGTTCAAAGTCTTACATTTAGCATCTATTACTCTGATGCTATCTTTCACATTATTCTCCGATAGTGATCACATGAGAAAAATGTGAAAGTGCATTTCATTACATGAACCCCAATGGTGGTGGTGGTGGTGGTGGTGGTGGGGGGTGTCACATTTAAAAAAAAAAGCAAGCAAATGCCATATATCAGAAGATATATATGATTTTTTTTTTCATATAGTACCCACTTAAAATAGCTAGAGCAACCCTTTTTGCTGTTGTTGTGATGGATCTGACCCTGAAAAACATTCATTTTCCAATGACACCTACAGACAGCACCGTATTCAAATCAACAGTGTCGATGAAATCATAAAAAATATTACTAGCAAATAATTCCTTCCTTCTTTGAGGTCGGATTATTTCCATGGGCAAGCGTACATACTCCCGAACACATCCTCTTCTTTATAAAGCCAAAAGGGTAAGTGTGCCGATTTTTGGCAGCTTTGTGCTGAAGGTATCAAGTATCCAGTCCGAATATCAGAACATGGCACTCATCCTATCTTACACAGCAGCCCTGGTGTGAGATATTCTATATGTTACTACATCAGCAGCTTGTAATGCTGAATATAGAAAGTGACTGGAACAGTGGCTAGCACCAGCTCACTGAAGATTGCCCCTGTAGGTCATTCTGGGATTGTTCTTCCCTGTTATGATGATAACGTACCAGAAGGGGTAGTTGTAACACTCACCAAGCTGAAAGTTGAAAAGTGGGAAACTGAATACAGTGAATAAGACATGTGATGCATGGGAAATTAAAGTTACTAATTCAGCAGCAGCAGTGCTGGGTTTCAGAGTCAGCTTAAGTTACTAATTCTTAGATGAAGATTTTACACTAAGTCATTTGTCAAGACACTGGCAGTACCTGGCTTCTCAAATGTTCCAAGAAAAGGCCAGTTTGTGCTTGCGATTACTTTTATTTGACGTGCTGGAGATAAAAACATGCAGCTGTACTGTAAAGCCCTGATGTCCCACAGAGCTGATCGGTTCTTGATTGGGAGTGTGACATGTTGATTGACTTTAAGGTGTGAGGTGGGTGTTGATTGAAAAGCGGATTAAAAACAAATTCGTATTTGTTGTTGTGGTGGAGTTTTCTGTAACTAGATGATTCCTTAGCCTTCATGGAAGGAGTCTCCAGTGCCAGCGCTTTGTAACACTCAGTGGTGAAGCGTTATGTTAAATTTTTCTGACCCGGGACGTTGAACATGGCATGCTGAATGAGAGAGAACAACAGAGATCATCATGAAGGAATGAACGTTTATATGTTTATATCTGCTGTAGTGTAAAGGAAATATGGACTAGCATGTTTTGCAGACATCCATCAATATTGAACGTAACTATTATTGAATAATATGAAGTACACATTTTCATGCTTCAGCGATTAGAAATGTTGGTATATTGCAGTAATATAACAGGAGTAACTCAATCGGAAAGTTGGAAAATTACAGATGAATATCCCCAGCACACCTGCGGGTATGTTTCGTTCTTCGTGTGCCTTTTTGACACCTTTCGCTATAGTAACAGAAGGAGAAAAACATATCACACACACACACACACACACACACACACACACACACACACACACACACACACATACACACACAACTAGCTTATCTTACATAATCAAAGTTCTTGAGAAAGCAAAGAAAAAATCTACACAAGCAAGTGTGGTGGCAGGTTACACAATTTCATTTGTCTCTCAATGGAAACAGATGACCGAATGTTTTTTTTTCTTTTAATCATTTATGTATGGAGATGAGAGATGGAAATCAGAACTCGTGTAATTTCACATGACAAAGTGGTGAAAAATGGGCACGTATCACACCTTCCATGAGAGAGCGAGATGGGGAGAGAGAGAGAGAAAGAGAGAGAGAGAAACAAGTTTTTTTTTTCTTTTGTTTTTTTTCCCCTCTAATTATTTTGTTCTGCGAAGGCCTGGTGAGTTGTACAGCGTGTACTCTACCTTCACCCAGAGTTGGCTGAGATGGGCGCCAGCCTCCCCGTGACCTTAATTAGGATTAAGTGGTTCAGAAAATGAATGAATGAATTCTTTTGTTTCGCCAATAATGCAGTCAATATAAAAGAAATTGAGAATTGGAACAAGCAAAGGCATGACTTAGCGCCTCTGGCAGTGGTTAGCATGTCCTTCAAGCCTCACAGCAAGAAGGTTCCGGGCTCGGCGAAGGTGTTTCTGTATGGAGTTTGCATGTTCTACCCATGCTTGCATGGGTTTTTTATCGGGGTACTTCGATCTGCTTTTACAGCCCAAAGACATGTATTAGGATAACTGGCTGTTCCAAATTGTCCCTAGATGTGAGTGTGAGTGTAAATGGTTGTGTGTGTTGGCATTGTGATGGACTGGATGGAGCTGTTCAGGGTGTACCCCGCCTTCATCCAGAGTTGACTGAGATTGGTTCCAGCCTTCTGGCAACTCTAGTAGGATTAAGCGGTTTGGCAAATGGGTGAGTGAGTGAGCGAGTGAGTGAGTATTACAATAGAACAAATCCCAGTCTCAGCCACAAATGTTCCACCAACAAGGTACAGCCTCCCCACGATCTTACTGGATTAAGCTGACTTGTCAAATTAAGAATGTTATTGATATTATTATCAAATGATCTAGAGAAAACATGAACACTTAACTTTGGCACATTTTTTTTAAACAATCTGGTGCCTCCAGGTCTGAAAGAAGATCCACAGGATCCTGGTTATTTCATTTCAGTATATTTTCTAAACTGCTTAATCCTAATTAGGGTCACGGGGAGGCGGGCGCCCATCTCACTCAGCTTGCCGGCCCATTGCAGGGTCAACACAAATACAACTATTCACAGAAAACCCACGCAAGCACAAGGAAAACATGCAACCTCCACACAGAACCGCCCAGAGCCCGGGAATGAAACCCAGGACCTTCTTGCTGTAAGTCGGACGTGCTAACCACTGCGCCACCGTGCCGCCCCTAGGATCATGTTTCAAGTCAGAATATTGACATAACACTTACAAGAAGTTTAATACTGTCTAGTATTTCACTAAAATGCAACCAAAAACCAAACCAGAATGCCACTTGTACATTTTAAACTGCTGGGCTGATATATCTATCATGGTCTTAGGAATTCATTAGATTGAAACGACAAATTTCTGTCATCCACATTCATCTCTGACATTCTGGGCTTGAAAGTCGATGAGTGAAAGCTCCACTTGAGCACCCAAAACATCACATACAGCATTACTGGGGGTTCAAGTGTACGAATCATGCCAAGTGAAATCATCCTCGTGGAATTCAATCGCTCGAGGTGCCCCAGCAAATTCAGACAGGACTGACAAGGTGCAACCGATGGTGTAATGTTTGCTACCAGCTTCTCTTGCTGACAGTTGATCAGTGCAGGTTTCGACTTTCTCAACTTTGTTTGTGTTAGCTCAGGCTGATGACTGACATGCAGAAGGGTTAATTTCCAGATGCAATCACAATGAGGAACTGCTCTGAAAATTTCCCCACTAGGCTAATTATAGATCCAAACGCTTTATTTATGGCCCTTTAAAATATTTTTCACCCATTCTTTTTACGGTTATAAGCACTGCAGGTGAGCTGGAGCCACTCCCAGCTGACACTGGGCCAGAGGCAGGGTGCATTCTGGACAGACTGTTGATCTATCATACCATCGATGCTCAGGGGCAATTTAGAATAGCCAGTTGACCTAATGTGTACATTTTCTGACTGTGGGAGGGAACCAGAGTACTCCGAGGAAACATATCATATGAAGAACATGCAAACTTCACGGTCATCCGAGAGGTTCAAACCAGGAACCTTCTTCTCATAAATAAGTTATTATTAACTTTGACATTTCGAAGAGTATCATCGGAACAGATCAGCAATGTGATGTCCCTAGGTATAATCATAAGGGTGTGTGCACAGTTATTGCAAAGTTTAGCCTAAGCTAATCTATTGAGTATTGGCATTTCAGTGATTAATGCATTGGGCTACAGAGTTCAAATCCCAGCATGCCCCTGAGCAGGACCCTTAACACCTTAACTGTTCAGTTGGGTTCAGCCTTAACTGTAAGTCACTCTGGATGAAATCACCAGCCAGATATTTATATCATCTCATTTTCTGTACTGCTTCGTTCTTTATTACGGTCATGGGGACACCGGAGCCTATCTCAGCCAACTCTGGGCGAAGGCTAGGTACACCCTGAACAGATCATCGCGGGGGGGACGGACACCTCACATACACTCCTCACTTACACTCACAAAACCACTCATACACTGTCACACCAAGGGGCAATCGAGAATGTCCAGTTAGCCTAATGTGCATGTCCTTGGACTGAGGAAGGAAACCAGAGTACCCAGAGGAAACCCACACATGCACGGAGAGAACATGCAAAGACTGTTCCACCTTTAACAGATACGCCAGGGACTCCAACCCGGGACCTTCTTACTTTGAAGCAGACGTGCTAACCAATATGCCACCATGCTGCCCCCACTATGCTATCGTGGACAGCTCGCCAGGCCATCACAGGGCGCTACAGAGTGGTTCATTTTTCAAATTTGATTAGCCAGAGAAAGTCCGGATTAATTTTATTTAACTGCCTGGTTCAGATAGTAATACTACTCTGACTCTAACATCAATAGTTTATATGTCGTCACCATACGCCCTGATCTTGTATGGCATGTACGTCCCGCCTCTCATCGGTTTATTCAGTGTCCATATGCATGGTCATGAACTCGACCTGTGCCAGTATCCAGGAATGTATACTTTTTTTTTGTTTTTTGAAATTTTGTTTCTTGATGAAAACTGAAACAACATCTAAACAAACAAATAAATTTGGGATTTTTTTCTATTGATTTGTCCCAGACAACATGACTTAAACTTTTAAAACATCGACAGAATAATTATTTGATTGATTATGAACGGTAATAAAGCAATCTTAATAAATCAATCTCATGGCGTGCTCTGTTTTTAAGAAGTGAAGAAATCTGTATAAGTGTGTTTACATTTACAGTATTTGGCAGACGCTCTTATCCAGAGCGACTTACCATTATCACTTTTATACAACTGAGCAATTGAGGGTTAAGGGCCTTGCTCAAGGGCCCAAAAGTGGTGATAGTAAGGATTGAACCGCTGACCTTCATATCAGTAACCCATCGCCTTAACCACTAAGCCACCACTGCTCTGTATAATATTAATACGCTCAATCTGTTATGCAGGCGTGTCTGTAGTCATGCACAGGGGCTCGTATGGTACATGCGCCCCATAATCTAAAAAAAACTGTTATAATAAAATGTGTTGTTTAACCAAGAAGTAATGTAATGCCAGTAGAATAATTGCTCTGTGAAGTGAGAATCATGTGATATTTGTGGAAGGACTCACAGGTATCAGCTCGCTGTAACCGTCACTATGCTCTTACAGTTTCCCCGCATGGGAACGTCTTTAGGACAGATGAGTTTATTCTTTCTGGTTTCCTTGAACGGTGACAAGAAAGTTAAGTTTATTAAGTTATTATGATCATTTCGTAAACATCCATTTGCGTTTGTTGTGACGCAAATTCGCCAAGGTTTCTCATTGACGTTTCACATTCATGTTACATGTAATTATCCATTCATTCATTCATTCATTTGCAGGGAGGCTGGAGCCTATCTCAGCCGACACTGGGCGAAGACAGGGTACATCCTGTACAGCTCGCCAGACCAGTGCAGGGCCAACACACACACAACCATTCACACTCACACTCACAACGTAGGGGTGATTTGGAACAGCCAATTAGCCTAATGTGCATGTCTTTGGACTGTGGGAGGAAACTGAAATACCCAGAGGAAAGCCAATGCAAACATGGGGAGATCATGCAAACTCCACATGGAAAGCCCAGGAATTGAACCCATGAGTTTCTTACTGTGAGGCGAACGTGCTAAGCACTACACCACTGTATAGTGCAGCCTGATGTGCAATTGCGAAAGAAGAAAAAGTGTTTATTTATGAATAAATTAAGTGTCATGATTTTCCAGAAATCGCTGTGGTATAAGTGACATAACGTACACTGAATAATTTTGTCATTTACATGAACAGACACCTGATTGGTGCGATACTGTACGTTCCAATGTCAAGCATTCTTATTACTCACAAAAGATGTGACCACAAATAAAGCACTAAAGTTCTGAACTGAAATACCTGAAATACTTACCATGTTGCTCCTGTTGTATTTTAACTGCTGCTGTAATCATAAACACCTTCCTGTTCTCATTCCGGTACTCTTATTAACAGGCCGCTTTTACAGAACATCTATTGAGCACACTTAGTACTTTGTTGTGATATTATAGACACTTGTTAAACAGCAGTGATTTATAATCCCACTATCCGGAGTCACCCCGATGAGGATGTTTTTCCTTTTGAGTCTGGTGTCGTCTCTCAGTGCTGTCGCCTCTGGCTAAATCAGTATCCGGATTTCTTCGAAGCTGCTTTGTGAAAAGAGCTTCACAGATCAACTGCAACGGAACTGAATAAGAAGTGAATTAATCATTAATATAATAATTAAATTACCGTAGAAACAGGACTGTAAGTATGAGGATCATTGATGATATCAATGACATTCCAATCATCGGAATTCTCACATTTCTCAAAAACAGGCCATGCATTAAGTATGACGTACCGTAACATATCAAGTTCTGGGTTCAAGTTACGCAATTCATGGTTGTAAAGTTACACCATAATCATTTGTGGCTATGAGATATTACCTTGTTGATTCAAGATATTAGTTTGTGGCCACCTCATATATAGTACATGAGAAAAATGATGTCAGCTTGGCAGCGCATACTAATCTTACTCACACATATTAAAGGGTTTAACAAAGATGCGTGTCAAATAATAGTTTGTGGGGTGCTTCAAGGTTCCGTGCCTGAACTTGTGGCTGAATTACAACGTTACCAGTGAAGTCATTCTCATTCTGACACACCGACCGGTCTCTATCTTGACAGCAACTCCGAACCAATGTTGTCATGCCATGTCATTTTCCGAACCGCTTTATCCTTTATGACTCCAGGCGAAGGTGGAGTACGTACACCCCGTACACAGCTCGCCAGACGATTACAGGGTAACACAGACAAGCAATCATTCCCACACATTCACACCGCACTCACACAGTCGAGCATTTCCGATTTGCCTAATGCGGAAGTCTTTGGGCTGTGGGAGGAAACTACAGAACCCAGAGGGAATCCATGCAAGTACAGAGAGAACATGCAAATTCCACACAGCGACAGGGCTCAGGGCTATGACATGGAAGTAGAAAGCGCTACGCCACCATGCTGTCTTAGCCTATGTTGTTAACCAGTGAAAACACCTTTTGTCTTCAGGAGTATTTCCGATAAGGCTAAAAAATCATTACTAAAAATAAAACTGTATCTCCACATGATCGAACCCTTACTTGTTTCCCTCCTCTCTTTTTATTTATATACAAAAGCCTCCCAGTACTTTAAAAGTCTTATCTCTTGAGTCCCGGCCTGTATTTTATGAAGTCTGGCGTCTTATTGCTGTCTGACACACGGCGACTTGGAGAAAGAGAAACGCGGAGAGTTGAAGAGATTTAGGAGAATCATTATCGTCCACAGGTTCAGGGGTGTTGTGTAAAACACTGCTTACATCATCCGAGCAGCTCTGCAGTTCAGTGACCTACATCAGCCAGGTCAGGCTTTTTAACGTTTCCCAACACCATTAAGGCGAGAAGGGACAGGCTATTAGTGAGGATTTAGTTCACTTGGACCATAATGGCTGCTTAAACTGGCCACACAGCAGCTAAGCATGTGACAGTGTCACAATTAAAGCAGTCAAATGGATCCTTGGGTGCAATTTAGGGCCGTTTTGTGGATCTGGATGAAACAGTTTGTTGAACTGAAGTGTCACGTCAGTGGGGAGTCGGGAAACATTTTACTTTTGTTCTTGGCTTTAATTCTATAACTGAAATCAGCCTTAACATCCAAAATACCAGAATAAAGTCTTCCACGCCTTAATATTCACTCTACCTGTGTTAAACCTTATGCTGTATCTTCTGTGTCCAAGCTTCTACATTTGTATATGTTTCAACTTTGACATTGTCTTGTTTTACTGCCCATTTTAAGCGTTTGACTCTAAAACAAATTGATTACCTTAAAAATACACAGTATAGAAAATTCTAAATAAATTTGTAAATGTTTGTGAAATGGATGTTGATGAACTCAAATTGATCTTAATCATGACAATCATAATTGTTTTGCCTCTACAGATTTATCTTGTGTATCAACTTTATAATAAATATGTCATTGTTTATAATAAATAGTGGCTCTCTTCACTGGAGCACCATACTCATGGGACATGGCTCGGATGGTTGTCCCATGTCCATTCAGCATCCTTGCCTTCACACTACAGGAACCCTCATAAAGCTGCCGTGTCACTGAGTGCTGATTGGGTGTTATGCTTTACCCACTTGCATGATGATAGGCAGCAATAATAAAAAACAAACAAACAAATAACGATTGATTATTAATAACGAAAAAAAAAAAAAAAGGCTCATACACCACCACTCAGACTCTAATATTAAGTTAATTTAAAAACTAATAATGCAGGTAAATAAATGTTCATAGAGCAAATGCTAAAATCAGGTTATCGACAGAACATAAACTCGTTAAATGGATAATTTACATTAGAGACATGTGATACAAATGAAAGCAGGAATCAATTAGTGAAAGGAAAAGCATTGAAAAGCAAAGCCAGGCTCTGATACCTATCAATAGGGATAACTATCATTACCTCTGCACTCCTATTTTTTAACTTGTACTTAAATTGATATTGAAATATTTACTTTTAATTGTTGAGTAATGTTATTAAGTTACATTTGTTATCATGAAATTTCTGACCATTTAAACAACCTCCGATTAGCTACTTTTTAAAAAAAGAAATATTTTCCTGCAGGCCCATCATCACTCAGCACATACCCCCTGCTTTCTGTCATCACCCGTCAATCCCCAAGTGGCCTGCCACACATTCCCCAGCCATCACCTCCTGGCCGGCTCACCCATCTGCCCATGGTGTCGCCCCAGCATGTACTGCAAGGCGAGCCAGTGCTCAGTGAGACACCAGTGAGCATCAGCAGCGAGTCAGAGACAGAACACAGTGCCCCCCGGCTGAAGAAGCCCCGTCGCAGTCGCACCATCTTCACCGAGCTGCAGCTTATGGGTCTAGAGAAGAAGTTTCAGAAGCAGAAGTACCTCTCCACTCCTGACAGGTCAGTATGTGGTACACATTAGGTTTACACAGCATAAAGTACGAAGTTCCAAGTTGCAAGCTGATCAAAATTCATTCCTTTCATTTATATAAAAAGCAAGAGATTAATGTTAGCTTTAGCATTCATGCTGTCTCACAACTTCAGTAATTAATACAATGTTTGGGATTCTCAGTGTGCATACCACCTTTCTTTATTTTTTACTATGATGTATCTAACGCTAATTAGATTACATATAAAACATTGGCACCATCAGCCAATCAGGTCTCATTCATTCATTCATTTGCTGAACCATATAATTCTCTTGGGGTGCAGGGAGGATAAAAAACTATCAGAGCCAACACTGGACGAAGTGGTACACCCTCGCCAGATTGCAGGGCCAACACAAACAACCATTCACATCGACACTCACACCTAAAGGCAATTTGGATCAGCCAATTAGACTAATGTGCATATGTTTGGACTGTTGGAGGAAACCGGAGCACCTGCAGGAAAACCGGGGAGAACATGCAAACTCCACACATAAATGTCTTTGCTGAGCTCGGGACTCGAACCCAGGACCTTCCTGTCGTGGCGTGGACGTGCTAATCACGACACCACTGTGCCGCCCTCAATCAGATTTCACCAGACACAATATTTAATAGTGTTAGCATTGAGCTACTGACATGGAATTTGAACATTATACTCATTTATGCCCCTTAGTTTTGGAAACAACTTGGGGGCACTATTGGCAAACTGTGCTTGGACCCCACAATTTTCCACTTATGGTCATTATGTATGTATAATGATGTTACATGTTAACTTTTATGTATTATTTTTATAATATAATTTGCTAAATATGTATTTTTGTAATAAAATCGGCAGTAGAACATAAATATTTTCCGCATTTAGACTTTAGATATTTAGACACTATTGCTTTGGCACTCTTTCAACAGTGAAGCAGGAAACCAATTATTAAGTAGTTTGTAGAGTAAGTGCTATGAACCATAAAGACATTGGGGCACTCGACTAGAAGATAAACAACATCTGAATCACTCAATATTTATACAAGACGCAGTTGTTTTTGTAGTGGTATGTTGGCAATACTGTAGAATTGTGTAGTTATATATAAATAAATAGCTAAAAGATGCCAGATTCAGATAGTGGTTACATCACAATCACTCGCTATTTTTCTGTTTGTGCTTCATATTTATTTGAACAGCGTCACTGCTACAATTGATTTATCAGTCATAAACTTTAAGGCAGTATCCTTTGAGAAACGACAATGTACACGTTTAATGGATTTTCATAACCTGAGCAACTGACACAACGAAAAAGAAAAAGAAAAACTTGAAGCAGATGTTGGAAAGTGAATGGTATTGATTATCACTGTGACATTCTGATTTATACTTTTGGGAACGTGTCAAACACGGTTAACTTGCATGAGCCAGAACATTAGGTACCTAATGTTCTAGTCGAAAGAATAGTAACATTTTAACCTTGGGATTTTGAATAGCTGACCAGAAATCCTCAAAAAGAAACACTACCCCATTCAAGAGAACAGGGACACATGCCAATAACAGCAAACAGAAATGCATTACGCCGATTCCATGCCGATCGTTTAATATACACACAGGTGTATATAAAAGACTTTGGAGCTTTGTACAATGAGATGATGTAATCCGCGTGTCTTAGGTTGCCTCTTGTGGGTCGTTCCTTTTCAGCCTTCACACATTTTCCATTTTATTTCAGACTTCATATTTGGCCCTATTGAACATACTTCCATTATGGCGTAGACTGTATTCAAAATTGGAGAAAATCTAACGTCTGTCCATGATGGCGTGTAGGGTTTAAAATGTGACAAACAATTTTTCTTATTTTTTTTATTCTGTTCAGTTTGTTTACTTGAAAGACAGATTTACTTAAAAAAAAAAATAATAAATCAAAGATTCGAGGGGAAAAATCACCCTTTTCTCTCCAAAAAAAAAAAAAAAAAGCTTCACATACCAGTTCTTCTGTTGGTTCCTCTTGGGGAATGATGGAAAGGTTGATGTAGGACCCTGTATCCCAGTGTTACCTTATTACCCCAAGGAGCTTCATACTGTTAGGTACACAAATAACAAATAGCTCATTTCTCTGAAAGTATACTTGTCAGTGTAGCAGTGTCTAAATTCATTTCGACACTGCTTAATGCTTTATTAGGGTAACAGGGAGGCTGGAGGATTAGCCTAGGTCTTTAACCCAGGACCTTCCTGCTGTGAGGCGGAAGTCCTAACCACTACACCACCCTGCTGCCCTACTGTCCTATTACTCACTCACTCATTTGTGGAATTGCTTAATCCTACCAGGGTCACGGGGAGGCTGTAGGAGCCCATTTTAACTGACACTGGGGTAGGCAGGGTACACACTGAACAGCCTGCCAGTCCGTCACAGGGCCAAAACACACACACACACACACACACACACAAAACGATTCACACTTGCAATTAGGAGCAATTTAGAAAACATGCAAACTCCAAACACAAACACCCTCGTCAAGCCCGGGACTCAAACCCCTGACCTTCTTGCTGTGAGGCGGACATGCTGACACAGTTTCAGCATTTGGCAGACGCTCTTATCCAGAGCGACTTTCAATTATCATTTCTTTTTTATACAATAGAGCAATTGAGGGTTAAGGGCCTTGCTCAACGGCCCAACAGTGGTGATAGTGGGAATTAAACTGCTGACCATCAGGTCAGTAACCCATCGCCTTAACCACTAAGCCACCACTACACCACCGTGCCGCCCTCCCGTCCAAATATTATAGACAATATTTAAAAAGGAAAATCCATAGATTTTTTTCCTGCTATTTATTTAAAGGAAAATGCAAAAAAAAATCCCCAAAACAAAATACCCTCATGGGTAAATAGATCAATGTTACCAGACTGTAGGTTTCAAGTGATACCTGCCATTCCGTGTAAGAAGTGAAGTGATTAAAGTCCCAGCTGAAAGAAGAACATAAAATGGGGGAAATTCCCTTCTTAGGGTGCAGGAAGGATATGAGCGCCATACTGCTGGTCTGTTCGTTCATTCATTTTCATTCTCTCTCTCTTTCTCTCTCTCTCTCTCTCTCTCTCTCTATCATTGTGTGTTGTGGTTTTTGGCTCTTGCAGCAGCCACAGCTGAAAGTCTGCCACACAATCAAAACCTCATAAAGCTAGTAGTAAACATGCCAACATATAAATTTGTACAATTTATTTTACGTAGCCTTAATTGTTTTTATATGGTACAGAGGATTATATTCATCATCCTCATCAATTGAGTATAAAATGAGCCTAAAGTGCCATGTAGGCACATGTCTCCTGTCTTAAAACCAATACTCAAAAACACTAACATTGTTACAGAACAGCACTGCAGGAGTCACTGTTCAAGCCCATAAAGAAAAAAACCTTATACAACAATAGCAACGGAAAAAATAAGGACGTCCAATCTGGCTGGAGGACAAATATTTTCCTGAGGAACAGCTTACAATGTAATTAGGATCACGGAGTAACCCCAGAGAAAGAACACCTCTGAGACACCAAAACCAATTAGATCATGACATTCGTGCCATCCGTGTACTTTATATATACACGAAGGTCCTGAGTTGGAGTCCCGGGCTTCGTGAAGGTGTTTTTGTGTGGAGTTTGCCGTTCTCCCCATGCTTTTGTGGGTTTCCTCCGGGTACTCCGGTATCCTTCTACAGTCCAAAGACATGCACATTAAGCTAGCTGGCTGATCCAAAATGCCTCTAGGTGTGAGTGTGAATGGTTGTGTGAGTTGGCTCTGCGATGGACTGGGAAGGACAGTCGGCTGAGATAGGCTTTCCCATCCCTAGTAGGATTAAGGATTCTGCAAACTGATTGAATGAATGAATTAGAGATAGCAACTTAAGAAAAGATAGAGTACAAGATAGGGAAAGACAACTGGTTTCTGTGTGCCGGAATTGCACAATTCCAACAGATCTATGCTTCTGACATCAAAGTGACATCGAGGGTTCGACTTCCTGGCTGAGAGAGGCAGTGCGGTAGAGCTAGTTAATCCTTTCGGGCTGTTGCGAGCTTCTTTGAAGGAAGACATGGCAGGAATCTCTGTGTGATCGTTTGATAGCACGGTTGTTTGATACAGTGCTCTCTGAACGGTCCAAGCCCTGCCATGGCTATCACATTACCGCCAAAGCAATCGCTGAATTAGTCATGGAAAGCTTGCTGGAGCAGCCAAAGGAAGCCCGGCTGCCTTGAAGAGAGCAGTGAGCTCCTATGATAGGATTACCTTTTTCCACTATAGATTAATGGTGACAGAATTGAATGCAATTACAGTCATTCCGGAAAGACTATTTCAGACAGAACAGCGCGTCCTCCTTTGATATGTAGTCGTCCTTATTATGCCATGATTAGATGGACATCTGGAGCAGCAGAGATGGCCACCCACTGGTTTTATGCGTAGGATAATAGATGACTTGGGTCATGGGTATCAGTGTTCTTCCCCTTATCTGCATTGTTAATAGGATGACGCATAATTTCACAGAAATTCCTAACAGGTGCACACTCAAGATGAGAAATCATTAACTCAACAGCTAGCGCAACCAGACAAGTCAAACTCGCACGTGCTACTCTGTACCACGTTACACCTTAACAGAAGTCCTACTAACTTTGCTAAAAGAGGGGCAAATAAAGTATTATAACTTATGAAATATGACATATATATATATATATATATATATATATATATATATATATATATATATATATATATATATATATAATGATTGCACGTATCAACATATGATCTATGTATGACTTCTGCTACTGTGAATCGCTGTCTTTGGGCCATTCTTCTGCTGCCTCACTTCTCAAATAGTGAATTGTAGGATGTAAACATCTGGGGGAAAAAATTAAGAGATTAGTAGCTACACAAAAATGCAAAAAGTAAATTCGGGGTCCACTGGACCCCAGGCACAAAACATAACCTGGAATATACAAGGCACAGCTAATAAAGCTCACCAATCTACCAAACTACTTGCATGAGGAAAACATAATACTCTGACCTGACAACACTTTCATTAAAAAAAATGGCAAGAAGGACATGGAGTCTGGACCCTGGTAGAGCATTACTAAGTGGTCTGTCCATTACAAGGGACATTCCACAATTAAAAGTTGCTCCTACCAACAAGCAGACCATGTCATTGTTATAACGGGTATAATATAAGGGAAGACGCAGGGCACAAGTGCAGAAAATCAGTACCAAAATGTGTTTTATTGGGTCAAAACACATGGGGGAAATCTAAGGAATTTAAAACAGATATACCCCAAGGCAATGCACCACTGACAAACATTTCAATTCAAGACGCAAATATGGAGCAGGTGAACACAATCAGTAACAGATGAATAACAAAACAGTGGTGAAGACAGGATGGTGATTGAAATAAAAATATAGTGGTCATGATGAGAAGGGAACATTGATGACACTCAGTGCTTTGCTTAGGGCAGTAGGTGACAACATTTGGGGGAAAAATTGAAATGCTGAAAAAAATACACTATAAATATATGTATTCCTGCACTCTGACTTTTGTCGGAGCGCCTTTAGGCTTAATTAAAGGATATAATCAACATTGCATTGTTGCCTTGGTTGGTCAGTTCGATTGTGGCAATAAAATGAAGTCAGCTGATGAGCCAGTTCCTCTTCTTTCAAACAAACGTATCAACATAACTGTTATCTTTTGTGAAAATCTATAAGGGAAGGAGTTTTATTTTCTTTAGTTATCTCTAGTTTTAGTTTCTTGTTGATTATTTCTTGATATGTGAAGTAAAATTAAAGAGTCCCCCCACCCCCTCCACACACACACACACACACACACACACACACACACACACACACACACACACACACACACACACACACA
>JAOUQZ010000031.1:3536158-3549046 GCA_028564935.1 Neosilurus hyrtlii
CACACACACACACACACACACACACACACACACACACACACACACACACACACCTAGGGTCAATTTGAAACAGCCAACTACTCTAATATGCATTTCTTTGGACGGAGGGAGGAAACCAGAGTACTCAGAGGAAACCCACACAAGAGGAACCCAGGAACCTCTTGCTGTGAGCCAGACATGTTAACCACTATGCCACTATGCCACCCAAAATAATTTCCTGCTGAAAATACTTTATGATATACATTTAAAAAGTGCTGATTTCCAGAGATGCAAAGTATTTTAATTTCGTTGCTAATATTGTTGGTGATAATATAATCTAATTTATTATCATAACCAATGATGGTATTTAGTTGTTAATAATGGTATTCTTATTTAGCCTATGATTCGCTGAAAATAAATACAAATAAAACAGAATTTGAGATTTCTGTTGTACAGATTCATGGGGAAAGGGGTTAAACATGTGCTGGGAGTGTCAAATTATTAAAGCAGTACTGTCCATGTTCCCTTTTAACATCAGTGAGCTACTGCAAGCAGTAAGTCTACTGTAAGTGTTCCCTGATCGCACTGAAGGCAGGATAACGCAAGACATGCTTGATTAAACCCAAATAATACATGTTGGCAGATTTCTGTCAAAACACATTCCACACAAAGCTGCATGCATTATCTATAATTTCACATGTAGATGCAAAAAAAAGACATAAACCAAAACTGTTATAAGGACTGAATAACCTGCATTTGGTGTAGGTACCCTGAAGATAGTTCAGTATTTAGAATTAAAAGCATCAGTCTAGATACAATTTAAGGAGTTTTTACTCATGTTTCTAAACATATAAAATGTGTGTCGACCCCTTTACCTGTCAGTCCTAGTTCGGAGGGGGGCTGTCTCCAAAGTATACTCGATTATGTGGACATGTCAGTGCACAAAGTGAACTCAAACGTACTACCACTACTGTGTATTACACGCTTAGTTTTACACATGCACAGTCCACATAGACACAATTTGGGTGCTGTGTGGACAGTGAAGGATGCATTTACTACATGCTGAAGAATACTTCCCTGTACGGTCTGCACACAAATACCCACAAAGGCCACCACTGCCCCCAGGGCCAACACACACAACCATTCACACTCACACTCACAACTTGGCTCAATTTGAAATAGCCAGCTAGCCCACTGTGCATGTCTTTAGACTGGGTGAACAAACAGGAGTACCCAAAAGGGACCCACGCATACATGAAAAGAATTCACACAAAAATGCCTGAGCCCGGGGCTCGAACCCAGTGATTGCCATGACGCAGAGTTGCTAGCCACTACACCACCGCCACACGCCACACGCCACCCCCTTACTAAAATATGTTTACATAAAATCCATTCAAATTATTCATCAAAATATTAATTTGCTTTGACACTATAACTGCTTAAACGTGCTAAACAAGGAAGCTTGAGTCATTAACAGCTGTAGCCATTGTTACCAAAAAAAAAAAAAGTACAAAGAATTGAAATAGTAAATAAACAACACTAAAACATTTGTGGAGGGAATATTTATGACTTTAATATTTTTGTACCTGTCACAGTTATCAGAAGAATCTCAAGAACGGGTTCATTTATGCTTCATTTATTAAAAGCATGTACCCTCCAGTAAAACAAGAGAAATGAAACTGCTTTACTCTTACATAATCGCCTCGATCCACACGTCTGTTTGACGTCTGTGTTCCAAATTGTTCACTTTATTGCGATAATAAATCACTCCAACTCACAATAGATTTGAAATCTTGTATTTTTACAACAGGAGGACTTTCGGCATCACTGCTTCATGGTTGCCAGTTTGATCCTGAGCTTGGGTTATAGTCTGTATGAATGGACATGATCTCCCAGTGTCCGTTTGGGCTTCCTCTGGGTTTTCTAGTTTCCTCTGACCTCTCAAAAACATGCCATTCATTTACCTGCCATATTGCAGGGGTCGTATTCTTTTTTTCTTCAGATCCTATTAATACCGTATGTATATTCTCCTTCATAGTGGAGAACTATAGTCATAGAACATGGCTGAAATGTTTGTTCTGTGTCTGTCTGGTGCACCATCACAGGAACTCCAATAAGGCTGGCACGTTGCTAAGTTGATGCTGAGTTTTTGTTATGTAGCACTGACTTAGTAATACAAATGAAAGCAGAAATCAGAACGGCAGTAAAAATTAAACCCATGCTCGGACACCTATCAAGAGACGTGTATCAGGAGCTCCGCTTTGGAAAAGGTAATTTCCAAGTTATGTTTCATGCTGACGTTTTACTCCGACACACACACACACACACACACACACACACACACACACACACACACACACACACACAGTTAGTACCCGATCTTAGACCGGGAATGAAAAAAATTAATTCTGAGTGAACTTGTTTTTAGTTCTGTTCTTCTCATCGTTCATCTAGATAACAAAAAGAGAGAAGAAGAAAGGCAGCTTGTGTGTGTTTCAAGTGTGGCCAGTTTTCTCCTGTTAACTCCCACACAGACGCAGAGGTTTCCACTAGCTCATCTGAAGAACTCAATCCTTCTGAATTACAGGGAGCTTTAATGAGATTACGCACAGGACCCACGGTCGCTGAGAACCCCAGGGCCGACGCAGCGACGCTTGGCCTGCACCTGTTACTCCACAGCTGCGAGGGAAAGAGAGAGAGAGAGAGAGAGAGAGAGAGAGAGAGAGAGAGAGAGAGAGAGAGAGAGAGAGAGAGAGAGAGAGAGAGATACTCTCTCCTGGGATAACACTGCATGTTCAGACCCACACAGAGCAATTCACAGAACACATTCTATTTATACTGAAATAAACGTTTGCCTTTCCAATGCAATTAAACTCATTAAATTGTTCGGTGGGGGATATTTTGCTCCACATACAGTAAAGCAAAACATTATTAGGTTTTGCCACCTGTCAGTCACACTATGCACTATATCATCATAAACTTCAAGAGTTGCTTTGTGCCATAATTACAGACATGTAACAGACATGAGCCACTTGTTGTAATTGATTTAGGCATAATTACCTTGGATGTAGAACAAATAAATAAATTAAAGGGGGGAAAAATAGGTCTGTTTTTATAACTGAATCTGTGCACAGTATTAGGGATACTGGTAATGCTTTACATTAAAAAAATATTTACTGCATTAATTAAAGCATAGTTTAACCCTAGGACTTATTATTGGTCAGACCGTATGAGAAAATCCCTATAAAATCATGACTAAACTCTGTGACAGACTGGCACATTGGCGTAGTGGTTAGCGTGTCCAACTCATAGGAAGCTGTTCCTGGGTTCGAGTCTTGGGCACGAGCGTTCCTGTACGAGCCACAATAATTATGGACTGATATCTCTTGTTACCAGCACCACGATGCTGGACTATACCCTATATTGCACCAGACATCACATGTTCCCAAGATCTGTACAGCACTGTGGTATAGTAATTAGCATTTCCAACTCATAGCGAGGTCGTGTAGTTTGATTCCTGCACTCGGAGAGAGCATTTCTTTGTGGAGTTTACATGTTCTCCCTGTGCTTTTGTGGGTTTCCTCCGGGATTCATCCAGGTACAGCCCCAAATCATGCATATTAGCCCAATTTGCTGTGATGTGAGTGTAAGTGTTGCCCTGCGATAGTCTGGCATGCTGTTCAGGGTGTACCAAACCTTCTCCAAATGTTGGCTGAGATAGGCTCCAGCTTCCCCTTGACCAGGTGGCTTGATAAAAGTGTGTGTTATCTTACTGATAATATCCAGATGTATGTAGGGTACTCGGTTGGTTATGTAGGTGGTATGTGTCAAATCAAGATGCAAAATTTGCATATAAAATAAGATTTCAAATAAGATCGATGCCAGGACCTGAGGTTTCCCAGCAAAATATTGCCCAGAGCATCACGCCAGCTCTGCAGAGTTGCCTTCTTCTCATTGTAAGTCCTAGTGCCAATCTGCCCTGGGTAAGCAATGCATCTATCCATCTGTATGATGCAAACTGCAATTTATCTTTTTTGTATTATTCTGTGGTCCAGTACTGATGCTCACATGCCAATTGTAGGTTCTTTTGTAGACACAGTGGGCTATTTGTATTCTGGTACCTTTCTATCATAGCCCTTCTCAGCGTGAACTTTTCTTTAAAATCAATTTATACTACAGTAGCTCTTGTGGGATCATCCCAGTCGTGTCAGCCTGGTGAGCTTTAGGTACCCCGATCTGATCGTCAGTTCTCCAGAGATCCTTCTTTGGAAGATCCTAGGATAAAATCAGGCCCTAGAGCTTAGTTCCACTTGCAGGAGGTTCTAATTTATGGCACTTAATTTAAAACATCTGCTTACATTTTTAAAGTGTAATAAACGTAAGGGTGTTCTTACCTTTTGTTTATTTTGTTTATATAAATAATGAAAATTACTACAAATATGTCAGTTTTATGTATTATTTGTTGGCGTTTGATACCTTTATCTGTAGGCGCTCTATCAAAGAGGGTAAATGAGGGTGCATTTCATCTCATCTCATTTGCCGAACAGCTTAATCCTTTTTTAGGATCACGGGGAGGCTGGAGCCTATCTCAGCAGATACTGGGTAAAGGTAGGGTACACCTTGAAACGCTCAGCAGACCACTGCAAGGCCAGTACAGACAACCCTTCACACTTACACTTATAAGGGGCAATTGGGAACTAGGTAATGTGCGTGTTTTTGGATTGTTGGTGGAAACTGGAATACCTGGAAGAAACCTACGCTGACATGTGGAAAACATGCAAACTACACACAGAAACGCCCAAGCTCCAGGACTCACTTGCTGTGAGGCGGACATGCCAATCCCTACATTACTGCCACCCAAAGAAGGTGTTTGTTCAAACCTAGTGATTTATTTTTTTTAATATGTCCTAAGGATGTACTTATTTTTCCCCCATATGATTTTATTTAACCCTTCATTCATTTTAACTGGCTCTAGTTCTCTTCCCTTTGTTACATGGTAAAGAACATAAATGATATTATAGCTAGCAAGGCATGCCATTTTGCTCAGGGCTGTTCAAAATAGTTTTATATGATTTTTGATATATATAAATAAACCATTAATTTATAATATATAAAATCAATCAAAAGTGAAAGCTAATGTTTACGCTTGTGTTTGGACACTTTAAAAAATCAGTTACACCAATGACGTCAGTCTGAGCTCTCACAGACAAAAGATAGACCACCATTGAAAAGAGAACAAAAACTGGCTCTGTGTTGTGAATAAAAACTGACACATCTTTTGTAAAAAAATAAATAAATCATTATGAGTACAATGCTGAAAATAAAGCACAAGACATCAAACAGTCATCTCCTTCAAATGTATTTCAGGAAGCTTTTACTGGAAACCATATGGCAGGATTACTTTCTATGAAGCAAACCAGTTTGGGGAGTCACTGGCAATTATAGTAGGAATCCTGTCATATAGCCTGGGCACAGGTTTAGCCTGTTTTGCTGTCAATTGTCTGTAGTGACTTATGGCCAGTCGAGATTTTATCGACCCTAAAAAAATAGGGTGAAGGGTCATACAATCTTCAAGTTTCTCAACTTGGGGAAGTCCTGGTCAGAGCCTCTAGCATCGGTACTTGAGTGACCCCTGTCCTGCACCTATTTGTGTTTTCCCTGCAAAACATCTATTCTGGGACTGCATGGGTCTCTTACACTCACTCACTCACTCACTCTTACTTATTTTCTGAACCACGTAATCCTATTAGGGTCACAGGGAGGCTGGACCCTTTCTCAGTCAACACTGGGTGAAGGCAGGGTACACCCTGAACAGCTTGCCTTACCATCACGGACTTGCCAACTTGCTAACATACACTTGCCAAGGTACATGCAACCATTCACACACACACGTGTGTCGAGGACCAATGAAGTCTGGCGGCGCCCATCCCTTGGGATGAGGGGACCCACATAAGCACAGGGTGAACATTCAAACTCCACACCTGAATGCCCGAGCCTGGGAATCAAACGTAGGCCTTCTTGCTGTGAGGCAGACTAGCCACTACGCCACCATGCTGTCTATTATTATTATTATTATTATTATTATTATTATTATTATTATTATTGTGATTATTATTATTATTATTATTATTGTTGTTGTTATTGTCTCACTCCTTACTGTTATTCTTCAGTTGATCCCTGGAATTTATACAGGGGCATCCTTGTCCAAATCTTGGTCCTCAATGTCATTATCACGTCTTTCTTTGTTTGTTTTTTTCCATGTTGACCCTTTTTGATTTCTACTTTTATTTTTTACTCTATGGTTTATGATATTGTCTTTGCTTGTTTGTCTCTGGGTTTTCCTTTAATACCTGTAGCCTGCATGGATAAATGACAAAAGATGCACTTGCATAAATAGACATTATCTAATGTAATGTCTTCGTATCTGATTTTAGCAAAGTATGCTAAACCCAGTCAGCAGCCTCAGGCTTGACGCCAAAGTTAACCACCCTATTGAATGCCATTTACATTGAGCTGTGGCTTAGCTTGACTTTGACAGGGATTAAGGCTCACCTGTGTTGCACACCGTAAACACAATTAATCCTCTTCAGAAGCACTATGAATTTCAGTTAGTCTCCTATTGCTCTTAACCTGTACTTCAGCACAACTATAAAACAGCCGCACCTCATTTAATGTAGGGCAAAGTGATTTGCTTTTCCTGGGAGTATGTCTGTGGCAGTCAGTGTTTATGCATGACAGTATTTTAAACCCGCTTTATTTCCAGTGTTCTCGTCTGGCCTGGTATGCATCGCCTTGTGATTTGGTCGGAATATGACATGACACTGGAGCCCTTGCAGCTTTTATAGACGGTAGTTCTTAGGGCTGTGGTTAAAACTGCACCATTCAAAGGTGCACATTATTAAGCAATTCTATTTTAGTCATGAAGAGACAAAGGGAAACAAAAGTAATGACTTAAGCTGCAGCGATGTAATGTCTGGCTGGTTCAGTTTTCTTATCTGAATGGTTACAAATTATGAGAAATACAAAAAGCTATAAACATCACTTGTCATACGGTGAACAGGAAAGGTAGAGTAATAATCTAGAAGTAAAGAGTGAAAGAAAAGTCTGAGATAACTGCAAAACAAGCCACCATTGCTAGGAGAGAGATAAACAAACAGACTGACAGACAGAGATAAACAAACAGGGCTGAGAGGAGTGTGTGAATCAGCCTGCGGCGACAGGTGACTCGTCCACGGGGCTTAAAGAGCCAGTTTTGCAGGAAACCGAGCCAAGTATCATCCACTGGCTCATTCCAAAACGCTAATTGGTTTTTACCCATTCTCCCTTGTTCTAGGAACGCTTCAGGGCGTAGGGTTATGACTGGTAACAATGCTAACCTTGTCTTTCACATATAGAAAGCCTATCAATGTAAGACTTGATTTTGGCATAGCTGGGTGGCACAGTGGTGTTGTGGTTAGCACATCCACCTCACAGCAAGGAAGACCTGGGTTCGAATCTCAGGCTGGGCGAGGGTGTTTCTGTGTGAAAGTTTGCATGTTCTTTATGTGCTTGCTAGGGGTTTCCTCTGGGTACTCTGGTTTTCTCCCACAGTCCATGCACATTTGACTAATTTGCTGTGCCAAAGTGCCCCTAGGCTTGAGCGTGAGTGTACATGGTTTTGCGTGTGTGTGTGTGTGTAAGTGTAGGCCCTGTGATGGTCTAGCGGCTCATCCAGAGTTGGATAATGCGACAAGTCTCAGCAAGTAAATGAATGAATACATTTTTTTTTTGGCATACGCATCAGTTTATCACATCATTAACCAACTTCCTCTTAGCAAATATAAATTTTTGCATGTTGCGTTGGAATGACCAATCAACACATTGGTATGAAAAAGCACAGCTCCAAAGTTCCTTTTTAGCTCAGACTGCAGATTCATGCAGCCTATCAGTAATGGTTGTTTCAGGTGATTACACAGACTGACACGCTTGCTAGATCAGATCTCCAGTTTGGCTATTTCCAGGCCACTTCACTGATTCATCTGATCATGTAATCAGCAGTTATTTCGAAGGAGCACATGAAATACAGTTGAGGCTTTAATGAACATGAACAAAGTGCTGTGTGTGTGTGTGTGTGTGTGTGTATGTGTGTGACAATTTTTCCCTTATCTTTCTTGTTATGTCTTGATGGTACTTTGTGATAGAATGCATAGCTTAACATTAATGGTTTCATTCTCGAGCTGTTGCTACATTTTAACCTCTCATCTAATATCAGGATGAACCATCAGTGCTAACTGGTAGGGGAGATTAAATATAAGTGATAAAGCATTTTGTTCATTGTTATGAAATCACTGAAGGAAGTGTAGTGTAGCCTAGCCTCAGATTCACCCAAATACTGAATAGACAGGTTCATGTCAGATCTAGGGGCGGCACTGTAGAATAGTTTCAAGCACGTCCACCTCACAGCAAGAAAGTCCCAGGTTCAAATTGCCGGGTCTGGCGTTGCTGTGTGAAGATGGTTTCCCCGTACTTGTGTGGGTTTCCTCTGGGTACTACATTTCTGCACACAGTCCAAAAACATGCAAATTAGGCTAATTAGCTGCTCCAAATCACCCTGAGGTGTGAGTGTGAATGGTTGTGTGTGTGCTGGCTCTGTGATGGTCTGGGGAGCTGTTCAGGGTGAACCTCACCTTTGCCCAGTGTTGGCTGAGATAAGCTGAAGTCTTGCTGTAACCCTAAAACGTTTCAGTTGTAGGTGAGACGAGTTTGTAATTTAACAGTCATGTAATACGGGTCATGCTTCAGGGTCATGCTGAAGGAAATTTCAACAGATACCCGTCATTTAATCGACTAAATTCATTAATTCATTCATTTTCTTAGCTGCTTAATCCTAATTAGGGTCGCGGGAAGGCTGGCACTCATCTCAGCCGACTTTAGGTGAAGGCAGGGTACACCTTGAACAGCTCGCCAGACCACTGCAGCAAGCACACATACAACCATTCAAACACACTCTCACACCTAGGGGCAATTTGGAATAGCCAGTTAGCCTACTGTGCATGTTTTTGAACTGTGAGAGGAAACCGGAGTACCCGGAGGAAACCCATGCAAGCTCGGGGAGAACATGCAAACTCTGCACAGAAACGCCCGAACCCTGGAACCCAATCCAGGACCTTTGTGCTGTGATGCAGACATGCTAACCACTGCACCACGGCCCAGTTAATTACGCACTCATGGCCTGCCTATTGCTTTTAACCTGATGTCACATCCACCTTACTGTGGGATGTCCCAGTAAGTTGTAATGGGCAAACCACTTAGCGAAGCTGGACTCCACATCCCTCTATCCCTTTTTTCCCTCTGTACAGAAGTCAAGTCAGTGTGTCACATGACCTACACATTCTGTGGTGGTGTCAGAGAGAGGAGCGCTGCCACTCTGGAAAATCCCACCTGCAGAGCTTTCCACACTGTTAGATATGCAAGACATGAAGTGGTGGTCAACCGAGCTCATTGTTTACATGACGATGATACTGCACATGCAACTCTTTTACAGTTAAAACTCCATACACTGTAAAATGGGTAATAGTTTCTCCAGGGTTCCCTGTAAACTTATAGAAAAAAGCTCACAGAGTGAAAGATTGGTAGATTTGAGAGATAAGATTTGATGCTTGAGTTTGCAGTGAACATTTCGTGCGAGGTTCATAAATCTCTCTGGCCGTTTGATTTAGAAGAGACATTTTTGAATTGTATCACTTTTTTCCTGGTGTTGTGAGGTTCGTGGTGCTCTAAAGTCCATAGCTGTTTTGTTTGCTCTTCGGTTTGGAAATAAAAAAAATGCAGAGAGTGCAAACCTCTGCCAAGCCATATAAATGATCTACACAGCTCCCCATGCTGGGCCTGCTATATTACCACACTTCCAAAATAATAATAATAATAATAATAATAATAATAATCATAATAATAATAATAATAATAATAATAATCATAATAATAATAATAATAATAATAATAATAATAATAATAATAATAATAATAATAATAATAATAATAATAATTGGATTCCCCAAATTAAATGTAAATTGCTGTTAAATGAATCAGAGTCAGAAGAAATTTGGTCTGACATCAAGGCTCCTGATCTTGAATATTCAAAGCAAATTCCATTCAAATCATCTGTGTTTTAACAGGGATATGATTTTAGATTATTTATTTATTTATTTTGGTGACATCATCAATGGGTGCCCAGTGAGTTCATTACCCAGCACAAAAGATTTAGTTTCGTTTTAAAATTATTTAATTGTCATTACAAATTTGTTTCAGTCGCTGTTTACTCAATTTCATTCCTTTCGTGGTTTTCTTAGTTGTATGTTGTTTTTTTTTTCTTGTTGTTTTTTTTACACGTGTTGAAATGTGAAGCTGATACTCACAGTCCAGTTTCGATTCAATTCCACTACTTCGGGTGGATCAAAACATTCCTGAGATGTAAAGAGGGACACACACACACACACACACACACACACACACACACCCTCAAACATGCTTACAGATGACAAATGGAAGTGCACACACACACACACACTTTGTTAACACTGGCACGTATTCAGAGCTTCTTGGTTTAACCCGAGAGTAAACGACAAGTTAAGCAAGCACTAAAAAGTGTGCTTAAGTTCAGCAGTTCAGAGTGTTCACTTAAACCTGCTCATGTTGGTCCATGCCACACACTTTCAACACACAGACTAATCCAGGGGTATTTAATTAGGATTTATGAAGATCCAATACATTCTCTGGATAAGCACGAATTAAGCGTTAATGATGAATTCATGGCTTTGAAAAAAAAATAAAAATCAGGTGGTTATGTTTGGTTTGTAGTGCTTCATGTTCCCACATTTGACCAGTGCCGTGGACTCTGCGATCAACATGGTTCATATAATAATTAATTGGACAGGGAGGAAAAAAACAATTAAAAATTTTGAGTCTCACGTAGTCACTGATGCTGATGACAGTTTGGATGCATTTGCAAGTAAAAGGGTTAAATGATGCAAACTAGGTAGAAAATCCAAAAACACAGTTCAAGTTTCCTAACTGTGTGGCAGGCAAAGGTTGAATGATCAGGCAGACAGCGCATCAAACATAATACGAACTCAGAGTAGAAGAGACAATCATACACAGGAACACATTATCATACTGTGGACTATGCAAGAAATCAGCAATGATGAAAAATACTGGATCACAGAAACCACAATCAGAACTACTAAGGCTTGGTATGACTGCAAGCAATTGGTATGGATTCAATACATCGCAAGGAACATGACAAAACTTTTGTTGTGCTGCTAATCAGTGGAATAAACCCACTGAACTGTGACGTCACTGGTCAGCTGATCAAGCAAACTGGATTCCCCGGACTTACAAAATAAAGCAAAAGTGCCATTATGTCCAGTTCACATGCGAGTTAGGGGGTGATCACATCAGATGTGTGATAGAAAAGCGATTTACCCGAATGGCTGTTGCTTTTCATTTTCAAAATTTTGTCTCACAACATTCGCAGCATTCGCATTTTGGTCACCACGAAAAATTTCAAACATGTTGGAAATTTCCACGAATGTCGCGAAACGAGGCTGTGATGCGGTGTAGTCTCAAACTCTTCTCAAACTCTTCTCCGCACATCTGGTGAGAAGGTTACAAAAGTTGCCATTTGCTTGCAAATTATTTCTTTTTTGTTTGCAAGGAAAAGTGACAAATCGGAGACTTTCAGGTGGAAAGTTTTCGAAAAGTTTATATTCTGTGTATTTTGTCACCATTTGTATTTTATTTGTGCTAATAATGTGCAAATAAAATGTGAATGGTTTAACAACAAAAAGTGAACAAAACATGACTGATTTAGGACAGGAGGTTCGGTGAAAATGTATTGAACGATGCTATTGTAGGCAATGAATAATAAAAAAAAATAAACAAATAACACTGAATATACCAATTTTCAAAAAAATTAAAAGGTGTCGCAAATGTTTTTTTTTATTTTATATTTTTTACTTTTGTGTAGCATGAATGACCTTCAAACCATATGGAACGGTTTAGCGAGTGAAGAAATTAAAAAATACAGTGATGCAGTGATGATTACGCAACTTAACCAAATGAAGATAAATCAGAAACCAAGTTATATTCAAGTATTTGTTTCATGTAATATTGGATCACACTGATGAGAATAAGCAAACAAACAACAATATATAATAATAACAAAAATAACAGTCTCCTTTTTGAGGAAAAAAGTCAATATTTATTGTGGCCAACCTTTACTTTGATTACAGCATTTAACCCTTCAGGCATAGTGTTCACTTATTTTTTAATTCCTTCACTCGCTAAACTATTCCAGTGGACCTGGTGGTAGGCTGCTGGATTACTGATCCGAAAGTCAGGGGTTTAAGCCCCACTATCAACCACTGTCCCCCCAGTGCAGCTAACTGGGTTATCAAAGGCTGGCCATGTCTTTCACTGTCTGTGGTGAGATGTAAAAGAACCACTGCTGACTTTCAAGTTGATGCTGTGATGGGTGCCAGCCTCCCTCTAACCCTATGAAGGAATGAATGAATGAATGAATAAACCATTCCATATGGATTGAAGTTCATTCATGCTATGCAAAAGTCAAAAATAACATTTGCGACACCTCTAAATTTTTCTGAAAAATATGTATTTTTGGTATTTTTGTTTACTAGCCATACTTTTACCTCAATATACTTGTCGGAATTATTTTTTTTGCTTCTCATTGCCTACAATAGCATCGTTCAATACATTTTCACCCAAAAGTCATTTTTTACATCTTTTTATTAGGAGCCCTTTTAGATAAATGTGGTGGTGTGTAATTTTCACCGCACAGTGTGTGTGTGTGTGTGTGTGTGTGTGTGTGTGTGTGTGTGTGTGTGTGTGTGTGTATATATATATATATATATA
>JAOUQZ010000031.1:3584132-3600450 GCA_028564935.1 Neosilurus hyrtlii
AGGTCACTTGGCACTGCATTCCCATGTAAATCAAGCTCCTGGATCCCATTCATAAGAGCGCAGTAGTCAGACTCTCGATCCATTGTGCTTTGATGATTTTTAAAATTTTTGGAGAATGGTTAATCTTTGGTATTTCTGGACAAGGTGATGACTCAGGCTTCTGAAACTGAAAAACACAAACAAAAAAACCCCAACTTATCTAACATATAGGTCACAGTGTAACAATTTGGATCAATGCATAAATTTAAAAGGCAGTGAGTAAAACTTAATAATCCAACTATCATTAAAAAAAAATCACCCATATTTTCAAGTTAACATGTAGCAAGTTAATTTAGTTCATTTATCTACATCTTTTATTAATTAAAAGAAGGTCTACCCCAGAATGTGAACATGCAGATTCAGTAGTATTGGCAAATATTCAATATTTATAAATAAAAATCCTTTTGTAGCTGTACCCTGTTATTCTAAACTGATACACAATGTTTTATACAGGAGGCTATTCACTGTGCTAAAAATAAATGCTATAACATCGGCTATGTGTGAAATGAGGACTATCAACTCACCTATAAGGAGTAACAAGTCAGACTGCCTCTCCCTACAGACTGTATTTTGAGTGTGTTAACTTGAATAATATTTAACCTGTTATGAAAGAGCAAGGTTAGTTCCACCAGAAGCTGGGTGGAGTAAGGAAAGCACCATCCTTTATTACACAGTCTCTTTTTAAAGCTCCAGGTAACTAGCAAAACCACATTATTAACTGCTTATAGTGATATGAGCTCAGCTAGAAGCACAGAGCGTACCTGACCTGCGGGTGTCACGGTTGAAATATGTAAATATTACAATTATTTTATATAGTGGATAGGATCAACAATATCAGCTTCATATAGTCATGCTGAGTCTTAGAAGCAGGCAACACACAAAGGAATAAATAAAATATTTGTTGATTAAAAAAAAAAAAACTTGAATATCAAAAAACAAATTCTCACAGCCCACCACTCAAGCCCAGGAAAAAAAAACCTCAGGTAAGTAAAGGTAAGTAAGTTTGCAGGCAAATGTTCATGGAGCAAACAACGAAATCAGAAGCTTGTAGTTAGCATGTGTGCTCCGGTTCAGGTGTGGCATGTGCAAGTCCGGCATGGTTGTACCAATCTACTAGAACACAGATTAAAACTGACAAACATAAACAGACGAGCGAGAGAGTAAATGGACACTGGGCTCCAGATCAGGGAAAGCAGAAACACAAAGTGGTGTAATTTAAATTAACTCATTACCAGAAAAGACAAATCAACTAATGAGGAAGGGAGACGTAACATGAACTTATTAGACAGATACAGAAATAAGAGCAGTAGTCAGGTAGTGATGAATCCCTGATCCTATCAATATAGACCTCTATCAGAAGCTCTGGTTTCAGGCAGTGTCTATTATAATACAGTGCAAGACAAAAGTTTGGACACATG
Source organism: Neosilurus hyrtlii (assembly GCA_028564935.1). Lineage (NCBI taxonomy): Eukaryota > Metazoa > Chordata > Actinopteri > Siluriformes > Plotosidae > Neosilurus > Neosilurus hyrtlii. The sequence goes on from JAOUQZ010000031.1 coordinate 3,585,590, forward strand.
CATCAGTGCTACATCAGCAGAAATGAGGGCGGTGCACAGGTCTGTTATGGTGAAGAGGGAGCTGAGCCAAATGGGAAAGTTTTCAATTTACCAGTCCAACTATGTTTCCATCCTAAAATATGGTCATGAGATTTTGGTAGTAACCAAAAGCATGAAATAATGGATACAAGTGGCTGAAATGAGTTCCCTTCAAAGGGTATTTCTGTTCAGCCTCCAATAAAATATTTCAAAAACAAGAAAAAAAACCCTTTATGTGATAATTTTTGTTAATTATTTCTCCCCATAGATTTTTTTAAGTCACACACACAGTTTATAACCATGAGACTGTTGTTGAGGTCACCACAGGGTCCTCAGATATTAAATAACGATTGATTTGGAATGCATATCCAATATTTTACAGGAATTGATTTATGGCACATCATGGGTTTGGAATAGTGGCCAAATGATCTAAATCATAGTGAGCATATTAATTTATTTGAAGTGCCTACTATTTTTTTTTATTAGTTTGTAAACAGTGTAACATGTCTTTAATCTCTGATGCCACACACGCACACAAAAAAAAATAATAAAAAAATAAAGATATTGATACTGTGTGGAACCAGGTATAAGATAAGGAGCTATACCTGGACTAGCTGACAAATGTACAGGTAACAGTTACAGAAACTTGAAGTACATTACACATACACAGTTTGGACACACTCCTTTTAGTTTAGTCAGAATGACTGGGTGTGTCCAGACTTTTGACTGGTACTGTATGTTATAGCAGTATAGTACTCATAACTCTGAAAAACTTTCTGCAACGTTGTGACTAAAGTGAATTTGGACATTCATGGAGGAATTTGGGCAAGATGAAACTTAAAACTATTTAATATAAATTAAATACTATGTGTAGATATCAAATCTACATTTTTAATAACACTTAAGTATGTTTTTGTTAAAAAAAAAGAAAAAAGAAAGAAATCTGACGATCACCTGGCACTTTTTCAGGAGCTATCCCTTGTCAACACTGAGCTACCATCTGTGTACTGTATACTATAGCTAGAACCTACACTACTGTAATTTGTCACATACAATATAATATACATTACAATATGTAGTGAAATGCTTGTTACAACTGGCCTGTATTAGAAGGAGAATATATACACACATACACACACACGACTACACCAAGACTACACCATTTACTGATAGATCAAACAACACAGGTAAGTAACACCATTCAGGCAAACAAGGTTTGTCAATATACAAGGTATATTGAACACAATATATAAAAATAACACAATGAGCCACACTGGAGCTTACCAGGAGAGCGGCTGGCCCAAGGAAGGTTAAGCATCCCCAAAAAGAAAAATTCACCCTAAAACACACATGGGATACTCTGAAGCACACACTCAGTATGGAAAACAACTGAAGACGTGCCACAATATTTACACACCAAGGAGGAATGCCACCACCATACAAGGCCCAACCACCAGCTCCTTCAGCCCAGTGTCTGAAATCAAAAACCAATATATATTAACACAAATTGGAGCAGGGGCATTCCAGAGGCCACTAGTGCAATACAATAAAATGTTAACACAAAAGTAAAACCGAACAAAAAAAAGGACACAAAACAATTGTGACAGTGAACAATAATGCTAGTAAACACAAGCCATCAGCAGCTTCACTCACAATGGCCTCCTGCCAGTAAACAAAAGAGAACGATACAGAAACACAGACACAATAAAGGAAAAAACAAGCCACCAAAGTGGAAAGTAAAGGCACAAAAGGCATCAATACACGGCACACAGCAACCATAAATGTCCAGAGGATAAATGTAGCGACCAGAAGCAGTGACCAACTGCGTTCCCAGGCACCGTTAACAAACAGGAAACCAGCAGTTAACAACAACTGCAACCCCTCAGGGACAACAACCTATTGACACTTTTATAGTGTATTTGCTTACGGCATTACTGGCTGCCAGCCATTTAACAATTAGCAGGCGGAACAAACCTCATCCTGCTACATATCAATAACTATTTGAAGAACACCAATAGTTAAAAGTTGAATATAAATATAAAAATATAAAATACAAAATATAAATGTAGTGACGATAAATTAAACGGAATGTAAAGTGTTGGTGCACACAAAGATGACCAGTGAGTGTGGTTGTTGTTGTTGTTGTGGTTGTACTAGTTTATAATAATTTACAGTGCTTTCCAAACAGCCCCACAAGACAAAATTCCAGGGACAAAAAAGTCCAAATTCACTAAAAATCCACAAAAGGTTCAGACTTAAATATATATGTTGCCTACAAACATCTAATTCACTTCACACTTCACTCACATGTCCAATCTGCACTGAATCCAAAAGTTTGTCCTCTTTCTTTCTTTCTTTCTTTCTTTTCTACTCCTTTCTTTCTGTTTCATTTTAACTGACAGTTGCAGCCATTGCTTTTATGGTACATATTGCCATCTACTGAACTGGAGTATGTAGAATAATATAATATTCCAGGGCCTCTGCTGGGTCACTGGCTTATCGGGGTAACTTCAGGAGTAAACTTGTGATGTCAGGAGTAACTTAACTGGGTTAACCTGATTGAGGTCAAACCCCCACACCCCTATTCTTTGAAGGACTACTAAATTAAGTGTGATGGCTTTTGTAGTTTCCAGCTCATTCCCTTCCTGGTGAGAGAAATACGAGCACTGAGTACCTGTGAGCTGTGAGTACTTGTAGGAAACCCACGCAAGCACGGGGAGAATATGCTAACTCCAAACAGAAACACCCGAATCCTGGAATTGAGCCCAGGACCTTCTTGCTGTCAGGCGAACATACTACACCCTACGCCACTGTGCCGCCCCAAAACAAAGGAGATACACGAAAATATTAATGCGTATACTAATAGCGGGATGGTTTGAAGTCGCACCATAGACCTCCATGTCATCATCAACAAATATGTCTAGTTTTAAATTATTTGTTCCAAATAAATGCATTTCTTGTTATGTTTTTTTTTATATGAAACATCTTACACATGATTTTGCAAAGAAGTACTTTAAAAGCCCAATGCTTCTTGTGAACATACTGCCCCTGAGGCATGACAGAGATAGATAGAGGATTCCTAAGTATCTGCGTTCGCTGAACATTCATAGGCAATAAGCTGCCTAATAGCATTATCTGACATTAGCTTGTATTTTATACCTGCAATCTGACACAACGTAATTATCATTATCATGCATTAATAGAATTTTATACCATCATACTGTAAGCATATCTACATTTAATTAACTCTCAACAGTATAAAAATTCCAATAAACAATGGGATTTCATTTTTTACTTTATGACACATACATAGCTGACACTTCACCTCCACAGCTGTCCTCACCTAGTAGAACTACAAGCTGCATGCTGTTGTTGTTAGTAAGTAAAAAATAAAAATAAGTAACTAAATAATAATAATTGCTAAAATTACAGCCCAAGGCCCAGGATATTTGACACTCTGGCTCTAGAGTCTACACTTCAACATATTATATCTATAGAATGTGTTACTTAAGTGTGGCATGTCCTGGCACCTCTGTACTAATTACTCTAGCCATACCTTCGGTACTGCTTCTACCATATGTACTCGGAGTGCAGGGACAAAGAAACATTAAGTTTAGGAGAAGCACCTTAAGCAAGAAAATTGAGTACTTTCTTCAAATAAGGTAAGCAGTGAGGATTGACTTTCTTCTTTCTATTTTCTCCATACTCTCAGCAGTAACAATGTTGTGTGTGAAACTGAAATAAGAAAGGAATCATTAGGTGTAAATTGTAATCATGAGATTGATAGGATGGAAGTTTTTTTTTTTTTAGCAATTCTATACAAATTATATCTTGAATAAAATTAGCTCGTGTGCAAATTTCACACATCTTTCTGAAACTGAAAACAGTATTGAAAATGAAGAGTACAGGGGGAAAACGATCTGTCACCTTTTTTTTTTTTTTTTTTTTGCATGGACGATTGCTGCTCTACCTGCCTCTAGTTGGAACCTCAAAAATATTGTATTGATTTGCTGTTTATAATTTTCTCCATTTTTACATAATCAGAAAAATGTGGTGGTGTAGTGGTTAGTTGTGTCCGTAGTGGTTAGCTTCTATCTGTGTCCGCCTCACAGCAAGAAGATCCTGGGTTCAGTCCTTTCCATGTAGAGTTCGCATTTTCTCCCCATGCTTGCATGGGTTTCATCTGGGTACTTCGGTTTCCTCCCACAGTCCAAAGACATGCACATTAGACTAAGTGGCTGTTCCAAATTGCCCCTAAGTGTAAGTGTGTATGGTTGTGCGTTGGCCCTACAATGGTGCAGCAATCTGTTCAGAGTGTACCCTGCCTTCACTCAGTGTCGGCTGATATAGGCTTCAGCCTCCCTGTGACCTTAGTAGGATTAAGCGTCATGGCAAATGAGTGAGTGAATGAGTAATGAGAAAATTGTGACATACATCATTTTACCCCGTATTCTTCAAATGTGTTTGTTGTTTGGCTTCTTATATTTCTTTTGTCCTACCAGTGAAATATACTGTATGTAGATAACTATACACAAATATTTAGGAAATAAAATGTCTTCAGTATTTAGACAGAGTATACCATGAGCTTGAACATAACTATAAATCCTGAAATTTTATGTACAATAATATTATTTTTGGAAGAGTTATCCATCTCTCTGCCTCAGTAAAGGAAGATGTTATTAAAGATGGAGGCTGACTCAGGCTATGGCAACCTGGCAAGCAGTCTGGTGGCTTCAGAGACGCTTCCTCTTCTCATCCCACATAGTGATTCAGAGCAGAATCATTTGAAACCTATGAACAGACAAGAACTGGAGACAGCAGCTGGAGGATCAGGCTGGAGAAAGTTCCGCTCTCGCCTAGTTCTGCTTTTCTGGCTAGGCTGGCTATCTATGCTGGGCGTTGCTATCACAGTTATTGTACAAAGCCCACGGCCAGTTGTTGGTCACCTGAACTGGTGGCAGAAGGATTTGTTTTACCGCCTACAGCCAGCCCTGTTCCTCGATGTAAAGAGCACAGGGTCAGGAGCTATAAGCAGTGAGTACCTGGTTGCTAGGAATGTACAATACACACACACACACACACACACACACACACACACACACACACACACACACACACACACACACACACACATTCAAAGAGATCACTTTTGCTGTTACAGCCGCCAAACTTCTGAGTCAGTGTATAATTTTAAATAAATACTTAAAGGCTCTTTTATTAGACACATTACTGACCTCAATCATAATTCACACATCGAATATCATCGAGTATCTAGCACCACATACAGAAATATAATTGTTCAATTACTTACTTACTGTGAAATGTATAAGACATTCCATGTTGCTGGGTTGACGCGTACATGGGAGATAAAATGTATTCGAATTAAGCATTTTCTTCCTAGTAATAGCCCTGTACTGAAATTCACAGGGTGACAAATGACTTGTTACTTATCAGAGAGAAAGAGTAGCTGATTTACATGACAGCTCTTCTTTTCCAATGGAAAGCAAGCAGGCAAAAAAACACAGACATAGGTTCGCCTGTTGGAACCTGATGGAGCCTTATGAATATTTTCTCTTTAAAATGTACCAGAGGAAGTCGTGCTACGCTAATGTTTTTATTCCATGTGTACTCTTGTTCTGCCAACAATATCTCAAGTTTGATCCACGCGAAATGCACAGCAGTAAATCATTCACGTGTGTGAACGCACAGCTCGGGCTTAGACAATGGAGCACATTCAGCAGACCTGTTCAGGAGAATGGAAACATGCATGAGCAAATCTGAGGCGGTGTGCTGCTTGTTAAGGGAGCTGAGGAGTCCTAGGCACTGCCTGTGTGGAACGTGAATAATTTTTGGTTTTCCCTTTGGACTAATTATGCACAACAATCCCTTAAATCCTATTTGCTCTTTAAAGAGCCACTTATCTGTTAAGCTGCTGGCTTTGGAATTCTCCAAGGTGCATTCTTATAGATCGCTGCATCACATATGGACGATCCCAGCCAGATGACATAAAAGAAAAGAAAAAAAAAACAATAATAACAATATTAATAATAATAATAATACTAAAAAAAACATGCATATATACAGTATGTGCAAAAAAAAAAGAAAGAAAGAAAAAAGAGTCTGAAACACAACTGTTTGTAAAACTTTCCTAAAACGATCCATTATTCAAACCAACTCCGGCAATGGAGGCTGAGATGGTTGTTACTGCCCTTCACTGACCCCGTTTGTCAGGCTAACAGCTGTGACTTAATCTGCCTCCCCCCTCTACACACAACCCAAAAATCACTTTTAACACCATCCATCATAACATTAAGATCCCCACATCAAGTATAGCGCTAAGCTTGTTCCTCTGTTAATTAGCTTGACCACTGCTAGTGTAAATGAATCTTTTACGCTGGATCCGAGACAAAATATCGACGGTGCCTCCCCTTTACTCTCGAATTCTTTTTTGCGTCATGTATCCTGCCACTTAGCCTCCAGTAGAGACCCTTGGCCCTTCTAGGTCTGGCCAAGGCACCAAGGCGGCTTTGGTATCAAGGAAAGCAGGACAATGGGAACAACTGCGCTTCGAATTTAGGCCCCTGTTTATCAGTAGCTGGTAATAGGAGCCAGAGAGACAAAGTCGGGCTGTACAAAGGCATGGCAATTTGACAGAAGCACAGAGGGCTATTGTTTTTCAGCTTAATTGGCCCTCGTTCATGCCTTCGATCCCAGTGTGGCAGAGCAGCTAAAAGTGGAGCCCCACGTCCTGGTAGCATCAAAGAGTTCCTTACAAGTGCATGGTATTCAGTGTCCTGGTGATCAACAGCGGCTAAACGATCAGCACGAGGAACAGAGAGATATCACAGCAGTTGCGTGTTACCTTTAGAGAGGTTTAACATTGTTCCCTTAATCTTTATTGCCCATTGTTAGTTTAGATGGTTTGGATGGATGGCCGCATGCTTTGAGCTCGGTAATAGGTGGGCTCACATTTGATATTTCCAGAGCCACAAACATTCAGTTCAGGCATCCGCTGCCATTATTTAAATGACAAAGGCAGTTAGGTGCTCTATTTAAAGGCAAAGCATTTTTCTTAATGACAAAGATATTTCACATTTGCTTGAGATAACAACTAACCAAAACGGTATTTAAAGTTTAAAGGTGCTAGGCAAGTTTCCCAAATGCCGCTTGGATATCATTACACGTGAAAGGCCAGTGACCGAGTGATGCAACACTACAGTGGGCTTTTAAAAGGAAACATATCACATCCAAATGATATGACCCCCAAAAATCTATCCCTAACCTTGCATCACTTTTCTGACCTTTCCCACTCTTATAGATTTGTCACAAGTCCGGGCTGTTGACGGAGACTTTCAGCACATGTAACAAGCGTGTCAAACCATGGAAGCAAAAGTTCCACCCAGGTCGTTATGGAAACAACTTCTAATCTTTGGGCATTAACCTTTGACCCCTGACAGGTGGAGAGGCTGTCTCTGGAATAGTTCGGGCAAAGGTGATCGGCTGCCATCATGTCCCTTACACTGTGGGCGAAAATATTGTGGTTTTGTGGAGGGTAGGTTTTGGATGGGATGAATGAGTCAACTTGTGAGGTCTGGGAAACATGTGCCAGAGTGAATGCCACGGGTCTCTCTCCTCTCGCAAAACCAAACAGACGGAGAGATGATTCAGCAACGCACACACAATCAAGCACCTGTCTCAAAATAACAAAAAAAAAAAAAAAAAAGAAGAAGAAGAAGAAAGAAAGAAAGAAAAAGAAAAGAAAGAAGTAACGGTCAATGAAAAACAGAATGCTGATGATCTAGGCAGTACATAAGAATAAATAAATAAATAAATACATAAATAAGTAAGTAAGTAAGTAAGTAAATTAATAAATATAAAAATAAAATAATAATTATAATAATAATTTAAAAAAACACAAATCTAACAGCCTTAAAATGTAACCCAGACATCATTCATTATTATAATTTTTTACATTTGTATATTTTATGTTTCATAGGAAACATTTTGGACCCAAATTAACCACAAACACAAATTAATTAACAGCCTAATAGGAATGAAAAGAAAAATCTTATGCGTATCACACAAGTAGGTTAATATGACATGGACTACAGTATAAAAAAGGAACAGTATAAAATTTTATTAATGTACATTATCATGAATTTGCAACAAACCACAGAAGACCTTCAACATTTTTATTTTTTTTTGCAATGTTGTCAGTTTGGTCGACAATGTGGCAATATATCTTGCAGCCATCCCCCAAGTCATCACCTTCATCGTTTAATCTGTGTGATAGAATAAAGCTTTTTTCATAAGAATATTTCATTTCCTAACTGCTTTATCCTTTATTAAATTCGCAGGGTTGCTGGAGCCTGAGCAAAGGCAAAGAACACCCTGAACTGCTCGCAGGATCACTGGAGGGCCAACAAAGATACAACCATTCACATTCCCACTCACACCTAGGGTAGACTGAGAATATCCAATATGCATAACTGTGGGACGAAACTGCTGGACCCCAAAAAAACCCACACAAGTATGGGAAGAACATGAAAACTCCACACAGAAACTCCCTCAGCGGGCGAGGGGCTCCACCCTAGGACCTTCTTGCTGAGAGGCGGAAGTGCTAACCACAGCACCACTGTGCCGCTTCAAAATTACAGTTACAAATATAAATAAACTGTGGCAGAATCTGGAGCTCCTTTTCAAAACGTGTAGGTTATACACATTATTTAGACATCAACTTATATAAGGTCATTTATAATACTCAGTTTTATTAATTATTATGTTGCTTATGTAGCTTTAATACATGTCAAGCAATATTATTATTATTATTATTATAATAATAATAATAATAATAATAATAATACCAAAGAACACAGTCTGCTCTAACAATCACGAAAAGGCTTTGGGTAAGCGACAGCTGCTTGGCCTGCATCAATGCAGGGTTCACCAAAGGGCAAAGGGGCAAAGTAAGCATGCAATGAGGGTACTTGTTAGCAGCCCTTTTATGCCTAAAAGAAGAAATGGGAAATCAGAACTGAACCATTTGTATTTAATTGATGAGCTCAAAATGCCGAATACAAGACAAACAGTTGGTTGAATGAGGCCTGAATGTAAATTTTGTTGTGTCCCTCAGGAGGACATTCGATTACAGAGAGCATTTACCTCACTGTGGTACAAATGGCTCTTGCAGCACTTGGAGGGGTGTTTGGGGTCACTGAGCATTGGATAAAAAAATGGCAATTGATAATTAGCCAGATTGAGTCCACATAGTAAAAACTTAAGTACTGTAGGTGTGCAGTAGATGGAGGAAGTTGTCATGAAACGGAGGACTCGTTAATAACATGGCTACGTTCCTTTTGTCATTGGCATGCCAAGCTCTGTTGAGTTGCAGAGTTGAAATTCGCAGAATGCGACTGGCCGGCGTCACATGCATTTCCCTCTCCCATCTGACCTGAGCTCAGAAGCCGAGGGCCACAATGAAACAAGAGTGACCACTTGCTCTGAGACACAGCTGGGCAATGCTCCATGTCCACGATCGAGGACAATGCTGAAGTCGGCTTGAATGAGCAACACATTCTCAGGCCCGTGTAAGGACTGTCTTACACACACTCACACATGCTGCACCCAGTATGCCTGCTGATCATGATACTTCCTTTATGAGTAGTAAATCAATTTATAATCAATATGCTGTATAGGGTGGTACAGTGGTGTAGTAGTTAACACATCGGTCTCACATCAATAAGGTTGTGGTTTCAAGTCCCATCCCTGGCAAAGGCGTTTCTGTGTAGAGTTTGCTTGTTCTCTCCATGTTTCTGTGGGCTTCCTCCAGGGATTCCATCCACAATCCAAAGACGTGCATATTAGGCGAACCGGTAGTTCCATATTGCCCCTGGGTGTAAGTGTGAAGGGTTGTTTGTCTGTGTTTGCCCTGTGATGGACTGGGGAGCTGTTCAGAGTGCACCCAGCCTTCTCCCAGAGTTACACGGTATTGGCTCCAGTTTCCCCATGACTCTAAATATGAAAAGCAGTACTGATAACGCTAAATAATTTATACTCACTCACTCTCTCACTCACTCATTTGCCAAGCCACTTAATTCTTCTAGGGTTGGGGGGACACTGGGCGAAGGCGGGGTACATCCTGAACAGCTAGCCAGACCATTGCAGGGCCAACACACATTCCAAACTCCATAATGAAACGCCCGAGCCCAAACTTCGAACACCAGATCTTCTTGTTGTGGGGCGGTTTGTGCTAACCACTATGCTATCGTGCTGCCCTAATTTGTAATGGCATTTATTTCTCCTTTGAAGTTTAGTTTGAGATGGCACAGTGCTGCAAAATGTAATATTGCTGCTTTGCAGGTCCAGGATTCTTGGTCCACTTGGGTTCCAGCTTGGGTCACTGCCTCCTCAGAGTTCGGCATCTCTCCAGGTATATCAACCTGCAAAATAAATACCGCTAGCACACGCTTGATATGAGGTGCGAGTAAGTGTACGCGTGGTGCCATGTAATGGACTGGATTTCCCACTTCAATCCCAATGTAGACCCCGAGACCCAGACCAGGATAAAGCACTTACTTTATCAATGAATGCATTTTTTTAAATCATTCCTTCTTCATGAGCATACCAGAATATTTGAATCTCAGTATACATAGGAAGAATAACATTTCCATCTGTAGCCATCTGGAAAAGAGTGGGTCACAGACAGCAAGCACCAGGCAGGTCTAAGTATTGCAAACTACTGGTCCTGTGGTGCCATCTGCTGGACAACTCTCACAACACTTTCAGATATTCTCATTACAATACAGTGTAATGAGTATATAAAGTCATGTTTGAAAGATCAATGGCCTCTGCAGAAGAAACTCGTTCCAGAAAATGATGATTGCTCAGACTGCTCCGTAGACTCATGATAGACCCATTTGTCATTGCAAACCTTCGCCAGTGCTGCCATTTGGCCTTTCTCTTTCAGTCACGTCTGGCTACGCCTCATGAGTGCTGGCTCTGGGATGGGAAAACACTAATTAGCCTTCTTATATCCCACAAAGTAAGTCTGTCACCCACCAGCTATTGAGGAGAGCAGAGCCAGGGCTTTGCTATTTCCAGCTGTGCTAATGTCATTAATAACTCTTACACTGTACAGCTGCAGGAAGTAAGAACTTAAACACAGCGGCCGTTGGTCTGTCCAGAAAATGCATATACTGCATGTATAAATGCCAGTGCTTGCTAACAGACAGTGCATTAAGTGCTGTTGTTGTTGTTTTTTTTATTGTTTTTTATGCTTTGGATTGTATGATGCAGTGATACAGTGGTGATTTTATATCAATTAAATTATTTATTTATTTATTTTTTTTTTATAAGGTAAAAGACAGACAGGAAGACATATTTAGCCATTTTGCGTCAGTGCTGTTAACTTGGTGTTTGACGATAGTGATCCTCTTTCACCCGATACAGTTGTAAATAACAATTCTTCTCCAAAGGCAAAGCAGATATTGTTAAAAACACTATTCAGCAAGATCTAGCAAGCCAAAGCAATTAAGTTTTTTTTATGTATACTGTTCAGGAACTTAAGAAAAGCAAATAAAAATTATATTTTTGAAGGTCTTTTTGGTTTGTTTTTTTACAATAGCCCTCCATTATGGCATAATTTGAAACTCATTCGAAGTTTTCCCCCAAATTTCTTCCCATAATTTTATTCATCTTCTTCTGCTTGGTCCGGGGTCGGATCGCAGGGGCAGCAGCCTTAGCAGTGATTTCCAGACGTCCCTCTCCCCAGCCACTTCCTCCAGCACTTCCGGGGGGACGCCGAGGAGTTCCCAGACCAGCCGAGAGATGTAGTCCCTCCAGCGTGTTCTGGGTCGGCCCCGGGGTCTCTTCCCGGTCGGACATGCCCGAAACACCACACCAGGGAGGCGTTCTGAAGGCATTTTAATCAGATGCCCGAGCCACCTCAACCGGCTCCTCTCAATGCGGAGGAGCAGAGGTTCTACTCCGAGCTCTTCCCGGATGGCTGAGATTCTCACCCCATGGCACGCAATCTCCTTGAATCGCCACCTTACCGTGGTGGAGGGGTTTGCGTGTCCTAATGATCCTGGGAGCTATGTTGTCGGGGGTATTGTGCCTCTGGTAGGGTCACCAAAGGCAACAGGTCCTAGGTGAAGGTCCACACTAAGTGTGGTTCAGAAGACCCTTATGGATAGAAAAACAAGTACTCTGTTTCCCTTGCCCAGATACGGGTTACTGGGGAACCCGGAGACAGGCCAGGGGAAGGGGCTCCAAGGCAAGCGCCTGGTGGTCGGGCTTCTGCCCACGGAGCCGGGCCCAGCCCGAAATGGATACATGGTTTCCCCCTCCCATGGACCCACCACCTGTGGGAGGGGCTATAGGGGTCTGGTGGGTTGTGAGTTGGGTGGCAGCCGAAGGCATGGGTTCTGTCGGACCAATCCTTGGCAACTGTCTCTGGGGACATGGAATGACACGGAAGTCGTTCACATCAAACAATTATGGAAACGATTATTTATGAAGAGGCTTACTGACCTCAGGTCGGAGTACATGTTGCTGAATTGAACAGTTACCTCGATGATCTGTCTCAGGGAACATTCCGATCTCCAACCCACCTTCAGTACATAACAGCTGATTATCCCGGATCAGACTGCAACCTTCCCTTTGTGTAGTGTTCACTAAGCAACACATGTTTCCCTGTTACCCCAAAAAGAGTGAAATTGCTGCCACTTGTAACTGAGACGGTCCCTTTAAGGTCTGAGAAAATAGCCATGTTTAATAAACACTTTTGACTGGAGTGTCTCTCGCGGATTGGAACACGTCCGGGACTCAACTCCGCCTCACAGCGCCCTCTAGCGGTTACCACGGCAACAGTGGAGCCGGAAGTGGACCTACTCGGTCGGTCCATGTGTGAAGTGAGGATTCGGACACGTGTGGTGATGTTCCTGCTGAAACACACAGTCTGAGGTGTGAAGGGAGGAAGGATGTTCGGTTCTTCGAGGTCAGGAGGAGTGAGAGGAGGACAGGACCAGTTTAACTGGGACGATGTGAAAGTGGACAAACACAGAGAGAACTATCTGGGTGGGTACACACACACACACACACACTGCCTCCAATATAATCACGTGTTCGGCTTGTTTACGGTTATTTATTTGTCCTCGAGTCGACTGAAATGTATTGATTTGTGTTTATATGACCGACCTCTTTTTCCTGCGTAAATGCGTTGCCTCTCTCTCTCTCTCTCTCTCTCTCTCTCTCTCTCTCTCTCTCTCTCTCTGTCTCTCTCGCTGAGCTTACCTTCTGTATCTTTAAGGTCTTCTCTCATTCCATGAGCTCATTCAGAGCCTCTGACCTCCACACAAGTGATATTTTGCTAAGTTCCCCCCTGTTGTTGATGAAACCCCCCTGTAGCGCCTGTTAGTGAGAGGTCTGCAAGATGCATTCTGCGCGTCATGCGTGCACCCAGTTTGCGCAGAATCAACCAAGATACTGTGCCCGAGGGCCCCAAAGTTATCTTCCCTCCACACTGCACCGTTTATCTCCCCGTGCACGCGCCTGCTGTCGAGTTCTGGCTTCTGATTGGTCAGAAGGTGTTGGTGCAGCAGCAGCAGCAGCTCAGGAAAAGATCCTTCTGAGGAAGGATTAGAAGAGAGTCGGGAAGGTGGAGTGATGTGTGGAGAGACGGAGTGAGGAATGAACGGTGGACACACACTTGAGTAGAGGGAGATGTAAACACGGCTGGAGACGAGAGATAACGTAGATAACACAACCTGCGGTTTTATTCCACTGTACTCCACCCATCTGCTCCGACACTGTCCTTCCTGCAGCTTTCGTTTAAACGTTCCTCCCTTTCATGCATATTTTCATTCATTCGTTTATTGTAATATGTTTTTGTGTTTATAGTATGTATACTTTAATAAAAATGTAAGGGGAGGTTGTAGTAATAGATTTCATTTATATATGTGTGTGTATGATATTAGTATATAGCGTGATCTGATTGGTCGGCTGTCAGGGCATTAAACAGAAGTATCCGGAGTGGATAATGCTGAAATCAGTTCGAAGGAGACTCACTGTTTGTCACGTTCACTTGGAGCAGGTGGCGTCTTTATCACCCTTTATAGTTAAAAATAAGAAAACTCTTGTTTGAGTTTGTTTTTCTTGTGTTTTTGTGTGGTGTTTACTACAACAATGAAAGAGTTTCGTTTATTTATGTTTCTGGGTAATACGCACTAAAGCTCCAGATAAGTTAAACAGACACTGTCAGCTACACAGCACTTCGCTGGACTGGACATGTGAGGCTCACCTGACTGCCTCTGCCATGCGTAAAATATGTACAAAAAAACCACCAAACTCGATTTATTTTCCTTTTATGTTCCCAGGCATTATATATAAAAACTATAACTCATCTCTCAGTGAACATCATCTCAACCTTCGTCTATTAGGAATATTCACCTCACCTTCAGCGCACCGTTTTACTCATTAAAATGATTTTATTAATATTTAAGGGTAAATTAAATGATTGAGGTAGTGGGTCTGTTATATTTAAGTGTGTGTGTGTGTGTGTGTGTGTGTGTGTAGGGAACTCTCTGATGGCTCCAGTGGGACGCTGGCAGAAAGGAAAGGACTTGACGTGGTTTACTAAAGACAAACAGAGCTCAGGGACGCGGGACAATGAGCAGGAACTCCAAGCAGTCAGAGAGGCGGAGCATAACGCTATGATGGTCGCGCTGTGAGTTACATCACTCTTCTCTCTGACATCCATCCCTCACACCATCCACCCCTCCATCCATCCCTCACCCCATCCACCCCTCCATCCCTCACCCCATCCACCCCTCCATCCATCCCTC